>VZSE01009823.1:1444295-1684558 GCA_013398275.1 Promerops cafer | reverse complement strand
CCCCGTCCCGCCCCCGCCGCCTGGCCCGAGCCCGAGCCCGAGCCCGAGCCCGAGCCCGAGCGCGCGCGCGCGCGCGGGGGTCTCTGTGAGGGAGCGGTGTTCACGGAGCTCCGCAGGGGACGGAGAGGCAGGCGGCATCTGGTGCTTGGTAGGAGAGAGAAGAAAAGGAGGAAATGCCCTGTTTACAGGGGACATCTGCAGGAGTATCAGGGTGTGCCCGCGGTGCTTAGGACCTTCTAAGAGAAGTTATTTGTCTCTACGTGCTGTTTTACGCTGGACATGCTGCAAGGAGGCAGCTGAAGACTGGCTCTCCAGAGCTCGTTCAGCGCTCACCCTCAGAACTGAGCGTAGCTTAGTCAGTTTCTGGATAAATACCAAATCAAGTCCAAGCTGTAAGTTTCACAAGTTTCCCCATTCAGAGGCATTGCCTGTAGCTTTTAATGGCGCTTGTCATAATAAACTAGGAGAGAGTGTTCAGGAGAAAGGGTATTCTGCGCGAATTTCGTATAGCATAGTTAAGCACATATATTACAAATTTTTCCTTGCCAGAAAAATGGCACCAGGAAAAGCAGTGGTAAAAAATTTACTATTAAAATCAAGGTTTCTTCAGTCTTGGTAATCCTCTCATTAGTACCAGTACCTATTTTAGTATGATGACCTAAGCTTAAAGCTTAACAGGAGTTGGCACTTGCCTCTTTAAAAATATCTTCATTCTATGTAAAGGAGTAAGACAGTTGATGAGGTTTTACTGAATCACTGGAAATTTCGTATTAGCCATTAATTTAATTTCTTTATTTTATCCTGATGTTTCTTAAAAAAAAAAAAAAATCATTTACACACAAGTTTCCAAACTTGTTTCATTAACTAAACATAATTTTCCTAATGCACAGAGAAATTCCCAACAGATCTACAAATATTCTCAGTGCTGTCGTGTACAGGGATTAAAACAAATTTTTAGATAATTTCTATATCTTGGAGAAGGTAGATGTCTACACAGAAAGTAAAACTCACTGGAAATCTCATAAAACACCAGCTATTCTTTGCATTGAGGCCAAAGCCAAGAATTTCTCATCTTCCTTTCCTCAACAAAGTAAACCACGCGATTTAACTTTTTTTTTAAAATAAAATTCTTCCTATATGTTATTTGCTCTCTTGCCTCTGTTACTCCCAGGTGACAGTACTGAGAGACAGACAATGGTACTGGCTAAATATATCTCTTAGTTCCAAAGGTTTTTGTAGTTTACATTGGAACTGCCTCACCTCATTTGAAGAATTCCTTTATTAGTTTGATTGTCATTCATTTCACATCTAACTCATGGAGGCTGATTGTCTTGCACTTCATTTGGTTGCACAGCCACAGGCAGATCACGATTGAATTCTACAGTTTCAGTTCATGATCGCCCTCCCCTATGTGTAATCAACTGTACAGAACGTAATAATCTTACAATACTGTGCTTACTGCACTGAAATAAAAGACAAACCAGTAAATGAGGGAGATGCACATTTTACAAAGACTCACTGTTGCAGATGAAAATGATACACAATTATGATTTCAGGCAAACAGTTTTCTGCTAGTGAAGTGTTTTCAGGTTGTCTAGTAAAATATTGCTCCCCTTTTTGGGTCACCCATTTCCTTAAGTGAAAATGTAGCATTTAGAACACTCATATCTGTCCTAGCTAATGTAGTTTCATAGTCAGATGAACTTTCACATTATGTAGCATATGCAGTATTGGTCATCTATGCAGATGGCTAACATGCCTTTCTTTTTACTAGCAATGTTTGCAAACATGTAGTCTCCTCTTTGTAAGCCAAGGGAACAACAATGTGTGTCTATTTTAGAAAACAAACAAAAAACGGTGGGAAAGGCTTTTAGCTTTTATATATTTATGTGGTTTGAATGCCAGTTTCACTTCATTGTCCTTTTTCTTTGTTGTGGGTTTGTTGGAGGTTTTTATTGTTCGATTCTTATACAGCATATGTTTGTGAAGTGGATCTTAAAGTAGGTAAATATTGTTGGTAAAACTGTCCAAAGTATTTTTTAGTATTACACAAAGTTTAAGATGCGAATATGAAATGCATCTTGAGCTCTAGTCTCCAGAATAGTAATGTTAATGGAGCCAATTCACTGAACAAATATATTTGCTATAAAACTTTGAGATTGCACAAACAAATGGACTCATTATTAGTTAAATGTTAGTACTGTCATAGTTTTGAACATGGAGTTGACTTGGCCATATTTGAGTTTCATGCTTTAAAAAGGATGCAGACTGCAATTTTGATAAGAAGTCCAGAGGGCTATATAGGAAATCATTCATGTGAGCTTCAGGCCAAAACGCTGTTTAACATTCAATTCTATTGTCTGTTGTAGAAACGTGGTATATTTAAACATGGGCAAGTGTCACTGGAGACACTTGACAATTGTGCAAGCAACTGCAGCTTCTGCTATCTTCTTCATTTGGAAACAATTGTTTTCATCTTGAATTTGATTAAATTGCTGAGCTTTGCTAAACAGAGGATAATATACTAAAATCTAGTAATATTTTGGCAATTCTTATGCACTGCAGGGTGCATGAAAACCTTTTACTTAATTAATTGACAAACACATAGAGCCAATACACTGATTACTTTTAGTACAATTATGCTATAGCATTTGCTTTATTTCAGTAATTGTTATAACTCCTAATACATATACACAGACATATACATCTTTATATTTTTATACACACACACACACACACACACACACTCCAGAAACAACAAATCCTACAGACTCTTTCCAGTACAGATTGTGCCAGTCAAGTGTCTTGTGCCCCAGAACTCTGGCAGTCTCTGCAGGACTCAGTTGCAGGGATTTGCAAAAGCTTTCTGTCTGCCTTTTCCCATGCAAGTTACAGAATGCATGCAGACACATCAGCTGCTTCAATTTGCACTCTCCTATATTCATTTTAATAATTGATAAAGAAGTGCTTGAAGTAATACACCAGTCTGTCTATAAGCTAGTTTGAAATGAAAAGATACATATAAACCAGCCTGGTACAGGTTTAGTTATCTCCAGCAAATATTTTGGAAATAGCACCAAACTCTTGTGACTGTGTCCATTCCCCTCCATCTGTCAGAAACCTTAGATTAACTTGCCATGACTGCTATTCCTCAGGAGCTATGTCTGAGAGCTGTGATGCAGGAAATGAGCGAGATCAAACAATTTTTAGCAGCTAGCTCAATTAAAAATACCTGAAAACTTTGTATATTTCCCTTTGTATATTTCGGTTTCATTCAGGGTGACACAATTGCTTCTTTCTACAAATTGTATCTCTATTTAAAATGTTTATTTTTTTTGCAATATTTTGTATTTGTACCATATATGTAATATGGAAAATAATCCTGTATTTTGGATTGCTATAAATATGAATAGTATCCTGCGCACGTATTTTCTCTTTTTGTTCTGCTCTTCTTTGTATGTTAATTAAATCTCAACCTATTAGATTCTATTTTATTCCATAACCTGCTATGTCTGTTTTATCTGAATTTTCAAAATTTTATTTTCTTGAACCCTTCTGACAAAAATTAAAGAAAGAAGTGTGCATTAGCGATGATATTCGGACCAACCGAACAATAAAACCACTAGCAGTGAGGGGAAAATAGCTTTCTGATATAATGCCATTATAACATAGCTGGCTTTGTAACTTGGGCCCAAGAATTCTACATTTATTGTCTAGGTCTTAGGATAGGGGGAATTCTGTTACTGGCAAAATTATGCCCTAGACAAAGTGTAAAGGTGTCATGTTAAAATGCCATCATATTAAAGGAGCTTACTTGAAATAAAGAATCATATGCTAACAGCCTGGGCTGTTTGATTTAGAAAAGGCTCTAGGGTAAATTTAGGGCTTTCTTAAAAGCAATATTCTTTGTTTATGCTAGAATTTTTTTTGTTAGCAAACATACGTTTTCTTTAAATGTAGATCAAATAGAAAGGAGTTTATGTATTTCTAGTGGAAAAAAGAATGTGATTTACAGTTGAAAACTCCAGATAAAATGAAGCTTAATATGCTATATTTGAGATGCCAGTGCACGAGGAGTCAGCTGTTCTAAAATTTGTGTAATAAAATCATCACAGTGGGGGAAAAGGTGGGAAAGAATGGCAAGATTTCTAGAATAATTTTTAATTGGATTCACTTGTCTACACAGGAAGAAAAAAACCTTTGAGATGTAGAAGAAAGAAGAAAAATGGAGGATTTATCAGGTAATATCTCCTATTCTTGAAATCAAAATTGTAAAATATTGTTTATGTTTATGCTTGATCTTAAATGTTCATTCTTTGTTATCACGATTTGCAAAACACTAATTAGGGGTAACTGTACAACTAACTAAAAATTTAGTATTATTTGGTACGTTTTATTAAGGCGAAAAAACTGCAGGTGGATTTCCTGCTCGTGTATGTATCTGAGCAAGAGAGCAGAGCATGGGAAATAAATCTTTTTCTTCCCTTGACTGCAATGCAGATCTGGCTCTGGGAGGGGTTTCCATTTCCGCACGGCTCAAACACATGGTCAGTGCTCAGCCAATCGGGAGCATCACATCTGGCACTGGATTTGTGTGGCTCAGAATGCCTCTTTGACTGCTAAGCAGGAAAACGTCTTACTTTTTTTTTTTTTTTTCTTTTTCCTCTCCTAAATTGAATTTGCACACGTTCTTCAGACTGTGATTTATGTCAAACATAGTTACAACTGTTTATCTGGTACACACTGTAGCTACCCTAACAGCTAGTTTGCCAACATCTGTCACAGACAGAATTTTTTTAAAAATCAGCTACACAGATGATCCTTTTCCTGTACTTACTCTCCATGCTATGCTCTAAGCTGCTGGGATCATGCTTTTTGATGACATGGTATGTTTTAGTCTGTTTGTAAATTGTTCTTCACTTTGAAGTATCACACTCCCTTGCAAGTCAGAGATTTCAAAATGCATTGAATCGATTTTTTTACATAATTATTTTCTGGTCTGTTGCTGCTGAAAAACAGGTTATTCTTTTTATAAAAATTATTTGAGATTTTTAGATTACTGTGATATAAAGGTATATGTACATTTATTTATATATAGAGTGAAACATGTGTGAATAAGGTTATGTCTTTGAAAAGCTGTCAGAATAAATTTAAAATTCCAGAGGGTACTACCACATGTGCTAATGTTTGCATTTGCAACAGGAATTAGGAATTTGGAATTAGGGCATATCTGTTTTTAAAAAATCAAGTCTTTATAATTAATTCCTTACAAGTTTTCTTTTTTTCCCTACCATAGATACTTTGTATTTAGTTAGAAATAATTATTGTTAAATGCAAAATATTAAGCCCTAAAATATGAGAGGTTGTAGTTTGAACCCACATCATAAGGATTATAATAGTTTCTGTCAAGTATCTTGTCAGTCTTCCTCCTTATCTTTAAAGTGGTTGTACTGACCAATACCAATGGAGATGATGGGCAAGTAGAATAAAACTGCAGAAAATGTCAAGAACCAATCTGCTCATTATGGCTGATTAAATCTCTTAATTAAGGGAAATATATTAAAACTGCTGAGAGAATATAGCCAAAGGTGAGGAAACTGCAGCTGGTAGTAAGTCATTCGTACGTTCAGAGACCTCAAGTGTATGAGCTGATGTATTCCATAGAAAATTGTGTTGTTAGTTTAAAAAAAGGCCCTGTAATGCCTGTAATGCTGTCATATTTACCAGGGAAGTGGCTTTACATGCTTGTTTACCAAATATGTAGGTCATATGCAATAAGCACAATTTGAAAGTGCTGAGTAGTGGAATAATTTATGGCAATATATAACCTGATTACATTTCTGCCTTCAGGACAAACATGGTTGGAATTCGTTCGCCATATTATTAATCATTTTCTATGTGTTAATAAGAGGATGATAATGTAAGCAGATGGATTATGCAAGAGAAATCCAACATAAGGACAACTATCTATTTCAAAAGAATGTATTAACGTTTAACTTTCAAACAAGTTACTTTGTATAGGGAACAATTCAGATTTCAGGTGTTCATAATTTGCTTTTGGAAAAATGACAGAAAAATATTTTTTGTGCAGTTTCCCCAGAAACCTTTCACTCAGTGAAATGTAATCTTAAAACTATTACCTTTTTAATGTTTGCAAACATAGGATTGTTGTAGTTTTATCATAAGCATTTAACATATATTTCATAATCTACATTATCCAGGTGTCCGAGAACTTGGTTATAATATCTGGTACCAGATATAGTTAAAAATGTAGTTTGATTTTGTGGTTCTTAAGGGATTTAATAAACTGTCCAGAAATGCCTGCAATGTATACAAAAAACTCTGGAAAAAGGTTCTAGAATTGTGAAATCGGGTTCTTGTCTGATGTCTGATTCTGCTTGCGCTTTATGTTGGCTGAGGGTGAGGCCTGTAGTCTGAGGGGACACAAGCAATTTGCACATACTGTCCATTTCTATTTTCTTTCTGGGTGCCATTTCCGAGGCTCGTTAGTAAAAACATGCAGATAAATGGGTCTGTTTGCTTCACTTTCGTGGGGCCACCTTGAAAAAGTATCATCTGGAACTCTGTGACATCAGAGTTTCTTTTTAAGTGTAGTCAACCAAAAGAACTGTACTATTTAGACCACTGGCTGTAGTTGAGCCACAGAACTTCTTCAATTTTTACATCTATCAGTATACAGGATTTTATTTAAAAATAAAGGTGCTTGTAACATGTAAATATAGAAAACACACAGCTTGCTATTTCTGTAAGTTAAAATTGCCATTATATCTGAACAAGAATTTGGCGCTTTTTTATTCCCTCATACAGACATGTGCTTACCCTCCAGTACCTGTTGCTTTTGTTTCCATCTTGTGAAGTTAGCTATAGGATTAAATTAATTAGTTACTTTTATTTCTGTTCTGCATTCTGGTGCCCAAACAAAGCTTGTCTTGCCTAGTTTTTTAGCTTCACACCCTTGCAAGAGTTTCAGAAAGCAGACTGATGCAATTATATAGCACATCCCAGTGGAAAATTAGGATTACTATGTTAGGCCTCAAGCAGGAAGGCAATATTCCAGGCTGACTGCTGGAAACCACAAATCTTGACCATTATTGAAAAACTTGTGATAGGAACACAAAGAAGAGTATTATTAGCCAGCCATGGAGTATTAAATTATACATGACTGCAGCACTAGTGAAACATCAGCTACCAGCCTAAAGCTCTTCCTTTTTCTGTTTAGTTCTCTTTAATGGCAAGAGGCAGATTTTCCTAGTTTGACCTTTGGATTAAATCTGTCAATATTGATTTTAAAATCTGCCTACAGTCCAGTTTTTGAGCCCAGCTCCTTTTTTTTGTTTGTCCTTTTCCCCTGTGATGTCAGTATCTGAGGTCCCAAGTTTGTATGTTTCCAAGTGGTTTACATGCATTTTACTCTTAGGATGCTGAGAGAATTGGCAGTATGTAAGCTGAAAAATGTCTGTGCAAGTTTCATCCCATTATTAGGGTTTTATTTTAGTGATATTCCAGTAAAAAATAAAATGTAAAGTTTAGTCTGTTCTAGGAAGACTCCTATACGTATATGCAGTAGCAAGCTTCTTTTCTCTAATGAAAGATGATTACTGGATCAAAACAGTTGTTGTTGAATTACTTCTCTGTGGAAAGTATTGAGGAGAAAGGAACATTTTGGTATAAAATAGTCTCTTTTGGAACACACTTGTCCCCACTATTTGCTGCTAAATAGCATTTCAGCTTCATAATCTCTGGCAAACCTTTGGTTCCTCATAGCAGGGGCCGTGCTGCTTTGTTGCCTACCTTACAGAAATTATATTAGTGTGCCAGAACCCAGTTATTTACTACTGAACGACACCCACCGGTGCTGAAGGTCTCCTCAGACTTGCCAAAACTGTCTCAAACCTTCCTGAGAGTCTCCTGGTCACAGCTTCTCCTCCGACAGCTCTGTGAATGTTCCTGCTCCCACTGAGGACTGCATAGGAAATTTGCTACATAATACTGTAGGACTGCAGCCTTGTAAGTTCACAGTCTAGGTGGGATGACTTAGGAAGAGAACTACCTGTATTTTAACCATTCTGGGAGGAATTGGATTATAAATACACACAGTATACACACGGAATTATGAGTATTCTGAAAAGTTCAACTAATATATAATGGCTTATTGCTACTTCTGGTGGCTGGAATCTATTTGTTTCTAATAAAATCTGGCAAAATGCTGCTTTCATAGTGCTGAATTTGAATACTTTTTCGGTGTGGGGGTGGTTTTTGTTTGGTTTGGTTTGGTTTTTTGTGGGTTTGTTTGGGGTTTTTTTACTACTGGCAGATTGGTTATGACTTCCATTGTAATTGAATCCTACACGCCATGATTTAACATGTTCGATTGTGAATGGAAGCAGCTGAAGTGCAGGCCCACACTCCCCTCTCCTCACTGTTTTCTGAAGATGGTAACTTCCAGCAGGGGAGGTACCAGACAACAGGCATTGTGCAAATGACTTAAATCTCTGCAGCTGTTGGCTCATTTCTATTCTTGTGCCACATGTTGTTATAAGTAATTTGTGACATTCATCAGAAGTGGAAAGTGTGTACATCTTTCCTTTTTTGTAATGTATTTGCTACAATTGTAGTTAAGCTGAATATTATTAATGCAGTTTGTTTTATTAGTTTGGCAATACTGCCCTAGCAATTACTGCTCAACAGACAGAATTTGTTCAGGGAAAGAAAGTCAAGGTGAGGTATGGCAAGGAAAAAAGTCATTGACTCCTAGTTAATCACAACGAATATGTTATTTTGTTTCTTTATTTTCCTGTTGTTCTTAAAAATAAGAGATAGCAGAGGAAAATGATACCAGAAAGAAGGGTCTTGTTGAACTTAATTGGGGCAAGTTATGGAAACAAATAAATCCCTTTGTCTTTCTCTATAAGTGCTTGGTGAATTTGAGACTATAGACTTCTTTGTGATTATACTTACAGATAAGGTAATTGGTATTAATTCAGTTAGAGTTAGTAAAAAATTAGATCAAAGAATAGCAGAATAAACAGAAGAGTCCATCTGGATTTTGCTCACATCTATTTGTATTTATAGGCTAAAAGATTTCCACCAAGGGTTTAATTTACTTTTCTAGTGATATGTCCAGGTTAACAAAATTTTAATTCCAAGCTGCATTTTTTCACAATCTGGAGGTGTTTTGTTTCCAGGTTTGTTTTCAGATCTCTTGATAGACATTGTCTTTTACTGTGCTTTTACTCGTGGGTAAACTGCAGCCTTGCTATTTTTGTATCTTCCTTTTATTTTCTATTTTTGATTCTCTTCCATTTTTATTGCTATCATCTGTTTTGAAAAAATATGTTGTAAAAAATTTACATTAATGATAATTTTATTTTTATATTTATAATTTGTATTTTTCTTCAGTCTCTACTTTTTGTTTTAAAATAAGATGGCTGATATAATACAAAGTAAATTTAATTAAATAATAATAAATAATGATTATAATTGCACAACATTCCCCTGTAGTTGGTCCTTGGTAAAGAAGGAATAATTCTTTTAAAAAATTATTAGATTACCAGTATCCAGATTATTCCTGAATGATGGATCTAAATATTTCAATTTCATAATAATGATGCTACTGATTAGTATATAATTTCTCTTACAAATTAAAACATTTTGAAGCATAAATTCAATCCTATTTGTTGAAGCAATCTTTTTATTCAAGATATGAACAAAAATTTAATTTACTCTATATAGTTAGTTTGATATTACATTGCTAAGTCATATAATATTTCTCTTAATTTTGACAGTGTCCAAGAGGAGTGGCAAACTTAATGTTACTTGTATGAGTACAATTTGCCTTTTACTAATAATAGTGGTGGGTTTTGTATGGCATAGTATTTGAAAGCATTTCCTAATACATAGATTAAGTAATTGAATAGATTAAGCAGTGTCAGATTTAAAGTCTTGTGTTTTGGCAAACACCCCAAGGAAGGTGTATATATGCTACACTGCACTATTTCTTTATTTCTTTGGGAAGAATCAGGATTGGGGATATCAAACCTGAGCCCCTTTTGCAAGGGAAGGTATTAAATACATTTGACATCACTAAAACAGTATTATTTGAAAAAATACTGAATTCTTGAGTAAGAACTCTCTGCGTTTGTAGTACTAAGGCTGTCGAGCAATGACCTTTGGGGTTGGTTAGATACGAAGTTGCAAGATAGGTCTCTTACCCGAATAATATAAACCAGCATTGAAGAAAGGTTGATAATTCCTAGAAAGAGAATGAACTTGTCTTGAAAGTATTCAGTTAAAAACAATGCATTTGTCAAATCGAGCTCAGGTAATGACATATACATTTCGTTTTCTTCCCCAAACAGCTTTGTAGAGAATTTAAAGCAGTGAAAATTACTGGTATTATGAAGCCTGGTCTAGCTTTGTGAGTGAGTCATTCCCCCGCCCCCCTCCATTTCCACATATAAATACTGAGAAGGTTGGCATAAAGAATGCAGCCTGGGGCATACCCCATAAAACTTACAATGCAATTAAATGAACAATTTCTACTGGAAATAAAATGGGCATGTTGAGTAGAATATGAATTAAACTGAGCAAGAACAGAGTCAGACAACCTTTCGTAGTACTTCAGGCTCTTGGAGAGAACCCCCAGGGTCAGCAGTACCAAATGCAGCTGACAGGTCAAGGCCAATCAGTAAAGAAAGATAACTGCAGTTTGCAATGAAAAGCAGGTCATTCCAAATTTTGATTAATGTAGTCTCAATGCTGTGGTGTCCACTCGACTGGGTTAGCAAAATAAAGACAGATAGCAGTGGATTAACTCTAACACTTCTTTATTATACTGCAGCTTTTACAGGCTTCTATGCTGCTGCATTCACTAAGATGAGGTTTTCTCCAATTTATGATCCTCCGTCCCCATTGCCTCCTGGCCTGAATTCTGTGGAATTGCCTCAGTTACAAGGGGCTGCCCTGTGGACTGTTTGCAAGACTACCAAAATGACCTCAAAATAACTTGGGAAAATGGCACACCCATCACATTCTTAACATTATGATTAGTTGATGTTGGCAGTGTTTATCCTGTGGAGCATATATGGCAAAAAGGTGTCAACTTCAATGACTTTGTAAAAAAGTAGGGGGAACTAATTTGTTGTTCACTGACAGTTTTTGTTACACAAAGCAAAGACTCAAAATGTTTGGCTACAGAAGGAACTTTGCAAGTGTTACTTGCCAAGGCAGGAATATGAGATTATATTCTTTTTTCTTCCAAGATAAAATTAGTTGGAAATAGGTCTTTGCAAAACACAAAATATCTCTATCAATGAAGAATGAAATTCACTAGCAATATGAAACTACTTGAAGAGATTTAAAATGCCATTTAGAAAGCATTTGTACTAGGTAGATTCCTTCAATTTCTTTCCAGTCTTTTGTTTGATTGTTTTTCTTTTAGTAGATAAGTATTTGTGCCATACCAGTTTGAATATGTGTTATAATTGTGTTTATTAACCCACATCCATCCGTGTGTAGTCTTCCAAATCAATCTGTTAGACCTGATTGTGTCATTTTAGACAGCAGCACTGCCATGACGTCAGTGATTACCCTGGAAACACGGGTGCAGTCTGTGTCCGCGGTCTGCTCGGCGCTGGGGGTGGGAGCTGCCTTTCGCCTGCTCATCAGCTGCATGGAGGTGCAGCACTTACAGCAGGCTGCAGACTGGCCTGGCGGTGCTGCTGGACTATGCTCAGGGCAGGATCTGACCAGTGCAGATCATAATGAAGATGTAGACAAAGTTCTGCATTTCCCTGTTAGCTAGGACAAAAATGTCATTGTAGAATTACACAGGAGGTGACTTTTTCAGAGTAAGAATTAGAATGTTTCTTTTCCTACACAGCTAGGAGTGTAAGTTAATGTGTGATGGTTTTTTTGTGGTGGTTGTTGTGAAAGAGCTATCAGCTAGCTATTTTACTAAACCAGCTGCAGAATTCGTAATGTGTGTAGCACTCTTCTTCAAAATGTACATTCCCTTCTCTCTGGTCCTATGGAAGATCATAAAATGAATATCTGTAACTTTATGACCTATACTGTTTAATGGTGCCAAGGCCAGAATAGCAGGGTTCTCTTCAGGTGACTGCCATTACTGATACCGAAATCTTGGCAGTATATTCTAACTTTCACAGTGACTTTTGATTTGATTAAGAGCTGCACAGAACCTTTCCCATAGTGGAGAAAGCTTTATTTTCTTTTTAGGAAAGATTTTCTTACATTATGGAAGTATTTCTTCTATTCAGACCACAGCTGAGAGATTTGCCATAAAAATGATATATTTGTAATTTATCAGTGCTCTGTTATTGGTATTAGGTGACCATTTATCAGTTTCTTTGTCCATCCTGTAAATATATGTAAATTTCATAGACAGTTTGGAGAAGTTGCCTGAAATTATTTGGCTTTTTCTGAGGCTGAGTGGTAAATGACTGGCTTGTAGTCCCTGCTTTGACCTTTGCGTGGGCCTGGATGTGTGAGTTCACGTCGCAGTGCATGTGTCAGGTCAGCCCACAGCAGCTGGTCTGAAAGAACTGGAGCAGAACACGGCAGTGAAGTCGATCACAGTGTCAGAACCACTGCAGTCAGAATGGAAACCAGGGCCCTGCCTCTTAGGGCATCTGTATCCAGCCAGCAGACAATGAAAGCAGCAGGCTCTAATGAGAAAAGGGAAGCCAGTGAAGGAGACAGACTCTGTGAAATTTATTAGCTGGTGCAATAAAGCTGCTTCTTTGGGAGTGAACCTGAAGTGGCCTCTGAGTTAATTTGGGATGAAAAGCCCAGTAAGGGAGGCAGTTTATTGGGGTTCATCCTCTTCATAACCCAAGATATTGACCCCTACGGTCTCCCAGCCAGCAGCAAAAATATCAGACTCTCCCATTTGTGCACAGTACCGTTTATTTTCATGTAATAAAAACACCCCCTGAGTCTGTTAACTATTATCCATTTCCCTTTGCAGGATGTATCATACCAGTCATCATTGAGAATATTGCTTTCAGACTCATTTTAGTTTATAGCCCCAAATATTTCTTGTTTGCTTTGAGTAATTGTTTTCTGTTAAAAATTGGGTAGCTGGCTTGTTAATTAGTGAGATATAAACCAGATA
The DNA here is from genome assembly GCA_013398275.1 of Promerops cafer. NCBI lineage: Eukaryota > Metazoa > Chordata > Aves > Passeriformes > Nectariniidae > Promerops > Promerops cafer. The sequence goes on along the minus strand of VZSE01009823.1, from coordinate 1,671,402 downwards.
CATCACTACATTTTTAAAGCTATGGTGCCAGCTAGCGGTGAGAGATGATAGACGGTGTCTCAAGTGTGACATTTATCTAAGTGTATGGTATATTTTTATTTGCATCGTGATAACATGACATTAAGTTTTATTTGTCAGTTATCAGTACCTTGTGACCAAAAAAATGTAAAATAAAATGAGCCACTGCTATAATTGTACAGTTGGATTTAGTTGGGTATTGTTTATTTGAAACCTTCCTGCCATTATTGATGGAGTAACTGTACCATTCATCCGACCATTTGCCAGTGAAGCCTTTTAATCCTTAGTTTTCCACACGTGAACATCACTTCTTATGCATTATAAACCTGTAGATGGTCTTTTATTTTTCTGGAAATCTGAATTTCTTTAAAAATGCAGTAGACTTCAGTTGTGAGCAGCAGAAAGGTGCTTAGAAGGTTTCTGCAATTGATACACTTGTGCAAAGTAAGGAGAGCTTTAGTGTGGCCAATGAAGGGGAAAACTCTTAGTGGATTCTATTTATTTAGCTGATACACCCTACTAAGATGAAAAAAAGCTCTGTATTTTATTAACATGAGAGGAAATTTCGAACAATTCATTATTCTTTATGCTTATATGCACTGTGTTCATATAAGCTCACAACAGAAAAGAAAAATAAGCAACCCTTAATATTTGTAAAGAAATGTAAAAATAACTTACTTTTCTTTCTAACAAGGAGTCATTGACAGGTCATTTTTTCCGGTTTAATTAAGCAATAACCAATCTCAGTGAGGTTGTGGAAGGCTCTTGAATACTAATAAATAAAACCAGAAGATGAAGCATTTCTTTCATTAAATAGTAGGAGCTGTTTATAACTCTATTACTTACTGTTAAAATCAATTATTATTACTAATACTCTTCAAGTAATTTATACCTGAAGGCACGCTGAAGGTTGTAAAGCAGAACTTTTCTTTTTAAATGTCAGACATAGCCATGAAGGTCAGCTCTTGGGAATAAGGACAGCTCAGATGAGCACACTTGTAATAATATTTGTGTAGATAGATCTCGTGTTAGTGACAGCTGCCAGCAGCAAGCAGAGCTGCCACAGTCTTACTTGCACTCTAACACGTGTGACTACACTGGTGGAAAAATACAGGGATGTTTGTAATCCAAGGGAATGAAGAAAATGCAATGATTTTTGTATGAGATTGAATCAACTGAGTTAGTCACAGAAGCAATTTAATTAAAAGAGGTGCCTAAAATATTAACTTGAAATATACTGTCATGGTTTCATCATACATTTCCTTCTCGTCCCCTTTCCAGTGTGTCTGTGACAGATGTGCACTTCCTCCTTTTTCCCTGTGCTGTTGCAACAAAGTTGCTTTAATTTAATAATACAGGGAATATTTCAGTGGAAAAAACCCTATATCCCTTGAAATATTAAAATGCAAGTATGAATCTTCATTGGTTTCTTAACTGTGAGTTTTATAATATGTGTTTAATGCTGTTGCCTAATTAATTACTTGAATGGTTTGATTTATTCTGCAAACTGATAGTCTTTTAACATTTACATAACTTTGGATTCAATAAATAAGGTTTTAGTTTTTTAAAGAATGTACTGTGTGTTGCCCAGTTGCAACAATCATAGATTAGGTACACACTTTGAGATCAACAAATGGCATTCTACAGACTAATTTTTCTCTTTTTTGTGTTTTAAATTAAACAAATGTCTATAAACGTAGTATCAGTGTGTAACTAAACCACCATTTTTATTTTATTGTAACTCCACTATAATTAAAAAAAAAAGTTACTTATTCAAAATAATGTCTAAAGTGTTGTCAGCACTCAGATTAAATTGGCAAGGCATTTGACTTCCAAACAAAATAATGTGGAGTTCAGTGACATAAACATAAGGGCCAGTATTTATTATGTTGATATATCCATTTGGATTTACAGTCTAGCTATCGTGGTATTAGACACCAAATATATTTATTGTCCTAAACTAATAATTTATATGGAAGACAAAAATTATACAAAAATATTACTTTAAAGACAATTTTAAGGGTATTTTGAAGTTTATTTTTCACACTATTACTGGACAAGATATAAATTTAGCAGTTTGTGTTCTTTATTACTCTAGAATATGTCTTGTTAATACAGCACTGAAATAATATACATTTAGTGGATTCTAAACTGGATACCCTTGTGCATCTCATAAAATTCTCTGAAATTTTTGTAGTTAAAAATCTGTATGATACATTAAGTTCAGTGGACTTATAGAAACCTAGAGTTTAAGCATGAAGCTTAATTTAAATAAAACCAAACTTAAAAAAAAAACCTGTCTAAATTGGGCTGTCAAATAATTCCTTTAAATCCACTGATGTGTTGGAGTTGTTGGAGTAGAATGTGATACCATGGCTGATGAAGTAGGAAAAAAGCATCACAATAATTTTGAAATCAAGAGGAGTGTGTTTCAAAAGCCCTTTGGCAATAAAAACCACAAACAGACAAAACCACGCAAACCCCAAACAAACAAAAGCAACCAACCAACCAGCTGCTTTATTATTTACAAAAAGCTCCCTCACTTGAGTACCTGGGGGTGCCGTTTCTCCCTTCCCCTTGGAATGCTGTCGCTGGAGCCCTCCACAGAGCTCTGTGTCGGAAGATGGAGTGCCCGGTATGGGAGTTGGCCACATCTGTCAGGAAACTGCTACAGATGGTTCAACTCATTAGCTGCCAGAGCTCCTAGCAAACATCATCCGAGAGTATGGGGACCTCACTTGGACTAAATGTTAAGCTTGCCTCCTGTTCACTGTCATTACATTTTCTGCAAAATATGATCCTTAACCATTTCTGTTAGAGACTGGATATTCTTGGATGTAACAAGTCTGCAACTCTGGTTTTTTTCAATTTGAAAATGTAAAATAATTAAATTAATACTGGTTCCACCACCCAAACAGTATCTCAAGTGTAGCTCACTGTATCTGTTAAATTTTGGTTTTATCTGATATTAATTAGTACTTCTTTATAATGATATCACAGCTGGGATGCAATGAACTCCAATGTGGTATTGAACTCCAACTTGTATTTGCAACAACCTTTCTTTAGTATCATGTCTATATTGTGATGTGTGCTGTCACTCATGCACAATTTCTCAGCTTACCTGTCTTCTTGTTGCTCGCTATTTCTAGCAAAGTTGTTTCACGTTTGTGTGTTGCTGTAGCAGAGCAATCACAGCAGGTGTTCCACAGTTAGCTTTGCGGCAGAGCCAGCAGAGGGAGCAGGCACACTGGTGTTTTATGGTACTGACAGATTTTGGCCATTTTTCCCTATTGTTTTTGCAAATGCGTATATTTTCATATATGTGGTCATTATATTTGAGAATGTGGGCAAATGTCTGGGTGCTGGAAGTTCAGTAACTGTGGGGAAAAGCTAAGCTGTCAACTGTTTTATGATTACAAAATTACCTTTGATTTTGCAAAGATTTTCATATATCGTTTTGTGTACTGAGAATGGTTATTTGTGCTGAGTTTTTTTGTACCCTGGAAAGAAGAGCCCTTCCCTTAAAAACCTTTCTCTTATACTTCAGAGCACACTGCCTTTAGAAAAACCACAGCATAAATTTAAGTACAGGTTAAAATGACTTCACACACTTGCAAGGTCAAGCCCTTAATAAATCACTATGCACATTGTGTGCAGTTCACCTGTGTGAAATAGGCTTGAAAAGACTGTTCTGGTCATAGCTGATATTTGGAGATACATTTTGGGTGTATGCAAAGTCTTCTTTTTCAGTTACATCTAAATGCGAAAATTGCGTGGGAATCGTTCTCCCATTCGTGGTCATTGTACCTTAGGCCTGCTCCCAAAGTTGGCAGGAATTTTACATGAAGAGGTGTCAGGGCTGAAAGGCGGGGGTCTTTATACAAACTTATGTGTGTTTAAACAATACAGTGAAGTAAGTATTACTTTGTAAATAATGTTGTTTGCATCATGATTTAAACTTTGTTTAAATACTTTTTTTTGGTGATAGCATTATTGCACTCTGTGCTTGGTTAAGCCAGGCAGGTTGATTATCATTAAGTGTTATTTATTTCTATTTTATTAAGCCTCCTTTTACATTCATGTTACAGGTTAATTTATACTTTTATTTCATGCACTACTTGGCTTTACTGATTAATATGCCCCATGGCATTCAATAAAGCCAGGCAGTGGAGGAAATAAGAGTGGTATTAATTTCTAACATTGCTATAAATTTGCCTTAATAAAACTAGCTCAATAACACTGCGGTAGTAGTACAATGGATGCTTCCAAATTGTTAGCAAAGACACAACTGAAAGAACAACACATTTTTTTCCAGAATTTAAGAATGCTGTGCTGTCTTTTTACTAGTGTTCAAATTAGGCTACCTGTTATAATACTAGAGTGCTCTTACATTGTGTTCTAAAACGCAGTATATATTTTTCAAAAATAAAATACTTTTGTACTTAATCAGTTCAATCATAAGCAGATAAATCCTCTGGATCCTTTCAAATACTTTTTTGATCTTCATGACCACTGTTACTTAACAGACAGGTTTCAAAATATCAAGGAAAAAAGAGAAAATTCTGGACTATAAGGGCAAACAGAAAACAAGAAAAAATTAGAACAATGGGTTTTCTTTTTATTAGTAAAATAACTACTATTGACTTAAATTTTCCAGTATTTTTCCATTGATTTATTTACATTGTTGCTTTGTAGTAGAGGAAAATTCTCAAGAAAGAAATGCAGATAGGATTGGTGATATTAGTTTTAGGTGCACAAACTACTCATTATAGTGGAAATACTTTGGCTATATTTTCTTTATTAACTATTAACTATAATAGCTGTATTTTTTCAGGTCTAGATTGTGAAATCTGTGTAGCATAAAATTCTTAAGTAAACTTTGCCATGTAACATTTAGTTGTGACAAATTTTTTACTCATGCCTACATTCCTTTATTACTCAAACTTACATTGACTTAACTGAAAATTTTGCTCAGAAAGAGGGGTTTGGATAGAGATGTTATTTAACCTCAGTACAAAATGAAAGCATGACAAAGCAAGTTAGCACAGAAGAATCTGAACAAAACCCAAAAGAAACAGCCCAAAAGAATTTCCAAATCCGCAGAGCTTGATCCTAGGAGGATGATGGAGAAGCTTGCTCCTGAAGTCATTAGGATGCGAGCCTTCTCTTCACTTTGCTGGGTCAGACCTTAATAAATCACTCAACACATTTTGCAGAGATCACCTATGGGGTGAAAGGCAGCAAATGTTTAAAAGGATTAATATAAACATTATATATCAAACAGAACTTACTTTTATATTCAGGCAGCTATGAAAATAATACTGTCATTTTGATAAGTGTATTAGTTAGTTAAAATCAGATGGGCAGCACACTGCTATAATTTGATTTTACTAAATAATATTAATTTGATTTTACTAAATAATATGAATTTACATAATGCATAGTCTAAGAATCTACCAATGTAGATTCAAATTAAAATTTTAGGCTTTGTGTATTGATCTTAGCTTAATATGTTTTTGTAAATAGTAACAAAACCTGTAAAACTGTCTTACTATAAAACTCATATATATCCACACATACCATTTAATTAGGTCATATGATGCTGCTATAGTTTAACTATGTCAAATAATTTTGTTTAAGTGTTCTATAACCTTGTAATCATAGACACACAGAAGTTAGAAATGGAAATGTTGTCTTCACATGTGCTGGGTACAGCCAGGTCTATTCTGTGCCCTGCATACACGATGTGAGATATTTTGTCTGGGCGAATTTCTTGTGGAGTTCTATTTTATCAACTGTTTTCTCAGAAAAATATTTAGTTTTTAATGGAAAACTAAATGTCTTCCTTTATCTAACTTTAAAACAAGGTATTAGCCAACAATAGGAGTAATGACATTCACAGGCATTTTTGATTCAGTGTTTTAAGGGGGGTATAGTCTGTAATACTTTGGGGGAGATTTGCCAACTGCTGTGCCAAGCTGGTCAACTTACTCTAGAACTGTACTTCATGGAAGCTCCTATATATGCCCCCAAAGTGATGGAAAATTAGATTAGATAAATAGACCATTGATTAGGTTGTTTGGCAGTTTAGTTTGGCAGAAATGATGAAAATCTGTACCATGTATGATCTGTGCAGCCCATGAATGCTTTCTGTCTTTCATTGACAAGAGCAGAAGTTTGGGCTGCTCATTTGCTCTGTGGGTAAGGCGTTTGGGGTGTATGTGGAAAAGAGTGAGAACATTTTCTTTCTGCTGCACACATAAGTAGCAGATAAGATTATTAAAGGAAAATTTGCAAGAGTAATTTTTCATGTTTAACCCCCTAATGCAAAACTATAGATCTGTTTTCTTCTTGGGCCACCACAGCCAAGCAGAATAAGCTGCAATGTTTACAAAAAAATCTGTGTTTGGGCTGAGAGCATAACACATGCTGTTAAATATGAGCAGGTCTCTTCAGTGTTGCAATTGTGGCATCTGGGGAGTGGGATGAATGAGAATGTCAGCCTGGGTGCTGCAGGTAAGGCAGGAATGGTTAAAGCAATGTTGTTTTCTTTGACAGTTTTTTAAAAAGCAGTCCATTATTAAGGGGAATCTAAAAAGAATGGTGAATCCTTCTCTCCATCTCTTGCACTGTACTTACCTTCATGCAGATGTTGAAACAAGAATATTCACTTCTGTTTCAATATCTCTGTCTTATCAGTAGGAGTAAACTGATGCTTTGCTTTCTTTTGCTCTTTTTGTTTTATTTTGTTGTGTGTTNTGATTTTTTTTTTTTTTTTTGTTTTTTTTCCCCCCCCCCCCCCCCCCCATATATCACACCTGCACTTCTACAGAACACAGAAAATCCTGTACTTTTGTGGAAGGAAGTACATACTGATTTTCTATTCTGCTGCTCCATAAAATGTTTCTCCTCTTTCAATGTATTTTTATGGAATTAAAATGTTGCCTTTATTTATTGGCTGGTGGTAAGTATTATTTATTTTTACACCTTCTTTACAGCACAACATTGAAAGAGAAACTGTGCTCTAAAAGTTGTTACTAAGTTTTACATTTCTAGCCATGCGTTTTAGTGAGTTTTGTTTCAGAGAGAATAGATCTCTTCTCAGATGACGTTTCCTGGGAACTAGAACCAAAAATCTAAAATCGATATAGCCAAATCCTTGCCTGTATCTATGAGAAGACCATAAACTGATCTGAAGAAACAGCCAAACATGATTGTAATTAGGATCACTGAAATATTTTCTGGACGTCTGAGGCAAAAACGAGTGTAGTAACACATAATAAGTACAGTCCATTCTGTATGAATTGTTAGCGTTGAGCTGATCTAGTTCTGATGCTCATGAGGAATTTGAACGGTGCCTTTATTTAGGCCTTCTCTCAAGCAGCGAATTGTGCAGGGCGATCCGTGCCTTGTGTCGGTGCCTTGCCTGTCCGCCTCGGAGCGGTCCCTGGCGGGATCCCGCTCCCTCCGCGCACCGGGCCGGGGCGGCGCCCTTCCCTGCGCGCNTAATAAAGGGATAGGAAAATGAAGGAGTGGTGGGGAGAGGAAGGATATCAATTTGCAATATAACCATAATTCCCTTCTGTATTTGCTTTCAAATATTTGTTTAAAATCCTGCTTGAAATGCAGATGTGGAGAAATGTCCTACCCCATGAACTATTAGAAGTTGAATTCAGCTGATGGGTTTTGTATGAATTGGAGTCTAACTGCAATCCCGAACACAGTGGTTATAGATATACTTTTAGGAACATTTGCCTCTGTCTGCAGTTTGTGGAAACTCCTTCCTTATGTATGGATTGGAAATGCAGAGACAGAAAGGTGAACTTCACATTTTGCCCACCACATTACAACTGCTCCTTACATGATAATAAATAATGATGGTTATAATGATGATGATAACAATAACAATAGCAATACTTTTAACAACTGGCATGAAGAGCAGAGCAGAAAATCATCAGAAACATTCTGTGCACTTCCTGTCATCTGATTTGAACAGATGCATGCCTATTATGGTCTGTTAAGTGGAATGTTGTTTTGAGGACCCTTAGGGGGTGTGGATGTGGTTTGTTGCAGCTCAGCCCAGGTACAGAGTCCTTCTCTGAGAGGTGCAGGCATGCGTTGCAAATTGCTGAAGTATGGCCTTTCTAATTAAAAATCAATGGGCCTCATTTTATTGGGCCTTCCTAGGACTGATGCTGGGCAGCTTTATATTTATTTAAAGTTTTTATGAAATAAATAACTGGCATGCTTATAATGAATATATTAATTTATCTAAAACTAGGTATTGGCAAAGGAGCGCAGGGAGGTTTTCATTAAGGGGTGGAGCTCTCAGCCTGGTGCTTTTATGAAAATGATACAATAGGTTTTACTAAACATCTGAAGTCAAGGCATCTGAGATAGTTTGGACAGTTTGCATCAGGTATTACTCTATTTGTACTATGATCCCAAGATTTTTTCCTAAAATCCAGCAACCTTTATGCTTGGGTTCCTGTTATAATCCTGCACAATAATTTCAGCTACTCAATTTAGGCAGAGTGCAAGACTTTAGAGCTTCAGAATTCCATCTAAGGAGATGCATCTGAGAATATGTTTTTTTCCATGGTTATTTTTATCCCATTCTTTGTTAGAGAAAATATGTAGGAAAAATGTGTTTCTAAAATGTGTTCCCAACTATGATAGTTGTTACAAAGCAGGGGCTTTTTTTTTTTTTAAACTCTGGAGGATGTTCATCCAAATTGCCGCATTTCTTTTTTGGCATTTGTTACTTGGTAAAGAAAAGATGGGAGTGACAGAAGGAAAAGATGAGAAACAGGTTACAATACATGGAATCTCTTCAGGAGCAGTACACTTTTCACCTCTGGGTGCCACTGTTCAACTGTTTCTTGCGCAGTGACCATCTGCTTAAAAGTCCAGCTCTTATTGGAGAAATATTCCCTGAAAGAAACAGTTAAAGAGATACTGCCTATATCTCTGCATAATCAAGAAACAAATTTCTGATATATGGATATTAGTTATGCACTGTTCTCATATGCTTTTAACATGCTGAACAAGGAAACAGTAAACAGTAAATTTGTTCAATTTATTGAGAGTACTCTGATGGTTTATTTAAAACTTTTCTTGCCTCTTTAGTTAGAAGTTGATATGTGAATCTGGTTTTTTTCATATAAATGAATACTAGTACAGATTTATTAAGTATGAGGATTGACTGTTATAATTCAGTTGATTTAAACAAGTTTTACAATAGCAACAATGATTTGCTTTATTGCCCACAACCTACATAATTCAAAAATCTATTGACCAATACAATTTCTTTTCAAATACTATAGAACTCTTAATATTCAGAGCAAAATTAATTGCAGTCTGTGTATCCAGCTGTTCCACCAGATTAATTATATTATGACTATTTCTCCTAGAAACTCAGCCAGGGTAACTTATTGCTAAATGACACTGGACCTCTTCTCTGAACTGTTCTATGATTTTAATACTAATCAAATAAAACTCTTCTGTGAATGAAATCAAGTGTGTCATGTAATTCTTTCATTACTATAAGGTGTGTTTAGAGCAACATTTTCAAAATAATAATAATAAAAATCCAAAATAATAAAATTGTGTTTTGTGTAATGAAATGTCCCTTTTCTCAGCCAGGGGGTACACTGCTGCTGTCTTGCCCATACCTTCGATCTAGTTCTTCCTGCACCCTGCTGAACACTGCAGTCTATCAGTGAAAGCCAGCAAGCCTTTTCATATCTGCACACAGACAATGGAAAGTTCCATGATTGCCTCATAAACAGGCGTGGGCTGCATTTATTTCTGTTCAGTAGTTCTATATATGTTCTATATATGCATTTGTTCAAACTGGTGGAGGAAAAATGCAGACAGAAACATCTGTTAAAAATTAATTTCCACTTTGTCTTGGATTTGTACATTTTCTTTCTATCCAGTTTCATTGGAAAATCCCAAATAAATAGAACACTTCAAAATAAAAGAATTTAACTTTATCCTGGGAACATGCAGTTTAGGTTTTGGAAAGGGAAATGTGTAATAAAATGCTGCTCAAATGAAATTGGTGAAGCTGTAAAATACGTAAGTGGAAACTTTGAGGAAACTGGCAATGAGAAACTGGAAATCAAGCAGTAATTTAAGTTTCACACAACCACCCTTTGCATGTGTGAGTACAAAGGAGAGACTAGGAACAAGTGTGAGTCAGACCTCTCCTCTCAGGAACTGAAAGGACAGAGATTCCCAGCATCTGTTTCCTTAACTATCACCCAGAGGATACTGGTGGTAAATCACAGTGAGTAAAAATAGAATCAGAAAAATAGCTCAAAACAAATGAGGTACTGTATTTTGCAGTACTTTTGCAGTAGATCTGTATCCAGCTCAGCTCTTATCTGTGTTCAAATTGGATGTGTCAGCTTTCATTCACTTCTAAACAAATTGTTAATAAAATCACAAGCATGGCTAATTAGGATGTTCCACAAAACAGCCAGCCAAATTTGATGCCTGAATGGGAGATTTATCCTGCTCACATATTTTAATGAATGTCCTAATGTCATTGTTGTAGGGTAAGATGGTCAAACACTTTGGTAGAGTTAATCACTGCCCTTTTTTTGGAGTGAATGGGCCTGCATCCAGTTGAATCAACTCTGGTCCAGCCAAGAGACTCCAGCTGGAAGTGTGAGTTTGTATGTATGAATTATTTTAGGTGCCACATTGATGTATACGTATTTTCCGTGTCATCAGTGAAGGCTGAAGTAATAATACTTTGCCTTGAAGGGCTCTAGAAAAATTTAATTAAAGTACTATCTATTCTTAATTTGCAAGATCCATATAATCACAAGAAATTCTTATCAACCGTAAGAGTTCTGAGCTTATGCTCAAACATCAAACATGTAAAATAATGTTTTACCTATTACTTAAGGTTGAGATATTTTAAAAAAATCAATGTGGAATTACCATGTTTTCACTATTTCCTATTTGCTGTAAATAACCTTGGTTTAGGTATGGAAATATGACGTGACTCGGACTTCAAAAGAAAATCCCAGCCTTTTATTTTAATAATACATTTTTTTATGTGTAATTATTCTTAGATACTAATGGAATTTATAATTCTTCAGTAAATAATAATTACAGGTTTTCAGAAATACAGCAGTTTTAATGAAATAGATTTCCAGGTAAAAGAAGTTATCAATACTTAGCAGAGTTGATCCAGCAAGTTATCATTGACAACTCTTAGTGATTATAATTTCATAATATACTATTGTCAAGAGAGAATAAAAACTTTGTCTTCTTTTAGTATTTTTCCTCCTCATATTTTAAGGGGACGTACCTTTTTAGTCTTGTTTTATTCATAATAAAAGATAATTTAATTTTATTTCCAACACAAAATGTTTGAAGAAAAGCCTTTTCTTTTAGAGAAGTTAATATTTTTTTGTAGAAATAGCCCTATTTTTTTGTGGTTGAAGAATAAATCATAAAACAAATAAAACAATAAAAATCTGACCAAAAAAGCACAATCGTATTTGCAATAAGTACTAGATATAAACCACTGTTGGTTCCAAGCTGCCAAACAGAAAGGAAAAACCTTTTCAATGAGGAGCACCTAACCTACTACCTTCTTGCAGTGTTATATAGAGAGAATTTGATTTAAGCAATTTTCACAAACAATGCAATTAGTAACAGTGGTGTTCAAGATTATTTAAATTATTTGAATCTTTAATTACTCAGAATTATAATTCTGAAAAAAAAATCTTATTGGGGGTTCTGAAACTGCCAAGCTGTTGGCTATATGATGCTTGTATCTCCCATCGTCTGTTCTGTTAATGATGTGATTCTCATCTAACCATAAGTATTTGTTGTTTAGAATTATTTTCATCTTTGCTCTATTGGACATTTAGTCTGGTGTCCCCCCACCATGTTCTCCCATTTATCACAGTCACCTTACTAAGGCAGTTTTCTTCCCTTGGCATTCATGTAGTTTAGAATCTGAGCTTTAAAGAGTACATTTTAAAAGAAAGTATTTCTTACATTTTTAAACAGGTTAAAAAAATACCCATTATTATTTATTTGTATTTTGCTTCATTAGAGTTAATTAGGGTTCCACAGCTCCATATTCTTATGCTATGTGCTGTTATGCAAACACTAGCACTGACACAGAGACCTTTCTCTTAAAGAATTTGTGAATAGACTTTCACAATGACTAGTTGGTGTTGTACCCGCCACACCCTGTGTCTTTGATGTACCTCACTGAATAACCAAGAAAAGATTACTGAAAAATATTCAGAAGTCCCCTTGATACATTGAGGATCCAGCTCCATTCAGTCCCTTGTGCTTACATCTGTTTGTGACATGGTCATTTCTTGTGGCTTTTTTCCAGTACTTATTTGAGAGATGTACTGTGGTGACTGCACCAACGGCTTCAGGTGCAGATGGCGTTTTCCTTGAGTGCCTTTTAATGCCATTTGGCATTTGTCTTCTATTCAGGAGCGTTAGTGACTGAAACACATCTGATTTGGTCATTGAACATCATACATGTTTTGTCTCATATCTGCTGCTGAGAAAAAGTGTGAAAGACCATGAGAAACACAAGGCAAAGAAGGCACCAGGCAAATCAAGTGATGTTAGACTTTTTTTTCCTGTCTGTACCTAGTTTCCTTGATTTAAAAACAACAATAAAAGAATATTACCTACATTATATATACTTTTTCGATATAGTTAAGATGTATTAATTACCCCAAGCATCTCCCACTAAAATAATGGCAGCAGTTTTTATTAGCACTGAGGGGAAAACCCTAAGAATTTAAGGCTAGTACTAATTGCAATGTGCAATTTGCTGTGGCTTTCAAAAGAATTATACTAAGCTAAATTATTTTTCTGTGCTTTCTCCCACTGGTCATGTAAACAGCAACATATTTATTTATTTATGCTGCCTATTTTGCCATTCAGTCTCTGCTACTGTAACACTAGAATTTGCTGATTCATTCAGTAATGTTTTGTGACATCCATTTTCACACTGCATTTGGTTAAAAATCCCATCTGGCTCTGCATGACTGGGAAGCTCTGCTCATAGCTCCAAAATCAAGAGCTATGAAATGACTAAACTTGTCTGCAGATTGTTTAGTCACTGAAGGCAAGATTTAATGAAACTGTTGTCTGTTGTGTCATAGGAGCCTTTGTAAGCAATGCAGCTCATTATTTCTTGTACTAAATGAGTGTCTACATTTTAGAATAGTCTTGAGTATTTTTTGAATTAGATTTCTGTGTGTATGCATATAAAAAGTAAAAAATATGTATAAAACATAATTGATTTTTTGTATGTAAATATATATATATACAAATACAATATAAAAACATGATACTTTCTGGAAGATATGTAGGCTAATGGAAGTTGGATGCAGTCTTAATACAAAACAATGATTTCTAGAAATTCAGAAAAAAAAGCAAAATACCTGTTTCTATGATATCGCAGAGAGAGCATTTTTTAATTAGATGAGCAACAGACTTAATACTGATTTTAAGGACTTGCTGTTCCTCTGCCTTCCTACTGGGTCCTCTGCTGCAGGTGAGCAGGAAATGGATTGTCCCAAAATGTGGGAGGATTTTGATCTGCTTTTTAGTAAAGACAGTAGCTCAGTTGCTTGTACAAACAAAGCCATAATCCTTTCTAAGAAACAGGACTTTTGACGTGAACTTGCTTGGAAAAAAAATGTTTTTCCAAAAAACTCCAGGAAACAGAAGCAAAACTCTGTCCATAGTGTTTTATTTCTCTTGGAGCTTAGTTTTAGGCTTCCTTTCTTTTGATCTGAATTATTAACACAATTAGTAATAAAATAATTACATTTGTATACACACATTACTTAATTTCACCTGTGCAGACAAAATGGTGGGGCTTGGCCCAACAGTAGGAGGTACTGGTAGAATCAGCCTGCCCTGCTTGTTTAATACCGTGGAAACAGGAGTAATACCAGAAGCAGGACCTGACGTAGCAGTTCACTCTCAAAAGAGAAATGTTCTCCTCCTGTGCCCCATGGCAGCTTCTTCTCTCCCTGCTTCAATGGGGTTTTCTAATGCTTACTTTGTATCAGTTGAAGTGCTCATTCCATGTCTCTAATTCAGGATAGTTTCTGATGAGGAATTGCATGTTGCCAATAGCTGGATGGCATTGATTGGGCATCAAATAATAAGTGCCAGAGCTGCTAGGAAGGAGTAGTCAGGATCATGCAGCCAGATGCAAAAGTTGAGGGAAGGAAGCAAGGGAAATGAGCAAAGTCTGTGGAGCAGAGGGGAGACAAGATTTCTGTTTTTCTACTACATATGGTATCGGACTCTAGATTCTCCCATCTTGACTTCACTGTCACATAGGAGGTTGTATAGCAGTGAATTTTTTTCAGCAAGCTGATGCAAAAGGTACTTAAAGCTATTGAAGTAATGCATGAGAAAATCTTTAGTTGCCTAACACCAAGTCCTACAGGCCATATTCTGTTTTGAAGTAGTTTTTCCCCTGGCTTCAGTTTTTCTGGCAAGTTTTCAAGAATAAGTAGAAATTGCATCTAAGTATCAGATTTGGTCAGTAGCCAGTATTTTATAGAAATACACATGTAGAAAACATGGAAAAAACCTAGCTGGAAAAAGACGCAGCTGGAAGTTCCATCACTAAAAAGGCAAAGTGGTCTTGTGTGTGGTGTTTTCTTGTTAGGAAAAAGAAAACTTTGGAAGTGTGTACTTCTTTCAGTTTTCATTTGATTTTTAAATGTTTGCCTTTGACAGGAAAAGCAGAAAGCCTGCAGTCAGTGATCCTTACGTTCCAAACGTGTGTCCTTTTATCCTCACAAGGTGGTTTCGCACTATCATTCCGCCTCCTGGGACTTTGACCTCTTAACAGCTGACTCTAAATTACAGTTACTTTACACTCAGCTAATAAGAAATTTTAATTTCTTCTTGTTCAATAGGCACACTTATTTGCTGCACATTACTAAAACTTTTTATTTGAACTTCGATTCCCTCCTGAGCTTTCCATAGCACTCTTTGCTATCACATTGGTGTTCTTCATAGTAATTTGTTTTAACCAAACTTTTGGAAGATAAAGTACCATTATGTCAGTTTACTGATGCAAAATGGAGACATACAGAAACAAGAATCAAAAAAAGAATCTACTAGTTCTAGGAACATGGCTTGTCAGTACTGTCTTGGTTTTTTTGAGTATCTGTATTGTATAATAGCACTAGTAATATAGTGGCGCTTTAGGAGTCCTGTCCCCATTGATTCCAATTATTCCTGTCATGCATGAAGAACACATATTTGGTGATCACTTAAAAAAATTTCTTTGAGTTACTTGCCCAATGTGTAAGGAGTGTATAAATCAATAATAGCTTCTAATTCTGTAGGACACGTTTCAGGAAATAATCTCTTCTGTTTCCACTATTTTTTAATTCTTTTAATTACATAGGTTAGCCCACATAATGTAACATATACTTCTGGTTGTAGCAAAGATTGTAAAAAGATCTGAAGAAAGAGATGCCAAATAGCATAGGAAAGCTTTATGAAACATCAACCCAGGCATCATTAAAGTGGTTATTTGTTCAATGGCTAACTTTAATCATATTAAGTAGAGAACCTGATTTGAGATGACTTTTGAGGTCCTGAAGGTATTTCTGGAAATATCAGACTGAGTTCTGTCACATTCGATCTGGCTCACTAAAATGAAAGATAGTGACAATCACAGTGGCTGGACTCCAATGTGCTGAAGTTGCACTGCACATGAATTTTCACTGTAATGTCACGTTGAAAATACACCTGCACCCTTCTGCAGTGAATGAAGCAGTCTAAAAAGTCTTCTATAAAAATTCTAGCACAGAGCAGCTCCAAACTGTGCTGTCAGATAGGGACGCTGTGGAACAATTTATCCAAAGCTCTTTTCTTTCAGTTCTCATCATCCTCTCTTGTTCCCACTTGAAGTTTTCATTCTCTGCTTTTCAGGATGTTTCTAGGTGTTACAGTGACTTTTGCTTTAGTTAGGTTTGTGGAGGACTTGCAAGCTCAAAGCCTTCTTCAGCTGCTGAGGGATGATACTTTTTGCTGAATAACAGCTGTATCTGTGCTGTGTGTATCAAGTTTTATAAATGTGACTGCTATCTGTAGACCCTCTCATGACAACTGTTCATTGTTGGTGAAATCAAAGGTGGTGGTTGGCAGCCTGTAGATTTTATTTCTATTTGGCTTCTGTTTAATTGATTTTCTGCATTCATACACAAACTGTAAAAAATCTATTTATTTCAGCAATCACAGACAGAATGTGAGGAAGTTCTTCTATCCAAAACTTAACCTACAAAGGATATTTGGGTCAAACAGTTACTTTTATCTGTCTATTTGTAGTGACTAAATGTTACATGGATGTGTCTTGCAGAAGCTGTTAATAGACTGATGGTTGTATCCAGTCCTGGATACAACAAGTATCTGGAACTCTGCTGGCCACGTTCAGTTACAACAGGTCTGGAACTGGCCCATTCAATTCAGTAGATTAGTGCAGGATGTAAATTGATGTTGAATTTGATTCACTGTGGTTATTAGGTGTGTGAATATGAAGAAAATAGAGTCTTGTGGAAAAAACATTAACAGCTAAAAATCAAAATCTTTATTTCCATTGGGCATTTCTTCAGTAGGTGCTCTGTGAAGTGTTAATAATATGCAATTAATTCTATGAATGAGCACGTGCACTCTTTTATCAAGGTTTTGAATATTTGTGTAAACAAGATCCTTTCAGCTCTTTACAAGACACTGAAAGGTCTGTCTGCTTTTAAGGCTTGTGTTCTCCTCCTGGGAGTCCAAGTGAGGGTAAACTTCAAAGTTTGCTGATTATTCAGGTGACTTAGACCAACCCTGTCTCTGGATCCACACACTGTGGATGCAGATTCTACTACTTCAACACCTTATTGTAATATATAACGCAACATTTTGTCAGGCACAAGGTATGTGCAGAAAATGTATTTATATGTCTTAAGATCCGAAGGCCCATTTCTTCATTCTTTCTAAGCTGCAGAACAATTGTTTATTCCATCTACAAGCTAGTGCACCTGTAGTTAATTGGACTAGTAATTGCTAGGATGGAATACTTTTTGGGAAATGATAGAAATGTTGAGAGCAAATGACTGGACAACTTTTATTCTTGATTTTCTTTGAGCAAGAATAACAGGATATGATGATATATATTTAATTGTACACCTATACAGTCAGCACTCTCTAACTAGTCTCAGAATCTGTCCAATAGTATCCAAGAATATATTTTCCAGTTCCTACTGAACTATTTTTAATGAAAGGACATAGAACATCTTTACAGATATGTAGCAATGGAAGGGGTTTTTCTGTATTTTTAAAGGAAATACTCAACAGCTGTGATGTAAAATTGGTTATTTCCTGGCAGTTAACACTCATGTTTTGCATAATAAGATTTGTTTTCCTAGCCAACTGATGCCTTGATACTGTAGGATTAAAATTCTAAATCATATAAATGAAATGCCTGTTTCCATTTTTAATTGTTGAAGTCAGAAAGGGAATAAAACTATGTAATTGCAAATGCATTTGGATTTCAATTTTAAGAGAATGCTGCCATTTAAAATAAGTTCTACAACTCCTGGGAGCCAAGACAATTTTCAAAAGATAATAAATTTGAAAAAACCCCAACAACCAAGCCTCAAGTGGTGTATATTTATAAACAGGAAAATCATTTTCAGTTGAAGAGTGGTCTCTAGAGATCACTACACTTCCACAGTAAAACAATTGTCAGCTTGAATCCAATCCAATTTCATAGCTTTCTACTGTCCTATCATTGTGCCCTGATCAGTTAAGATGCTAATTATTTCCCTTTGATCATATCAACCAATTCTGATGATATCAAAGCAAACCTAAGTGAATAAACATACCATTATTGGACATTTGACGTCATCAAGTGTCAAGGTTCACTTTTGCCTCCTGTTCACTTTCAGTGTAATTGTCAAAGTACAGTAGAAGTCCTTTGGTATTGTGACGCAAATGGTACCTTTTGTGTAAATGCTGTACACTTTCCTTTCTTTCAGGAAGCAAAGGAGAAAAATGAACTCTTCATGTTATTAAATTGGCTTTTTACACTCTGATTGAACCTTTACAAAATGAAAAACACAAAGTCAAAATGTAGTTGTGTTAGAAAATATTTACCTGGATTGCTGTATTGATTCTTTTTTTTTTTAAAGGGAAAGCCAATAGCCTATAGTTACAAAATGTATTAATTAGCCCATGGCACGTTTCTGACTCCAATGTTTTAACAGTCTTCCCCTTCCCCTTCCCCCAGTTGCCTTTTTAATGGTTACAATACCATATTTACTGACAAACAAATGACTCCATCTTGTTTGTAACATAAATATTAAATTTAGTGTTACAGGAGAGGTAATATTTATTTTAAATTTTTGTTGCTTTTCTGACAAAAATAATAACAGAGAATCAGAACTCTGATTTAACTGTTCTGGGAATGTCAATAACGTGTCCTTAAGAAAAAAGAAACACCTTTGGGCACCAGAACAGTTGGTTAGATTCTCTTTTTTTTATATACCTCTTTAAACAGTGCTGGACAATATATAAAAAACTTAAGCAGAGAACAGTTTACATTTGTATTCACCTTTGAAGTCTTTGGGTTGACTGACTAACATAGAGCAAAAGCCAGAAGTAAATGCCTGGGGATGCATTTTTGAGCAGAGGTAAAACCAGGAGTATACAGGACAAGTTATTTGTGTTGCAGAATGGACACTAAAGTGATATGAAAGTAGGAGTTATTTTGGAGCCTGATACAAAGTCTTTGAAAAAAAAAGTTTAATTTCTTTGATTTTGAAGTGTTTCAGATCGGCAGCAACTTCCAGTTTTAAAGTCTCATTTAAATCACAGTATCTTCAGCCAAATGCTTTCCTAGCATTGCTGAAACATTGTTTCAACACTGATTTGTAGGAGAAAGAAACCACTTACTGAACCAGTGAGACCACTTCCTGAACATTTTAATTTTACGGGAAAAAGAAAATAGCCATAGGATATTGAAAACAATAGGCCCAGCAGCTTCTCGCTGAAGGAAGCTTGACAATAATGGGCTTTGATTTAAATACTCATGCAAAAGTAGTTTATCTGTCTTTAGGAAATCTAAGAAAATAAGGAAAATGCTTCTGAAGTTTCATCTGATGGTTTTTTCACTGTATTTATGAGGTCAGATTTATGATGTGAGTCTTTATATCAGCTGTGTAACTGTGAATATGAATGTGCTCTCCCCAAATATTGCCTTGAACTATAGATTTTTATAGTATTAAAATCCATTTATTAAGAGATATTTGTATGATCTCAGATGAGATATGGACTATGTAACAGATCCCCAGAGACAAATTAAACATTCTGAAAACTTAGTTAGAAATTTTGCTGCGGATATTTAAATTTGTGCATTGTTTTAATACTGAATGCTATGTATTAATGAATATTATGTTCTGAGGAAAATAGAATTTGGGGAACCCTGACTGTATCATGATTTGTTTCAGCTAATATAAATATAGGTTCTACAAAGGTTTTTGTTACATTATACTCTTCCCCAAGCACTTCCTCTTGGCTTTTGCTGAAGACAGAATACCAGTCTACCTTTGTTTTGACCTGCCATGGATATCCTTATTATCTGCCTTGAAAAAAGCAAGCATTCATATTGAGTATTTTCCAGGGAAACTCAAAAATCAACATATTCAGTGGGAATAACACTTTGTCTGTAAAGATGTCATGATTCTCAATATTATCCACCACGTGGTTTTATGTCCTATAATTAAAAGTTTGTGTATGCTAACATATATATAAATATATGGGTGTATTTGCATGCACATATTTACATGTGAATACACATAAATGCACACATATAAAACATTCTTGTCATTGATTTCATCTGTGATGGTATGACCTTAAACATTCATGCTTCTTAAAAAGCATTCATAAAGATGTGCTTAAAATTGCAATGTGAGTAGCTCCATTGACTTCAAACAAGCTCTCATATTTTGCTGAAGCAGGTGATGACTGTGTACATTGTGTATTGTTATTATTTAAAGTGACCAAATATTAGTCATAATTTCCACATATATACTGAATCCTATTTATTGGAAGTAAAAATATCAAAGAAATTTTTGAAAATTTTCAAGCATTTCTGAAAAACTTTGGGATGCATCTTCCATGAAATTCAGCTGAATTCCTTCACTTACCAACAGTTTGTTCTGCTAGAAATATTTTCTTAAGTAATAGATTTGCATCTCTTTAATTAATGGCCAGATGGCCAAATCTTAGCCTTTTTGGGTTTTTTTGACAGGATTCACTTCAGGCACTTTTGTAAAATATGTTACTTTGACTATTTCTTCAGACATAATGGGAATAGACAAGCATTTCCATGGGTTGACTACTGAATGAAAGCAAGCTTTAGATCTAGTTATCTGAATAGAATAAGTCAGTTTAAGAATGTTGCTTTTAGGTTTTTTATATATTCATTACAATATCAGAGAAACAGATAATAATGTGCTGCATGGATGTGTGTGTGTGCAGCTCTATGTTTGCTGGTAACTGTGGCACTGCTTAGCATCCCTGTATCCAATGGGGGATTGGAGCTGCTCGATACAGTAGAAAGACTTTCAGAAGAGAAGACCAGTACTGAAATCCCTTATTCACAAGCCTGGTCTGTATTTGTGCAAGATGAGGAGATACCATCATATCAATTTAACCAAACTGCCTGTAAAGTGCATTTAACCAAAGTGCCTGTATTTCACTTGTCACTGAAACTTGTAATTTCAGTTTCAAGCCCATAATACCTTTCAGGAGATACAGCCACATAGTTGCACAAAGTAGCTGCACATTTTTACAGAAAGGAACAAAAGAAAATACTAAACCTTTTTTGGAGGTTTAGTTGGAGCAGATGTTGTCTGCATCCAACACTAGAATCCCCAGGGAAAAAAGTAATCTCCTCTGAAGTAAGTGTGCATCTGCCTACTGCTTCTCCTGCTATGATGGATAGTTACAGGAAATAAACTGACTCAGCAATGATACAATGATTCTCACTCCCTTCTCTACTCCTGCTACTTCTTCCTATTTAGAATTAGTAGATGGATACTCTGATTAAACCCACAGTTTAGATACAAACTATAACACTGATTAAATGGATTGTTTTGCCAAGGGAGATGTAGCTGAATTGCCCATTTTTCATTCAAATGTTCAAGCTTAGAGAAGTAGCTTCCAGCTCTAAATATATTGAATCACCATTAACCCAATGAAGGGGGTAGGAATACAGATATACCCATCTTATTAGATGAGAGATATTATTAGGCAAGCAGAGTTGCTTGCCTAATAATATGAACAATTAAATGGCAGTATTTATTTAGATCCTTTTAAAATTTGATTCCACATGACAAGGTGTTGATTAAAATCCCAACAACAAGTATTCAAGGTAGCGATGTTAAAGTGTTTGTACAGGTCTAGAAAAGTCCCATTGCACAGATGCTATGTGGAAGTAACTGGTTGAAAAAACAAAGACATACTCTCCAGAAATCAAGCTCTCCAGAGTTATTAGTTGTTAACAGTTGGAAAGAAGCCACTTCCCATAGGAAACAGTAATTGAACCCTGTTCATTCCGCTCTGTACAATGACCATGACTTACAAGTAAAGGAAAAAGCTTTGATGAACAGCAGAAAATACACATACAACCTAAGAGTGCTGAGTTTTGCTACTTGGAATGCATATAGGAAGAAATTGCTTTGAGAATATGATAAAATATCTAAATGTTTTATTTGTATCTCTGTTTATTTCAGCTTTCAATTTGGCTTTCTTTAGTACATAACAACTTACAATGTATTACAAGAGAATTAAACTGATGTATGTGTTTATTAGTCATGAGGTTTTAATGTAACCCTCCAGATTTATAACAGCTTTTAAATGGACTCATAGAGTTTTAGGGCTAAAAGAAATGGTTATGATTATCTAGTTTGACCATAGACCATTTCCCCTGGTGATTCCTCATTGATTCTGATGACCTGTGGCTGAACTACAGTAAATTTTATAGAAAGATAGTAGTAACAGAATGTGAATAATTTTCACATTTTATATTTCATATGATAATCTCTAAGCACCTTGTATTATTTTCGCATGCCTGAATATTTGCATTGTCTACTGCTGAATACTTAAATACACAAAAGGGTTCAAGGCTTACTTCATAATTTGCTGTTTTATCTCTTCATAGATGTTGCAGTTCTTAGTACATAGTAGTAAATGAGTTTGCTCAAACAGAAACAAATCTAGGACAAAAGTGATACAAACCCTTGCTGGTCCCACCTACTCACTTTCCTCAAAATAATGCCTCCATTAAAGTTTTTAAGTGGGTGGTGTGTTTTCTGACACTTTCTATGAGATTTGAATGGGTGAACTACCTGAAAGGATATCTCTCTTAAAATAGCATAATACAAAAAAATAAACATACCTTCCTCATATTAAAAGTATATGGTATAGACACCTGGGGGCTTTTAGGAGTAGCAAGGAAAGCGATGAGTCTAATAGCCAAATATAAGCTGAATTTACTTGTGCTGATAATTGTGTAGCAGCAAGTTATCCAGCAGTGTTTGAAACTGTGTCTCATACTTTTAGTGGTTTTGTGCTAAGGGTATCAAATAAGAAGCCTTAGAAATGAGTGAAGTTGACTCTGTCGAAGATACAGGAGATAGGGAAAACAAAATTTCAATTTGCAAGATTTTGGTGGGAAAGCATTTAATTAAAATTATACTGCTCAAATTAAATAAATACTACTTAAAGTGAAGAGAATGTGACAATTGCAGAAAGGGGTGTTCTCTTCAAGGATGGAGTTTTAAGAAAGAATCACAGTCATGAGAACATGTTATTGCTCTTTATGTTACTGAGAAGATACAAGATTTCATGTGACATAAAAACTAATAATTGGCAGTACCCCATTAAGTGTGAATTTAATTTTATACTCTTGAGCTACCACTAATTGGTGGGAGTTTTTCAAAAATTTTTCATATGTATCAACCTCCCAAGAAATTATTACTATTACTAGTAACATAGAGTATCATCAGCATCATCATGTAGCTATTTACATGGAACATGAATGAATGTGCTTATGTTATGAATGAAGTTCCCAGTAGTGTGGAGATTCTTGAAAGCAGCAGTGGTGACAAACTATTTTGGGTTTGACATTGCTTTTGGACTCTTAGGAAGGTCAGAAGTTAAGTTCTGTTCAAGTCAAGAAGAGAATACTAATATGTATATTGGAGTCATATTTTCCTCTTATGACTGGCTTAAAAATGAGGAATGTGCCTCTACAAGGGACAGTAAAAGTCTTCTTTCCTAAGCTCAGGCCTGTATTCCTTGACCTGAAAGATAATGATTTCAGTCTCAAATCTTCTTCAGGCGTGTGTCTATGTGGCTCAGTGTAAAAGATTTACAGAAAATACAGCTGCAAAAAGTAGTTCCGTAGGAAAGCCCTATACAAAATGAACAGTACTAGTTGGACAGTAATCCTCAACACTGAGAAAGGAGAACATTACTTACATCTTCAAAAATGAATTTGCCATTTCTGCTTCACTAAGAGGTCATTGCATGATACAGCAGAAATAATTCCTTTCCTCTCCACCACAAGCGGTGAAAAGAGAAATTTCCCCAAGTAATGCTTTTTGTACAGCGTCAGGATCTTGGTGCTGTAGATGTATGTGAAATGTTTCTTTTATTTATTGCTTGAAGCGGAGCCTATTACAAATTGTATTTTCTTCTGAAGTAAGTGAATGAACGCAGAGATTCTGGTACATTTTCCACTGGTATGAAAGGGAAGGAGATTCATGGTTTAATTGATTATTACCATACTGCTTTCTGGTGTTTCGGCTGCTCATAATGATCGTCATTTGCTTTCTTTTGACCAGGCAGCTAATTAACTA
Source organism: Promerops cafer (assembly GCA_013398275.1). Classification (NCBI taxonomy): domain Eukaryota; kingdom Metazoa; phylum Chordata; class Aves; order Passeriformes; family Nectariniidae; genus Promerops; species Promerops cafer. The sequence goes on along the minus strand of VZSE01009823.1, from coordinate 1,647,427 downwards.
AACTTTCCATAAATATTTATTGGCTTCTGAGTTATATGGGAAATCCAACTCAATCCAAAGGTAATTTTTAAAACTGTGGACGCTTTAGGTCTTAACTGTAAACTAAGCAACAGAGCTTAGCACACAGTGTGTGCTAATCCCACTCTGATTGGAAGCTGTAAATTTTCATTTCACCACCACTGGGTCAGTTTGAGTTCAGTTATTCTGCAGAATGAAGCAGTTTACACATTGCATTACCACTGCATGCTAAGTCCTTCTTTCAGTACTGAAGAACTGATTGCTGAAGAACTGAATTTCATTTGTTGTGGTAGAATCTCAATGAATATGGAAGTCCTGTTCTATTAACAAGATAGAAATACAATTTTGGGGAAGTATTTAAGCAACTAAATTGAGATAATGATAATTTAACATATATTTTACATTTAATAATATTAATATTTTAGTATTAAGTAATAAGAATTTATAAGACACTTCAAGAATTTGTGACTCCTAGTAGCATGCTTTTTAAGGGTTAGTTTGAAATTCAAAAGCCCCCCTGGGTACTTGCATATAACTGAAAATAGACTTTAACCAGTATTTATGATTTTTAGAAGGTGTCTATTAGATTTATTTTCATTTTAGTAACATCTGTGGCAAATTTAAAAATTCACACAAGAAAGACAAATCACTTTCTCAGACTAAAAATGCATTGCTGGTGATGCATCATTGTCTTTTATACCTTTGTCATCATATCTCACAATACTAATACACAAATTTGTGCACTATTCAGAGGGTTTAGTAAACTTTATTTTTCAGTGATTTATGACTGTTGGTTTTTTTTTCATGATTCTGCAGAAGAAAGAACCTGCTACTTCCCTCCAGTGTAATTTAGATCATGCCTTCAGTAACAGGAACGGTTCATATGCAAATAGAAACTCATGGCTGAGCTCAGAGGGTGCTGAGCAGCAGTACCAAGTCTAGCTGGAGGCCAGGAACTAACAGTGCATATCAGGAGTCCCTAGTGGGCACAATAATCGTCAATGTCCTCATTCATGGCTTGAATTAGGAAGCAGAGCGTACTCTCAACACGTTTGCTGCTGATGTCAAACTGGGAGGAGTGGCTGATACAGGAGAGGGTTGTGCTGCCACCCAGAGGGACCTCAACAGGCCAGAGAAATGGCCCTATGGGACCCTCATGAAGTTAAAGATAGGGAAATACAATAAATAAAGATGGGAAAATTCCCTGGTAGGGAATAAGCCCATGCACCAGTGTGTGCTGAGGACCAACCAGCTGGAAAGCAGCTGTGTAGAAAAGGACCTGGGGATTTTGGTGGACACCAAGCTGAACGTGAGCCAGCCATGTGCCCTTGCAGCAAAGATGGCCAGTGGCATCCTGGGGTGCATTAGGAGGTGTGTTGTCAGCAGATCAGGGAAGTGTTCCTTCCCTCTACTCAGCATGGATGAGGCCACACCTGGAATACTCTGTCCAGTTCTGGGCTCCCCAGTTCCAGAGAGACATGGACATACTGGAGAGAGTCTAGCAAAGGGCCACAAAAATGATTATGGAACTGGAGAGAAAAGGCAGAGAACAGGGACTGTTTAGTCTATTAGGGCAGATTTCAGCAGTTTATTTAAGTATCTGAAGGGAAGGTTTAAAGATGGAGCCAGGCTTATTTCAGTGGTGTCCAGTGACTGGACAAGAAACAATATGCACAACAGGAGGTGAGGAGATAAGAGGGTTTTTTTAATGTGTTAGTGATGGAACAGTGTCCCACAGTGCCCAGGGACATTGTGGAGTTTCCCCCTTGGAGATACTCAAAAGCTGTCCCGGGCCACCTTCTGCAGGTGACTCTGCCCGAGGAGGGGGGTTGGACAAGATGATCTCCGAAGATCCTTTCCAACTTGAGTTGTTCTGTGTGTAAACTCTTACAGTTAAAATTACTCAATAAAGATGACTAAATAAAATACAAACATTTACTGCCAAAAATGGGGTTAACTTTGATGAAAAACTATTATGTTGCTTTATTATGTGTTCTGACAGAGTAGTGTGCATGGAATATGATGTATTCTGAATATTCATTGACTTTAATTTCTCATTTTGTGCCTGGTTTGTGGTTTTTTGTTTGGTTTTTTTGTTTGTTTTTTTCCTGGCATGACACTGCCTTGTTGCAATAGGAAAGTCAGCAGAGGAATAACAGAGCTAGAAATTGTGCCTCAGTAGAATTTCATCATTGTGATAGCAGCCTCCCTCAGCTGACAATTTAGTGCTAAGCATCAAGAAGCATTCTTAGCAAGATAAATATTTACAGAGCAATCTCCAGTACTACAAATGATGAACAATGCCAGCTGAAAACCATGTGTACCCTTGGTCTGAGTCATGACTATGGTTAAAACTTCTGTCTGCTGCTGTTTGAACTGCCTGAAGACAACCAACCACACCCATTATGGTTAAAGAAATACAGTGAAGAAAAATATTTTTTATATTTTCTATAATATAAAAATATTTTATATTTTCCAACTTTTCTATATTCTCTTTTCTGTCCTATTTGGAAGCTGGCAGAGATGTTATACTTACATGCAGAGAACTTCATAAAAATCAGCCTTATTTTAATTCTGCCTGGCTGGTTCTCAGTTTAGAGAACCTGGAAGCCAGATGCTGCGGGGCGGGTAGACTTCCTGGCAATAAGCCAACTTTATAAATAAAGAAAAGTGCTCTACAGAGAATGAAGAGCTGGCTTTCCAAAGTTTGGAATAATTTCATCAATTTGCAACCAAAGCATGACCAGTGATAGTTACCATGTACTTCTGTTATAACAAATGAAATAGATAATAGTAGTCAGCTGAAATATTCTTATTCTAAACCATGAGTAACTGGAAGAATAACAAGACTGCATTTGGAGGAGGAACATGGCAGGATTTAGGTGCTGCTGGACCTGACAACTGACTCACTGATACAAAGGCCAGTCATAGGTCCCCTTTAATACTTGTCCTCAGTGACTTCTGAGGAGAAGAGGTCACTGTAGACTTGGTACCACACTGCTGAGAGGTGGTAGAGGCAGAAATATACTAGTTGTGATGGTAAGATGTGACTAAGTGTCTTGATTTGTGAGAATATTACCTTGGGCTCTCAGGAAAGAAAAGGCAGTTTAGCTATGGCACATTAAATAATCTGAAGACCGCTTACATTAAAATAAAAGGTAGAAAGCATCAATTTTTACAAGCCCCAAAACAGACAGAATGGTTTCATTATTTTGAGGTATCTGCCAGGAAAAAAGTAATGGTTGTACAACTATGGTAGGTCCCTCTCAATACATTTTCTTTGACATTTATGGTTTAGGATGAAAATTTGTGAGAGAAATCTAGTTTAACACATTGTTTAATGGCTGTTATTAAAATAATAATAGGCAAACAAACATACTATAAGGAATAGCTCAATGATCAAACTGAACTTTTAATTAGCTGTGACTGAATCTTTTAACCTTCACATCAGGATAAAAGCTGTCAAAAGAAATGAAATTGATGCAAAAATGTTGTTTTCTTTTGTCTCATGTCAAACCTTGGAACTTATTTCCTTTAATCTAAGACCCTAAAAAGGTACTTAGTGTTAATAACACAAGTCTTTATGTAACAGGTGAAGGACACAACTATCAGTTCTGCTCTGAAATAATTTACAAAGAAGATCACTTAGTATACCTGATAAAATTGATCTAGTGATGTTGCTGAGAAATGCAGAGACTGTATAGTGACTCTGTTCCTTGTGACTCTCAAGTTTATCCAAATCCCACTGCTGTTACATTAGCACTCGTTGTTTTCCTTGCTTCCTTCCTTAACGCATCCTCACACAGAACTGAGAAAAGCTTAGACAGAGCAGCCAACTGAAGAGCTTTGATTTCTGCAGCTTAAAATAGAATCTTTGAGCTTGCCAGAAGGTACAGATTTGAGAGCTGTGATATCGTTCCACCAAGTGTGTTGTGTACATACACTGTCTAAACATTCACATGGTGTAGGAGAAAAATGCTTCCATCTCACTAAATAAGCAATCATTCTTATTTTTCCTAGATGTATAGCCATTTCTTCTTCATTGTTTTGCATCTCTCTTATGAGGAAAGGCTGAGAGAGATGAGTCTGTTTAGCCTGGAGAAGAGATGGCTGGGAGGGGATCTTACCAATGTATGCAAATACCTTAAGGGTGAGTGTCAAGAGGATGAGGCCAGGCTCTTTTCAGTGGTGCCCAGCAACAGGACAAGGGGCAATGGGCACAAACTGAAACACAGGATGTCCCATTTAAATAAGAAGAAAGCCTTCTTGGTTTTGAGCGTGTCAGGGCACTGGATTAGGCTGTCCAGAGAGGCCATGGAGTCTCCTTCTCTGCATATAATCAAAACCTGCCTGGACATGATCCTGTGCAACCTGCTCTAGGTGAACCTGCTTTAGCAGTAAGGTGGACCAGATGATCTCCAGAGGTCCCTTCCAACGGCAACCAGTCTTTGATTCTGTTTCCTTCAGGAACTTAGCCCTCTCAGGTTATTTGTTCCTAAAATTCAGTCAAAGAACAGCTTGCTTAGGTACTGATGGCAGTAGAGTGGCACAGGCAGTGGTTGTTAGCTGGCATAGCCATGACTGATATTTTTCACTTTTTGCTCCTATAGAAAGCCATCAGCTGAAGGGGGAGTCACTCATCTGGAGCATTTTGGGTAAGCTGAGACAATACAAACTGATTTTATGTGCTCATGACTTCCTGTGTTAGGGGGAGATTCTACATCATTTTCTGTGAAGACAGACTGTCAAAAAGCATAAGGAAAGTTCATGTGGCCCAATGGTTCCATAGTGCATAGGCTTCAGAGCTCTTGTTTTACTTGGAGAGTCCTACTTGTAGCTTCCTACTAATCTTGCAAATTCTACTGATGTGCCTGTGTATTTGGTACTTGCAAAAATTCATCAACCACATCAGCTTGACCTCACCAGGAAAAACACTCTCCATTTGATGTATTTATCAAAGAGAAAAATGCTAAAAAAATTAGTCAATGACAACACTAGCATCTACATTTCATTTGCCGTCTTTTAAATCCATGACATTTACTTCCTGGCAAGAAATGAGGGCAGTAGCACGTGACCCAAATCAGAACAGACTTTGCTAGCTACTCCAGTGACTTGTAACCTAGAGATGCAGGACCATGTTGTCTTTTTACCAGAATTAATCAATCTAAGACAATTCCGCCTTTTTTTTTTTTTTTCATTTTTTCCTTATTGGCTTAATAGTGTTTGATTACTATCCTTTTTTTTAAATGATAATTAGAAATCTTTAGTGTCTTCATTTTTCACTGTATGTTGACAGACTTCAGACAGCATTGCAGCTCATTTCAAACACAGTAATCACAAAATAACAACAAATTCAAGGAGGAATTTGCCTTCCTATCAGCTGGTTTTATATTAAAATCTAGCTAACACATTGACTGCTTTAGTTCTTCATGTCCCCTAGGCATTTTTATAAGAAATAAATGTCCAGCATTTGTAAAATTTCTATCTTTCCTGTATATTGATTTAGAGCATTAGGCCAAGCTGAATTTCTGTAACTGCTTCATGAAAGTAATAGGCTGACTGTCTTATCAAGCTTGGAAGAAATCCAACAACTCTAAATACTAAAGTACTTTTTCATAGTCCTCTTGGGACTTTTTTATCATGCGTTATACTCTGTGATCTGGGTTGTTATCTTTCTTCTTACCTTTATGCTCAAAATGGAATATAATCAATAACAAAACTTAATTCCAAGCTCATTTCTTCCAACTGTCAATAGACAGCTCATCTGTAATTCATTGTCATATCCATCTTATATGCTATACCTGTGCAAGTTTAGCAAATGCTCTCCTCTTAGAAAGCTATTTTCAAGTTTTCAAATATTCCACGTTTATGACTCCTTCAGGTAAAGCCCAGGTTTTTACACCTCACACTCAAAGAAAGATTTCTTTCTTATTAAGAAGAAGGGCTGCATACAAACACTTAGTGAATTCAGTGACCATTGGGTCTCCCTGAGGAAAAAACTTCACTTGGAACTCTACAGACATAGATATTAAAATAATAATAAACAACAGATTGTTGCAATAAATAGTTTTCATTAGCACATTAAAGAACTACTACTACCCTTCCTTGCTTTGAGTTTGACAAGCAAAATGTCAGGAGATCTGCCTTCTGCTTGGCTTGGGTGGGTGGTTTAGTATAATTTTCGTTAGTCCCCGTCTGTTAGAATTGCCCCACAGGGGTTAATTAAGTTTTAGAAAAGGAAGTGAAATTTTTGGGTGGAATTCATAGTAGAACTAAAAATTATCAGTACTACATTTTGGACTCTAGAAAATGAAGTCCTTATATATAGATTTTATGCTCACTCTTTGCAGACAAAAATATTTTCCTCTTAGGTACTTTTATGAGCTTCAGTGTGTTTCAAACAGGGCATGCACAATTATGTGCAATAGAATAAAGTTTGCATTTCAGAGTTAAGAATCTTAGTTGTGTCACTGATAATGTTGGTCATTGCCTCATTAAATGGAAAGGATAATTTTTATCTTCTGTTACTAGGTGATAACATAGGAGAGGATATTTTATGGAAACTTGAGTAAGAATCAGTACAGGAGAGACACATGAAATGGCTACAGTGTAATAAAGAAGTATTTGGGTGAATCCATTGCCATCCATTTTTGTTCTCTATTCCACTCCATTGCAACCACAAATATGAACTTGACAGAAGTTAGTAAAAGGCTGGATGTAGTCCAGGCTACAATGGTTGCTGTGGATAGAAAGTTTAAAAGTTTTGGCTCAAGGCTGCAAGAAGCTAAGAAAAAAATAAAAGAGGAAAAAGAAGAGAATTTGGAATCAGTGACTGATAGACAAAACATGAATTAAATTGATGAACTGTAAAATAAATTCATATTGAGAATACAAGGTTGATACAGCTTTGTGAAAGTAAGAAAGTGGATAGCTTGAGATCTGTTTTTTGTTGTTATAGCTTATAAGGTTGTTGAGAGAGAAGTAATTTATGACTCATTTTACATGGTGTGGTGGGATTTTCTATGCTAGGATTGGTCAAGTGAAAAGCACAAGTATAGGATTAGTGAAATGGGCAAGCATTAGCATTAGGGGATAGAGTGTCATAATTCTCATGTAAATATGAGACAAGGGTTCAAGTTTCAAAAATCATATTTAAGACCCTGCACTATGGTCCAATATTTCAGCTTAAGTAAGTGTTTGTGATTGTCAGAATGAGAATAAAAATTATGAGCTTGGAACACAGCTCACTCTCTCTTGCCAAGGCAAGGATATGCATATTTCTTTATTTCACTTTCCCAATACCACTGGGTTTTTTTGGCTAAGGGCATGGAAAATATATCTACCTCAAGAATACAGGAGTGTCTTTGTGACACACAGTTGGTCTGTTCAGCTATCTTTAATAATGCTGTCTTTATTCACCAGACTCCTTTCTCACCTAATGTGTGTTCTGATGCTGAGTTCAGCAAAACCTGTATTGTATTAGAAGTACTGCTACATAACTGAGCTACTTTCTGCAACTTAGAATGCTGTTTCTAGCCAAATAATATTTTTTACTTACTATTGCTAATACTGTATACTTGTTTGGCTCAGGAAAGCACGAAAACCTTGAGCCTTGGCCAGAAAATGTTCCTATTGTTTTTTTATGAAGATTTGGCAGAAAGCAGTTTTTTATTTTAACTCAATCTTCACTGCTCGGCAAGAAAATGCAATCTAGACCTCTTTAGAGATAATATTCTAGAAAGGAGAAAATACAAACAATAGGGACTTACATGTCTGTAGTGAGGTTCTGTATCTTGGCCCATTCCCATTTGACCTTGGCTATTTTTCTTGTAGCAATGCATCATTTTGCTATCTGCTCTTATATCTGTTATTTAAAAATCCCTTTGTTTTCAGGGTTAATACAGATAAAAACCAGAACTGCATCCTTCATGTTAATGCCTCAAATTTGTCTGAGGTGTTCTTCCATTATTGGGAAGAAAGCAGTTGAAGTAGCCCTGCAGACTGGTTATTTATCCAGGAGGGTAATATCTTTTATGACCAATAGGTATTTTTAGAAGAAAGACAGAATGTTCCTTCCATAAAGCTTGCAGAATCTTTTCCAGTAGAACTATGCCTGTTTGATGGAAAAAAATGTTCCGGAGGAATGTTCATTCTGTCACAGATATCAACAGAAAATCAGCAGGGAGGTGTGCTTTTATTTTCTTGCCAGGTTTTGTACCAATCAAGCAGCTTGTCAACAGCTGCATGACCTCTTTTCTAAGCTCTCTAGGCTCTTGACCTGGCAAGCTCTCGAGCTCCTTGGTCTCCCAGTTCATCACTTGGTGGGCAGCCAGCTCTTTCTCTGGCTGCTTCTATGGATCACAGAGTGGCTTGCTGCTGGCTTGCCCAAACTTCTAAGCGTCTTGCTGACTGGCTTTCTTCCTTCTTCTGTTTAGCTCCTCAAATGCCTTTTCCACAGACTACCTCGGGCCTCATCTTGTTGGTGTTGAGGTGGTTACTGAGAGTGGTTTATTGTCCATCCCGCTGGCTCCCTGGTGGGTAAGCGTCAGAAATCCAGCTGGTTAATGTCCAGAAGGTGCTTCCTAGCTGATTGTTTGTTTAGCTGCTGGATGGCCTCTCTGTAAGGCTTGCCATTGCAGAGAGCTGGTTTCTGCTGATGGTTGGCTCAATAGTGTTCACTGCACTTTTAAAAAATTTTCCTACCACAAAACCAGGTGTGGGTTTTTGGTTTTTTAACTGTTATATAACAAATAAATATGATAATTCTTTAAACAATTCCTTGTACAGTTTTCACAGAAGAATCCTAAGCCTGTGTTCTTCAGTGAGCAGGAAAGTTTTTTTAAGGACCACTGTAAACTTAAAAAACTTAACAAAATATTTTTGCGAACAGGTAGTATTTTTCCTCTAATTAAAATATCTTTTGCCTATGTGTTTCTAGAAAGACTCAAATGAATCAGAGAAGGTGACTGACTTTTCCAGTGTAACACACTATACCAATTAAACAAATGTTTACCTCAAAAAGTACCCTTCTGTCGTTTGTAAGTTTTATGTGCCAAAAGTAAAAGCAATGTGAAATACTGCAAAATGATATTTCAGGTAATGGAATTTCACTTAATATATTTTACATCTAAGAACATCATCTGGCGACAGTATAACAACAGTTATCTTACTATACCTGGCCTGTGAAGGAAGAAGAAAAACTATGAGTTAGGAACATCATAAAGTTTATTTAGGACATCACTATTTAGAAGGTTTTGGTTTTTAGTTTCCTTATTTTCTATTCTTTGAACTCCTTCCTGATACGGATGATATTTTTTATTTTATTCCTTATATCTCACATGATTAGTAGGGATCTTAAAGAGCAGCTCTTGAGCTTTTCTCAAATGCTCTCAGCAGTTTGAGAAACCAGGTAACAGTTTTTTGTAGTATCAGTCAGTGGAGATAAAAGATGTGCTGGCGATACTTAGTACTACCTTGGTATTCATGATAATTATGATGGTCAGACTTTATCCACTGAAGTGATAAAATGTCTGCAAACAAATCTTCTGTCAATACTTCACTATTTCAGAGTATTAGCCCCTCCTCTAGTAAGAGGTGAAATAGTACAAGAGCACTGGGAATGGACTTGTGGTGACCTCCTGAGCCAGCTCGCTTTCTGTGTGTTTCGCCATGAGTGCCAAGCTGTTTTCTTCACACTGCTGCTGCAGATCCATGAGGTCTTTCCAAAAGAGGCAGAGGAAATTCACACAGAATGATACACTTCTGGGTAGCTAAGGGGATGCAGTTTAAGGTGATCGGAGAGAAGTCCTTCGCACAGTTGTTTTGAATGTGTATTTAAACAAGGTATAAATCTTCAGCAAGTGACCATTCTTCAGAGCCAGTAATCACCCATAGCTTCAGGACCTAACCTAGGCACTGATTCATATTCTGTCTCCTTTTCCAGTACTCCAAGCTATGCGATGTTTTCCTCTTTGGCACATGTTAGAAGATGATAAAAGCTGTTACGAATCTCATATCCTCATTGAAGTTTGGACAACTGTAGTGCATTCTTGGTATTTAAAAGCTATTTCCTGCAGGCAGTCAAGCCAAAGGAATGTATTGCAGAGATTTAAATATGTCTCTCTGGCTAAGAAGAAACCCTAAATCAAGCCAAAGCAACATTTGTGTATCTTGTAATTAATGTGAAAGCTTTGTACTGTGTCACCAAAAACTCTCAACCTGTTCTTTGGCAACATTTAGATTGGAAAAAGGTGAAAACAAAGCCGTGCAAATGGCTAGAAGTAATTTGTAAAATCAAAGCAATTAGGTTGGCTTGGCTGAAAGTTCTGGATCTGGCTGGGAATAAGGACTAGTTTCTCTGAAAGATTCTTGGAGTATCTTTGTGAACTGTGATGCTTATAGCAAGCTTTATATTCTAGGAAAGAGTAAAAAATTATATGCTTTTATGTATACTATATAAGAAGAGTGAAGAGGATGTTACTTTACTTGCATATAGTAGAGGGAGGAATGGCTCCTGCTTTTATTAAACAGTTCTGCTGAGCCTAGTGGTCCTTGCTAATGTAGCTAGTAGTATTTATCATTATGCAAATATCCACTATTCATGAGGTTTTATCATTAATAAATCATCACATTTCTATGATATCAGGCAAGTGTTATTGTATACTATACCCAGAGGTGAAGTGACAAATCCTACAGAGAAGTTTTATCTAATGAAACTGTAACACTCAGTCTGGCTAGTAACATTGTTCTACCCAATTGTTCTCTGTTTTGGCTCCCTATGGATTGGAGCTCAGTTCCAGAATACAAGCTGTGTCTAGGTCTGACCACAGCAGTCTGAAAAAGTTAACATCCTCACCAGCATAACATTGTCCATAACCATTTATAAAGCCAAAGAAAGTGTCAGGCAATGTGGGAGGCCTTAGAAATCCATTAATGCATGAAAAGAAGTTTCACAGAAGCTGGATATGCATTTGATAAGTCAGATCTATTTGAGAAGGAATTATCTCAGATTTTACTGTTCCAGAGTTTAGTACAAAAATCAGACTTGTTATTTAGTTCTTCTACTTCCAAATTTCTTCCTGTAAATCCTTCTGGAGGTATTATAGAAAATATAATGTGAGCTAACAGCCTTTTAGAACTGGTTTTCATTGCAATTTGAATGCCTGCCAATGTTAGTGTTTTTGCAAAAGTGTTTCTTCCTTTCCACACCCTTTAAACATCCGTAAAGTAGTTCCGAGAAAAGAAACAAGTGTAAGGATCATACTGTGTGTTTGGCATTTCTGATAAAGAAAGGCCTGATTTATGTGCCTTCTGCACACCACACATTCTCAATTCATAGTCTTAAACCCCTTTTCTCCTTGCACATGCAATTTCTTTCTCCCTCATAAACAAAGAGGGGTTCAGAAAGGCAGGTGAAGTTGGTTTACACAACTTAACCGATGTTCTGTCATGACTAAAAGGGAGCACATTTATTTTCCTTGATGGTTCCTGGTATCATGATTGCAGAAATCACTGGCTTTTGTTAATCCACATACAAACACTTAATCACAGAGAAGACCCACTAACCATCTGCAGGTAAAGCCATTGCTCTCCATTTTTCCAGGGGATACCAGGGTTTGCACCCTCTTACTGGATCCTGGAAATAGTAAGAGGCTGAAGCTGAGGTTCTCCTGTCCTGCAGTTAGTGGAATTAATCAAAAGAACAGTGGGACATGTGTGACATCCCAGAAAGGTCTTTGGAGCTCAAAGTAAGAGTTGGTTTGTGCAGTTCAGTAGAGAGTACTTCTGCACAACTGTTTTGTAAGGACCATGAGTAGATTTCTGAGTCTAATGCAAAGATTTTGTAATATTAAAATTACAGAATTTAAGTTATTTTTCTCAGTATTCATGTCAATGTATAACTGATGCAGCCAATACATAGAAAGCTTTTGGCCTCCCCCAAAAAAGAGCACCTCTGTTAAGTAAGTCTACTCTCAAATGCTTGTTGGCATTTTTATTTAAATTTAGACTTAACCCTTGAAAAAGGGAGAATTCACCTTTTTTGTCTAAATGATCTACAAGGATTCACTCAGGATCTGGGGCCATTCCTGAAAGGGAATATACTCTCTGCTATTATGGAACTCTCTAGTAAAATGAAGCTATTTGCAATAAGGATGTGCTGCATGTTGTGAAATTGTCATTAACCTTAACCACAGCACCATTAAACTGGTCAAAAACCTAGACTATGCAACACTTGGGTGTACAATTAATATATTCACTAATCTTTATTTAACCAGGAACAACCTCTCTCTCAGCTGCAATTTTTTACTGAAGCTATTTGTGGCCAAGGGAGCACTTTCACCATCTTGTAACTTTTGTCTCTCTTATGTAGTGCCTAAAAGAAAATATACTTGCCTAAAAAAAAATGTACTTGCAGGGTATCTATTTATAATGTGTAATTGTTAGAGGATAGAGATTGTCACAGTTGAAAAGGGTTGAGAACACCTAAATAGATGTTAAATATGTGCAGACCACCAGAAGATGGTCACTGCAGGACAGCAGCTCACCTTGAATAGTCTTTATTGAGAGACTGCAACTACTCTACAATGTTTCTTATCAGCTTTTGTGTAGAGAATCTGTGCACCAAAGAGAGAATAAGTAGATCTTGACCCCACTGACCATTGTGATCTACTCTGTCAATAATATCCACACAGAAGAGAAGTCATTAGTCTGCAGATTGGAGTCTTCTGCAGCACTCCCTTGCACATCCAGCTCTACATTCTCTATGTGACCACATATTGATAACATGCATATAAAATTTTTTAGTATGTGCTTTGCAATGGAAAATGAATCCACTGAACCTCAGAAGTATTCTCTTGAAACTTCTATTTGACATTAAAACTCCACACTGCAGGAAAACCCTCCTACTCGTGATTTTGGATTCATTCAAGACAACATACAGAGCATTTTTAATATTATTCTACCATGAGATTATTTCATAACTGAATTAAAACAAAACAGAAATAATATTTTCTAGAAAAGATAGTTTGTAATAATAGATTAGTATATATTTGCAACCTCAAAGATAGAGTTGAGGTTGAAAATTTATCATGAACAGAAATAAGTATTACTGGATTGTCAGCTATGGTATACCACGCAGTATGTTGCAGTCATTCCTTAATACTTTGAAAAAATGCCTTTTATTATTAACTTCAAGTTCTCTAGTTCAGTAAGCTTGCCAGAACCTTAAATTTTTTAGATAATTTATCTTTTTAATTAAGGTGTTATGTAATTTTATATTATTTTATCTGGAAGTTATGCTGTAGCCTTTAAAGATAACAGTAAATAAAAACTACCTGTCATTAATGTGTGAACTCTGAAGGACAGGGAGTTCAGAGGTCTATGCGTATTCAAATAATATTGAGGAAACAAAACTGCAGTTTGGTTTAGTTTAGTAGCTACACTAGAAATATAATAAATTCCCTATTCAGAAAAAAAAAAACCCACCCAAACAGAGTTGAGCTGAAAAAGACCTGAAGACATTTTAATTTATAATACTTTTACTGTTTGCTTTTAAGCTGTGATGAAAACATTTTCTATTATATAATAGTCTTCTCTCTTTCTAGGTCTTACTCCCATTTTAAGTTTTGACTTCATCTGTGTCTGAATAAAAATATATTTATGACAACAGGTGGATAATCAACAACAAATTTGAGCAACTTCCTATGCACTCCTACACATTGAGAATGTCTGAGCGTTGGTTGCAATTGGTTTTAATTACCTTTCCTGAGCAGAGGCAAGATAATAAGGTTGGTCTTGTTTCGTACGTAAACCACAGAGAAGCTGGAATGTGCTAGGAATGAAGAACGTACTGTGGGTACTGTTGTGGGCAGCAGTGCCATGTTGCACTCCAGCGAGGGACCGAGCTGGGGCACTGCGTTCTCCTGTGACCTGCTCTGGGCCAGAGAATGCTGCCAGTGTTGCACTCGTCTGCCCAGATACCAAATAAACTCCATCTGCTGGGATTTAAGAGATTTGCCATCCTATTTCTTATATCTAATGATAGTCTTTACATTCAAATATCATGATGGTAATGTAATATGTCAGATATTTTGTGTTGGTAGTGAAAACACACTGAAGTTGAAAACATTTCTATTGCTTTACTGGAAACAGCTCCTTTAATATGTTGCTTTAGTATATTCTTCTGAACTTTTTTATCTTTTCATACAAAAGCACATGGAGTTTATACTCAGCTGAATGTAACTTACATTCAGAAATAACTCAGTTTTGTTTGTGTTTCCTGAGCCATCTGCAATGTAAGCACAGGAATCAGCAAACTTACCAAGCCAGTTGTTTGTCCTAAATCAGGTCAAAACACTGAAATTTTGTCCTGTGAACATTCTCTGAAATCCAAATGACTTGTTATCAGTCTTCCTTTGCTTTTGATCCTGTTGTAGGATGATGTGTTTTCCTAATGATGCAGAATCTCTCATTAAGTTCAGGAAACAGGATATAAGGATAAGTCAATTGACTCAATTTATGGGCATAATAAAGCAGGCCCTATTAACTTCAGCAATCAAGGCAAGATGAAACACAAAGTTGTAAAGTTATTATGACAAATAACTTAGTATTTACCTGCAAATATAGAGTTAATACATTGTGGTTTTGAGGCAGAATTTGAGGCATTAAAACCTGAAAACAATAATCATACTCTATTGTTTAATGTGTCATCTCAGAATATTTCAGAATTTATTCAAAATTAGAAATATCTCTTACTAAAGCGTGATGAACTACAAGAACTTTTAAAGTATTTCCTAATGTCTGCTCTACATCTCCTTTCAGCCTTTCTGAGTCACTGTTAACAGCTGGGGATTTTTTTTTTTCTTACTAGCAATATAATTAAAAGCAAATTTAGCAGGAGCATAGAAGTTTTGTTGGTTGGAGGCCTGTTAGATTTTAGGAAGGTGACTAGCAATATACGCAGCTGTTACTGACAATTGTGAAGTTTAAAAAGCAAAGAAGGGGAGACTGAATTTGCCAAATATGGTTTCCTTAGTATGTCAGTGAAAACAAATCACTGGACAGTCTCGAGTTCTTCCTGCAGCATGCTGAAATCAAACTTGTTTACATGTACTTCATTATGGAAATTACAGATGAAACTTAATAGCTTCCCAGAAAAAGCAGTGCAATAGATGCTTCCAAACGGCATGGAATTCAGTAGCAGGCAAAGAAAGTATAAGCAATTGGGATGTGTTGGAACAAGTCTAGAGGAGGACCATGAAGATGATCAAAGGGCTGGAGCACCTCTCCTATGAACACAGGCTGAGAGCTGGGGCTTTTCAGCCTGGACAAGACAAGGCTCCAGAGAGACCTTAGAGCACCTTCCAGTAGCATAAGGAGCCTACAAGAGAGCTGGAGAGGGAAGTTTTACAAGTACATGAAGTGGCAGGACAATGGGTAATGGCTGTAAACTGCAAGAGTGCAGTTTTTAATACTAGGAATAAATTCTTTATTGTGAAGATGGTGAGGTGCTGGAAGAGGTTGCCCAGAGAAGCTGTGGCTGCCCCATCCCTGGCAGTGTTGAAGGCCAGGCTGGATGGAGCTCTGAGCAAACAGGTCTAGTGGAAGGTGCCCCTGACCATGGCAGGGGGGTGGAACTTGATGATCTTTAAGATCCCTTCCAACCCAAACCCTTCTGTGATTCTATTTAAGCTGTGGTGTTTTGCCTTAAAGGAAATTTCATTTCATTTCAGCTGGAATATAGTCCAAAACTTGCAGAGAGGTGTTGATTATTCATTCAATGCCTTGAATTCCATTTACCTATATCCATCTCAGTTCAAAATTTTGAAAAGAGGTCTTGCGCTTGTGCATTTATTGAGTCTGTCATGGTGCAAATATTACCAAAGGAGGAATATGGGACAATACAGAAGGAAATGTGTAAAGCAAGTTGTCAGGCATTGGTACTATTTCCAAGTATGGAGCTATGGTGCTCTGGATGGGTTGTTATTCTTGGGAATATATAACTCATGGCACTGACCACCTACAACATTTTCTGTAAAGCCAAATGCATTCATCTGACCAAATTCAGGTCAAATAAAAATACTTCACTCGTGTTATTTTTGAATTGTTCAAAATGTCTTCTCTAGTGTGACACAGGAAATAGATATTCTGAGGAAAATTATGTGAGTGACCCTTACGTATAACTTATATGTTTGTTTGGAAAGTGGTTTTGAATCTTAAGGAACTGTAAGTGCTAAGTGCAAGGCACCATGAATATTATATAACTGTATGTTCATTGGCATTAAAATTCAGAAACAAATTATCTCCAGTGCCAGAACTTATTCCTGTGTTCTGTTACTTAACAGGCAAAATTAAAATAAAGTATGAGCAATGCCTTTCCTGTGCCAAGAAAAACTCTGCATTTCAAGACAAGGGGCAAAGAATGTAGAGTGAACACTGGAACCATTTTCACTATCCATTTTGTACATCTGCTGGGAAAAATTATTTTGTAAGCCTATTTGCCTTGTCTCACCATGTTTTTTCTCCCTTGATATTTGTGCCTACATTTCTGAATAACGACTGCTTACTACAGTTGTCAAAATAAAATATAACAGCAGGTACAGGGCAGATGCTGTGTAAAGTAAATGTAATAATGATAATCATGATTTTACTAACTCAGTGAATGAAAAGTTAGCTTGGGAAGAGGGATGAGTTTGCTGTCCATCGTCATTAGTTCATTCATCAGCTAGCTGTTGCTCTGGGCAGCTATCTACCCCTCCTGGACTCAGCTTGGTTTTTAGCCAGAAAGATTTGCATTTCTTTTGTTTGCTTCTTGTACTTGCTGTGAGCAGTAAGGAAAAGGAGACTGCTGCTCTGAGAGGAATTTGAAACCTAACACTTCCAACACCTGAAGAGCCAGAAAGCATCATGGCTCTGTGCTCTAGGATTTGTAGTCATTTGGGAGGAGCCCAGCCTTTAGATTTAGCTGATTGTTAATTTTTAACTTTTCAGGGGACAGTTTCAAGTGTCTGTAGAAGCTGAATCTGATTTTGCAAGAGCATTTATGATGTCCCTTTAAAATTCAGTTTGTTGCTGCTGTTAGGCATCTTGAATAATCATTGAATACTGCTTGTGATCAAATGATATCTAGAGATGGAAGAGAAATTAATAGTTTTGTCTTTGTTCATAACTAGAAAAAAGCTTTTTCTGGGATAGATTTACATATGTGACTCCCATTCTTCTACCTCTTTGACTTTCCCTCTTGGAACCTTATTTGAAACATATTTTCTTTCTCCTGTGGTTTGTTACTTAACTCCACTTCTTAGTTACTAAAACTATTTACTGAGAAACACATAGAGTGATACAGACTGTCTTATGAACAAATGTTTTATTGCTTGTCCTCATAGCTACTGCTGGAAAAAAAAAGAAAAAAAGAAAAAGCCTACATGTTGAGATCTAACAATATGATGTGCCTGGAAATTAAACATGGGAAGCTTCATAAATCTTATAAAAATTTATTAATCTTTTTAAGATTTAGATATTTTGCCAACATATTCCCCTCCATCTTCTAGTTTTTTAAGGCAGCATAGAAAAAAAGCACAAACTGAGTTTTCCCCAGCATAATGAAGGTTTGAACCAAAGCTAAAGGCATAACAAAAAAAAAGGACAAAAAGAGAATGCCCCTGAACTGTCTGTAAGAATTTCAAGTTATTTTAGTGAGCTTTGGGTACACTCCTCAGTGGTACCAACAATGTAGGGAAAATTCAGTTTTACTGTGGTACAGACTTCTGTGAAAGAAGGCTGGGATTTGAGGAGGCTAAGGATGTTAGGGGAAGGGAAAGTTCCGCTGCTGTGGATCTGAAAGCAGGTGTTAGTCAGTAGGGCTTCAGACTGAGACATTGAGAAGGTTGTATGCAGGGATGAAGACTTGTGAAGTCAGTACAGCTGTGGAGAATTTGGTGTCCAAAAAACCACAGCATTTGATTTGAGAAATCATAGGAGATCACCTCCATCTGTAGGATCAATAGGAGATCATGATGCTGAGCTTTAGGGGAGAGCTTAGTCATGTAAGAGCAAGGAGTTAGGGCAGAGGGGCTGGAAACACTCTACAGTTTTTGGGATATGCATCTTTGTAGTCTGTGGTTGGTGGCTGGGCAAGTACATGGTTTTGTTTGCCCTTTTTAACCTTTCTGGGGATTGTTCTTTTCCTCCCTTGCAGAAGGTGCTATTCAACCTTTGAGTCTCTTGGAGGAGGAAAGAAAGGAAAGAGAAAGAAGAAAGTTCCTAATCCAAAGAGGTCCCTGTGTGTGTGAGGTTAAGACCAGAACCGAGTCTGGGAAAGCATGGTGTAGAAATTGAGGAATGAATTGTACTCATTCGAGCAGGGATTTCTTCCCTTTGGAGAATATCTGCTGGTACCGAGAGGAGCAGCCGGCGATGAACGCTGTGCCTTACAGTGTCCTGGGCAGTAGTGGCAGGAGCAGTCGGCTGTGAAAGCAGAAGTGGTGTCATGGTGTGTCACTGCAGGCTGTTCCTGCTTTCTTGAGTGAGCATTCTGGTCGTTGAGAGCACCACAGAAAAGTTTGTAAGCCCTTCCTAGAGAGTGTATAGTTCTCATTTAAGCTAATGGTTGTTGTGTGTATTGATAATGAAACAGTCAGGATAAAAACTGAAAAGGTATGTAGCAAATGTTGACTTCCAGGCATGTGTATTTCTTTTTAAAGTTGTATATTAAAAACCCCCTCTGTAGACACTTTGTGAATGAGCAAACACAGATCCCGGCAGTGGCTGCAGCAGCCATAGGTGACTGCTGAGTAGCCAACATTTATATTTCAAAAAGTCAGTGAACATTTGAAAAAGTTCACTGCACATTCATGTGTCACTGCATGTTTTTATGGCCCTGCTGTGCATGCAGAATTGTTTGTTTTCTTCAAATAGAAAATAGTGTGAACCTGACCAGCACTACATTATAGCATAGACTTCTCTTCTAACATCTGGATCCTTTCATACTGTAATAGACAAACAGCTAAACATTCAGTGGCTTAATTTCTTTTTCTTTTTGTAATTCTGAGGCATTCAGATGCTTATCAGATCCTGATGGGCTTGCTGTTTTTACTTAGGCAAAATCACTACTGACTTTGAAGCCCGTATCAGCTTTGTTTAGCTAATGAGCATTGACTTGAGAATTTGGCCCCGAATTCCTTTTATAGATAAATCATCTGGAGCTCTAGCATAAGCAAACTGACTACTTATGTTTCCAGTATTTTTGGGGTTTCCTAGCATCAGGAGCATCACAGAAGTGAATGACCTTTCTCACAATCTTTTAGTTTCAAAGTGGGATTGGGAATTTAAAATAGAGGTTTATATAAAACAGTTTTCTTGGCAGGAAAGTGAAGATCAACAACTTTATATGCAGTAACACTCCCACAGAAACAGATAGCAGTAGTGTCAGACTTCAGGAGGAGCAAAAATGACAAAGAACACTAGGAAATAGGACTGTGTGACCAAACTTTTGAGGACTTACAGCTGCAAAACATTATATAACATGTGGGCAGCTGCACAGGTGTTATAAAACTGCTGGTGTTGAGGGACTATTTGATTAGCTAATTACCCTTATAAAGGGACAGCTTAAGCTGTGTGAAACTCCCCCATCTGAAAACTCATTTTGTCATGCTATTTTCAAATTTTCTCTCCACAAATTGCAGTTAAAAATAATTGGAAATTTAGAAGGAAAGAAAGAAAAAGAGAATCCAATTTGTCACAAAAAAATCAACTTTTAAAATTCCTCCCTGGTGGTCTGGTATTATTAAATATTCTTCTTGATTTTTTTTTTAATCTTGGTTTATTGGAGGGAGAAAAACAATTATCTGTAAACGTAATTTTTAATGCATGGTAATAAAAATAATTGGTATAGCTCTGCTGCTGCTCACCTAAATCTTCTTCCCTGGTGGTCTGGTGGTATTAAATAATCTGTTCCACATGTATTCATCATTTGCTGACAGGAAAAGGAAAACTTTTTACATTTTATTGTCCACAAAACAAACACGGTGTTACTTAATCAGGTGGGTAAGGCTTTTCTGAGGGTCACTCAATAAACAAAAGAAATATATGACTTTCCCAGGTGGTGTAATTTTAGTTCTCCTGATTTACATGACAATTATCATGAAACTAGAAGAGCAGAAATTATTTCCAGAATTCCCTTTGTGTTCAGTTCTACTTTGTCCAGGTTATGATTGTTATGGTTTTATTCTTTTCTGCAATAAATTAGCTAAGTAGTGAGTTTTTGCCACAAATTATCTCATTGCTGGGATGAGGCATTCATTTACTTTGGGATATTTACTGTCTTACACTCACACATAACATCCTTTCTATGTAAATCTCACGATGCTTTACTGAATTAGATCAGCAAACATTTATTTCTCCTGTTTCAAGGTCTGATGGGTGGTGGTGTGCCGTGTGGATTTGCTGGCAGCTGTGTGGCCATTCCATGTAAAGAGAGAAAAATAGAATCCCCAACCTCTGGGATTTTTCCCGGTCTTAGGGACCTCTAGTATCTTCTACTTCAAAAACTCTTCATGTTTGTGTTCATTAAATCTTCATTTTAATTTTCCAAATGCCCTTAAAGAAAATAAGCTTTCAGCAATGGAAGTGGAACACTCATTAACTCTTATTCATCATCTTTTTTGGCATTTGTGCAAGTTTTAGAAATGATGCTGGAGAAATTTTTCCTTTTCTAGTTTAAAACAGTGTAAAGTCATGATGTGTGTACTCTCCTCTCAGAGGACACCAAAAAATATTGATTTGTTGGACAGGGTATTATTGTATTAACACTGAATTTTGAAAATACAGTATTTCCACACTGTTGTATTTTTTTGGTTTTGGCATAAAGTTAAGTAAGGTATTTTAGAGATTTATCTGTCCTTATTGATGATACTTCTTGTTTTGTAGAACAATATATATGATTTAGTTATTAAATTCAAGCTGATATTATTAACATATAAATCTCAAGTTTTATACTGAATGTATACTTCATATGGCACATTGGGGATGTTGACAGAAACTGCTTCATTTCCTTTGGGTTGTTTTACTTTGATACAGTTTGGACATTGAAAACGGCAGTGAGTAGAAAATGCACACTGGATCACTTTTACAAAAGCTGATGCAGGGGCTGGTTTTTGCTAAAAAGCCTGTAAATAACAGGATCATGAGACTGCCACGAGATGTAATTTTGTTCTCATTAGGCTGTGAAGGCTTGATAACTTGAGAGAGGTAAACCACCAGAGAAGATTTCCAATGACAATGATCTTAAAAGTAAAAAATTGTTCTAAATGGTTCACAGCCCTTTCTTGGAAGCACAAATATTTTTGTTTTAAAATAGGAAGATATGTACTTTTGTTTTTAAACATGAATTGCTTTTATCTCAGAGGTATAAAATAATTAACTTAAACTCTGATAAAATCTGTAGTTTGTAATTGAAAACATGTGCATTGTGGGACCAGTGGAATGTTTCCAGCCAAGCTGTGTGTGGCAGAAAAGAATCTCTACAGAGCTCAAAGCATTCCTGGTTTTATGGCAAATGTCTCTCTCTCCTCACTGAATTCTTATTAATCAGTTTTATTTACATGGCATTGTAGTGATCTACTGAAGAGTAAAATGCTTTACAAACATTTTGAAAGATACAAAAGAGTCCTTGAGGGAGCAGACTTTAATTTAGCAGCAAGTTCCATTATAAACCACATTCAGTGATAAGGCTTGAAAACAACCCAAACTTGTTATGTATGTGTGTATGTGTGCATTTATTTTCTACTGATGTTGTTGCAATGTCTTCTTGGGAAACTCCCTTACAGTGGAGTGATGAATTGTTTGTGTGGCCATGATAAGGATATATTTTATTAGGATATAATACTTTTTCACATTAACTACCATGAATATGTTATAAAAACTTTTTCATTAAACAACTGCTCTCTGGGGCATGTATTTCCCAGGGATAATAACACAAACCAGAGTGCTGACTTTGGGGCAAATGTCACAGTGTTAAAAGTGAAGATTGAAAAGGAAAACCTAATCTAAACCCCATTACTTTTGTGTAGCAAACAGCCTCTTTTCCCCCAAAAGATTACTTTTAAAAAGCTGCTTCATTTAAAAAGAAACCCATAGCATATAGAGATTACTAAGTTCTCAGTGATGTGTCTATTGTCACATTTCCAAACTGAACATACTTAATTTATTTCCTAATCATTTTAAATGTAGTACCATAGGGTTGATTGGGTTTTAATCCCTGTGGCGTTCCTCAGAAGGTGATCTTTGTGTAGGTACACAGGAAGAAAAGTTCTGTGTTACAAAAGCTTCCTAGGCTTTACATATGTGGTAGCTTGTGTGTAGTAACTCCCATGTCACTGTGGCTGTTGCTGCTGCTGTGGGACTCTCTGTAGTCCTATTAGAGAGTTGAAAGGAAGCTCAGATATATTGGTGTGAATTAGGATCTATTTGCAGAGCCTATGAAAAATTCACTATCTGATTTTGTAAATGAATACTGGAACAATATTTGATTATAGAATGACACACGGGGTTTGCAGGTACTTATTTATTGGGAATGCTTTTAAAAAGGCCAGTGATAAAAATGGAATTCCATTACATAGACTGTCTACAGAAATCTTTCTGGTAGGATGATGACTCTGCAACACGTATCTCTCTAACTTAATTTGTTTGAGAAACTAAAAGTAACCATTGGAGTTTATTGTTTCCTCAGAGACCCCACCATAACCTGAGGAGAGAAAAGCATTTTGGTAATGAAGTGTGTTACAGCAAAGGAATGCAATGTTTTATTCTCTATTCTGAAGAGGTGGGATCCTTCTGGTCTCACTTCTATAAATTCTTTCTAATTTCAGAAACTCATTTCTCAAATCTGGAATCATTACTTCTGTATAGTTGCTTTCAGTATTGGTAGAAGAATGTAAACAACTTCATGCTTTGAAAGAACTTCAAATTATTTTTGTTGTGGGATTAATTTTTCCTTCATAAGCCAGTCTGAGGAAGAAAGCTATCACAGGACATTGTCTCTGAAGCCACTGAAGAGTTTTTGGTGTTCAGTGTTAAGCTTTGAGTTTAGGAAAAATGTCTCAGCTCTTGGAAAGGCACAGAGATATCCTAAAATAAAAACTGTTTCATTTTCAGGACAAGAAATCATGACTAAAATTGTGAAGAAACAGTGTCCTGACCTCATTCAGCTATACCCACCAGGTCTATCTGAAGCATTAAATTTTTGTAAAAGACAAAAGAGATTTGTCAGTCCAAACAATCATACCACCTACTCTTGTGCTAATATGTTTTATAGTACTGGGAACTTAAATATTAATTAGAATTAAATAGTATTTAGTCTAGTATGATCATGAATCTAAAGAAAGCTAGTTGTTGTTCAAACAGAAGGGATAATTTTTTCACAGGAAGGGAAGTAAGCAGTGAAATTCCTGATCTCAATGTTTATGTTTAGTGTTGAACATGCAAAAAATTGATTATGATTCAAAAAACAATTAGAAAAATATATGAGAGAAAAATATTAAAAACAAATTTACTGCTTTGGCTTAGAAAGTCTTCAAAGTAGAGATTTCTAGGAGGTGAAAGACTATTCTGGACAAATACCAGCGTATGATATATAATCCTTCTGAAGCATCCTTATTGGCTATAACAGGAGGCAGCGTGGGGGATTAGATAGATTTTGATATGGCTGTTCTTCCGTTGATACACTGCTGCAATATCATTACATTGACAGCACTAGTCCTTTGTCACAGAGTAATTCCTCTTACAAGCTGTTAGAGCTGTTAGTCTCTCTGATGCTTGCACTAATATCAAGGACATCAGTCTTCTTAGTCAAAGTTAAGAATTAAAATAGTATTTACGAGCATTGTTCTTATTTCTCTTGTTGCCTCCTTTTGTGACTTGGAATTCTTCAGCTTGTGTGACTCCACTTATCTAACATAAAAAACTATTTTTGAGTTTTCATTAGCTAAGATTCTGAGTGATGTTAAAATAAGAGTCAATTGATACTGAAAAGGCTCTACCATGATTTTTATTTATCATTGTTCTCTTTAATTTTCATATTTTCATTTATTTCTCAAACTGTAAGTGTTGTGCAAGAACAGTGATGTAGAACAGTGAAACACACTGGTGAAACATCTACCTGGAGGGGTAAAAAAGCATGTTTGGAAGGGAAACTTCAGTTTTGAGCTGTAAATCTGAGGAAAGTATAATTAGCATCTGAAAAACCTCAAAACAAGTTGTAGAGTCTTAACCTAATTATTGTTATGCATTTTAGCAATATGTTAATGTGCTTTTAATCATATGGAATCAACACACAGATACAGGAATTATTTATCAAATCTTCATGACTTACAGTTGTCTCAGCATATACTTTCTTTAAGGCAATCATGAATCAGAATACAAAGTTTCTTGTATTTTGGATTCTTCTTGAGAGAATATACCTATGTACATCTGACAGGAGAGGAGTGTTGCTGCATGAGAAGCTCTGAAAAGTGGTGGCAACCCTCGCAGCCCCTTTATTTCAGGCAGTCTTTGTTTTGAAGTCATTGCTGAAGCAGTTTGAGCAGCCTAATTGTGCATGCATGGTGTCGTACACATAGTTGTAAATAGTTAAATGGGAGCCTTTTTTCTTTAAATAGTTATCATGCATAAGACTTGATCTGAAGAGTGGTAATTTTACTAGAACAGGAAGGTCTGCTGTCTTTGTGTATATGCTGGAACACATACTTATCCTTGGAACGTGACAAAAATAAAAACATTTATAGACACACAGAAGTCAGAAAGAAATCTAAAAGTGCCGCTGTTTAAAAGAGAACTTTGAACTGTGACTCTGAAATGATTGCAGCTTGCAGACCTGTGGGTAGGAAGGCTTGCAGTGCCGGTTGGAACTCCAGCCCGTTTCAAATCTAGAGGCCGGAGACACAGCTGTTTGACAGCACGGTGAGACCTTCGTCCTGCCCTACAGGCTTTCAGTTCTTGTGCCAGTGGAGTTGTTGACATGAGAACTCTGGGACTTCACAGGGTGCAGAGCAGCCCGTCTGCACAGTGTCAATGGGTAAGAGCTTAGTCCTAATACTGGGAGGACATGGTGACAATGTAGTCACTAAAAAGTCACTCAAGTTATAACACTGACTAGTGACGTGCTAGCCTTGCATTGTGTCTGTCAGGTTGCTGTCTGGACTTGGAAGAAAGAACTGTGTCTGGGAAGTTCCTTTGTGAGAAGGAATGGAATGGAATGGAGAAGGAATGTACTCTTCTGAGTGCAAGGACTGCATTCAGGATTACATTCAATGTAAGGAATACATTCATTAGAACATTTCTTAGTCATGACTAATAAAACCAATTAGGTGACATCATCATCAGAACTCGACGTTATTTTCTTAACCTATAACATAGGTTCAAAATTGAATCTATCAAATATAGTTCTGCATTATCCAGATACAAATCAACAAAAATAGGTTCACTGTAGAAGTGCTTTCAAAATTCAGTGCATAAAAACTAATATCTTGCTGTTTTTAATAATATTTATAATGTAGCACCCAGTCCATCTAGGTTTCCTAAAATGCCAAAATATTCAGGCATACTATAAAAATTGTTTTGTGTTTAGAACTAGAGTGAATTTCACCTTGCGAGTAGTCCTGTGTGACACATTTGATGCCATTTCCAGAGCAACTGCTGAGATATCTCTTTCTTGCCCTGTCTGTGAAATGCTACTGCAACAGCCTGAGAGAAGTATACAGCCTGTTTGGTAATAATAATGAGATAGTCTCTTCTGCTCTGCAAAGCAGAAGAACATCCTTTTCACATAAAATATATAATACAGTGTGAAATAGAACTGATTGTCTTTTGTTATTAAATATTAGTAAATTAATATTATAGGACAATGTAGTTCAACATTTTTTGTTGTGTGAGAGTCAAGTGAATGCAAGTCAATTCAAATGGAGATACTGGCAATTAAAGGTGAGGATTGGCTGGGTAAGGTAGTATTGAATGTGCAGGACAGCTTTGGGCAAATAGAAGGCCATTTTGTATGGTCATAAGGTCATAGAATAGCCAAAAATGCGTATCAGAAAAAAGGTTTAACTGATGGGTTAGAAACTGGGTACAGTAATAAGCTGGACACAGAGAAATCTTCCCTAAGAGAGGGTAAGATTGCTCTTCCTTTGTAAACTGCTGGCTATCAGCTCCTTCCAGGGCAGAGAGTAGGGGCTGTGGTGATAGAAGCAGCTGGTTCAATGTTTCCAGGTGTGTGTTTGTCTCCACAGCTGCTGGTTGTGCATAGCTCCTGCAGCTACCCAGGAAAGCTGCTTTTCCAGTGGCTTTTCCAGCCTTCATTATCCTCACACTAAGCACTAGAATCACACTGTGACATTGAGCATATGGACTTGTTCTACAAGAAGCTGCACTTCCCCACAGGTAAATAAGCTGTTTTATGTGAGAGGAGGAGGTGGTTATGGATACATTTAATGTACAGTGTATACCTCCCTTGAAACAGGTCAGATAAGCTGAGCAATGTCAAACACACGGTTGATTGGGCATATGGCAATAGCAGAATTAGTAGTTTTCTGAGTAATTTAACTCTCTCCACGTATTTTCTTCTTCCCTCATCTGCACCATTATCACATTAAAGTGTATCAAAATGCTAGCTGCTCATTAGAGAATGAATGCACCTCTGGCAGTCCATAAACTAAGGCCAGAGCTTCAGGAGTGCTGAGAGCCTGGCAGCTCCAGCTGATAGCAACAGGAGTTGCAGGTGCTCTGCACATCTGAAAATACAGAGCTGCTTTTTTACCAGAGATCTGTCTTAAGCATGGCTGTATGTGTACTTGGGGAAAGGTACTAAAAATGCCAAATCACACACTCATGGGCAAATGAAGAACAATAATGTTTTCATTATGTTTTCATATGTACACTCGAGATAAATTTTTTAGAATGTCAGAGTGAAAAAAACCCCTTCATATTATTCACAGTTACTTGCAATATATTGAACAGCAGAATAGATCTGCAGTTTTACTGAGGGCTAGCCCATATAAGCCTGCAGCCCATGTCCTGGGGCAGATCCTTGCAATGTGGAGCGCCTCATTACGTGCTCAGGCACTGGTTGAGAGAGTCCTCTTTGAAGGAGTGAAGTTTATAGAGACAAGAGAGACATATGGGGCTGAGGTTTCAGCACTTGCAAGGGATGTCAAAGGGAAGTGTGTTTTGAATGTAGAGAGTTATAAAGTGCCGTGGACGGTGATCTGAGCATCAGCTTTTAGCAAAATTACTGGTCATGTTTTTGGCAATGGGTAGATATTTCCCACTTCTTTATTCTCTTTTCAGAAAATAAGAAAGTAGTACCACACAAAATAATAATACTCCCTCATTTCATAGATTTTGGCTTTGGTTTTTCTTTTTTAAAAAAATGCATTTATATTATATTGAGGAACTCTAGAGAGATGCCCACATAGCACTGAACAATTCTGTATGTGGAGCCACATGTTCTGTGAGCAAATAGAGAAAAAACTGCATAAGTGTTCATTTGCTGAACGAGGCAGGGATCTGCAGAAAAATACTGCATGCAGTCATCTCGTTAAAAGCGCCATCACACACTGTGTAGAGCTGTCTTCTGAACTTTGTCTAGTTTGCTTATTTAGCATCAGTTTTATGTACCTGTGTAAATGTGTAACTATATTTAATCATCAGAGGATTGAGACAGAACTTAGTGGAATTGTACTTTGCAGGAAGACTGTTAACTGCATGGCTATCACAGGTTGTGGTATTATAGACATGGTTGGTTAGTACAACAACAGCCTTTTCTTTGCCTCCTGAATTGTATATTCAGTATTTTCATAAGTGCTAGGCTCGTTCAAAATTTAAAAACAACCCATCCCACAAAAAACCTGAACAGATTTATACTGGCTAAATGCATTAGTCAATGCATTTATTTATGAATGAAGAAAATCTGTTACTTAAGAAAGACCCTGGCTGTATTTACAAATACTAAACAACAAAATTAATAATTGTTGGGATATTACACTGCTAGTCACTGGTTGCAAATAGGTTACACAGTGCATTTTTTTAATGCTGTAAGAGAAAGGCTAATATTAAAGTCTATCAAATAAACCCCAATTCCATCTGCTGGAGAGGGAAAAAATGGCACAAAAAAAGAAAAAAAGGAAAACCTAGTATTCATAAAGATTTAGTGTTTTCATTTGACACATAGCATAACCTTTAACTATTAGACCTTTTTGGAAAAATTCCTTGACTTAAGGCAGATCCTAATGTGGTTTTTGTTTGGGTTTTTTTTTGTTGGTTTTGTTTTTTTTTTTTTTAGTTCTTCTCTGAGATACACCATTTTAGAGACAAGCAGAGGCGTTGAGTTAATGCCCAACTGGCAAGTGTTCTGTCCCTTTAAGAGGCTAAGCGTGACTGTGATGAGGAGTCTGCATTCTTCAGAATGACAGTAGTTTAAGTCCGATTTTTAAAAAGATTATTGAAAGAAACCCAGGACTTCCTTCTACAGCAGCTTTCTAGACACTGAGATAGAATCTCTTCCCCATCTTGCCTGCAGCAATGTCTCCAAAGAAATTCTCAATTTCCTAAATATTTTTTTAAGTGCTAGGACTAGATGCCAGTAGGAGGCAATTTTTCTTAAAAATAAATTAGAGTAGCACAGTAGGTTAAAAGTTCTAAAGAAAGAAAAATAAACAGATGCAAGAATGGGGAAAGGATAAGAAATAACAAATGAATAATAAAATATTTAGCACTTTTCAATTAACTGTGCAGACAGTATACTAGTGGATTATATCACGGAAATCATGCATATTTATTTTTTGCAGCCATTATCTTGTATGTGATTTACTCTCCTCTAATCATTAACAATGCTATTAAAAGGTGGATGTGGATGAAAATTCTGGGTAGTGTGCAGGAAGATAATATGGCTGAGCGTCAAGAATGAAGCTGAAAACCAAGAGATTTTAAAGGACAGAGGTGGGAGACTGGAAGGGAACAGAAACCTGAAAGGAAATGAAATGAGGAGGAAAGAAAAGAGCAAAAACTGTGATCTGACTCTTTCCAGTTTCTTACGGTAGCTGAAGTGCTTTTCTGTTAAGATGCCTCCTCTCTTCCCCAAAATGCTGCAGTTTAATCTTAATCCTGAACAAACCTTCTTTTCGTGAAAGGCACAGCCTTTTGGAATCACACAGCTTTTCTTCACAATGGAAATCTGTGTGTACATCATGAAGAAGATAAATATGTGTATGAAGAAGTGTCCCCGGGGTCTTTTCTGAAGCAATGAAGCATCCTTGTTTCAGGTTACAATGGCAGCTTGAGGGCAGCATTTCCATCCAGAAGAAAATGGCTGTGACTCTTCATAAATAGAGCCCTTCTTGGAAAATGAGATAAAATGCATAACCAGGAATGTGTTAACCAAAGAGAGAAGAGAAACATCAGCAAAATGAAAATGAACGGCTGACACATAGTTGGGGAAAGGTTACCAGTGGGAATTTCTTTGTCTGAATGGATGTTTTGTTGTATAAATAGATGTGGTTTTGTCATTATATGAGTTGCTAGTATTAATTAAAATTGTAATCAAATTTCCCTGGTGCTTTTCACACCTGAAAACAGCAGTCCTTCACACAGCTGTAAGGATTCACTGAGTCAGAGTTTTCTGTTAATGTTCATATCTTATGTTCAGGTACCAGCTAATTAGACTGTGCATTTAAAGTGGGATTGTTCTTTCTATATTTTTTTTCCTCTGTGGTTTTGAGGAGAAATATTAGGCTGCTGCAACAGAGCAGTAGCAATGCTTTGTGACTGACAAAGCATATCATATTACAAAGTCCACAATAGGTTTTGCATGCCCAGCACCTTTTTATAAACACAGGCTCCAGGCAAATGTCAGCTGGTGGCAGAAAGAGCTGCTGGCCAGCCTAGCAGAGGGATGCTGCTGCATTGTCTCTGTGAAACTGACTGAAGGTTGTGGCCTGCATCCTGGCTGTGTGATGAACTCTCCAGTGTTTGCTTCTTGCCTCCCCCCCAGCTCCTTGATTGATACTGATAGGAGCAGAAGAAACGTGCACACTAACATCCATTTTATAAAACGCATTGGCCCAGACCTAACCACTGGGCACGCCAGGGGCTGTGCTGTCTGCCCCTTTGTCCCTCAGATACTCAGGGAAATTCATGGACTTTCAAGTCTAGCGATTACTTTATGCCTTTACAAGAAGGGAAGGAAATAGGATGATACTTTTAATAGTAATCAAAAGCCAAGGATAAATCGTGAGCATAAGTTGCAGCTGCTGGTTGCGAGAGCTCCCCATATTGACTCAGCTTCCGGT
The DNA here is from genome assembly GCA_013398275.1 of Promerops cafer. Lineage (NCBI taxonomy): Eukaryota > Metazoa > Chordata > Aves > Passeriformes > Nectariniidae > Promerops > Promerops cafer. The sequence goes on along the minus strand of VZSE01009823.1, from coordinate 1,617,074 downwards.
TCTGGTCCTTCTATTGTTTCACATCCTGAGTTCTGAGTAAAAGTCCAGAAAGACTTTACCTAAGCCAACAAATATTCCCTAGAGGAAGAATACACTTTTGAGTCTACTGTACAGGAGAGACAGAATTGGAGAGTGAAGAATGATAACTGTAGGTGCGCAGGACATATTTTCTCACTATACGGTTGGGGTTTTGTTTTGTTGGGTTTGAAATGTGCAGGTTTCATCTCGTTACTTGTTCCACATATCAGGGTCATGCCTCCATTCACACATACCTTAAGGAATGAAGGCCTTCAATAGTCGATTTTCTCACATTTCCCTTGGCTTGGGTATGTGTTTTCAGTAATTTCTTTGAAAAGTGTTAAGTGACTTATTCCTCTGCTTTCTGAGTTACAGTGTGCTTATGTCTTCATAAGAAAAAAAATACTGCCTATTTATTAATCATTCTAACAACAAAAAATTATGATGAAATTATGATACATTATTTTTGTACTATTTCACAAGAATTAATATATTTGGATAGGATAACCTGATATACTGAGGGGGAACCTTTATGGGATCTTTCACCTTCATAGAGGCAAACCATAATTTGAATATCAGCAACATGATATTCATCATCCATCAGTTGCTCTCAAGAATGCTGCAAAAGAGGCAATCACTTCCTTAAGGTGTTTGTATAGGGACAGTAGAGAGAGCTGCAGATTTAACTGGGTTGTTTGGCCCCAAGCATGCTCAGATAAGTCACACCACCAAATGAAGTAACGACTGACGGGATTAAAATGTCTCCAGAGAAGGACTTTTTGATTGAAAAGAAGTCTCTCTTTTTTGATAGAAATATTAATAAATATGGGCCTTGTAATTTAGAGTTTGCTTTATTTTGACTGTATCTCTTTGTATGTTAAAGGTATGTTAATCCACACATGCTCAACTGCTTTCATAATGAAACAGGGTAAAAGGGTGAGAAAGGAATTAACAAATTCCATACAGAAGTCAATCTGCCTCTCATTGAGGTTGACATTCAATATCTGCTCTCAAAGAGCTTTAGTTTCTGACTTCTTATTGTGCCATGCTTTAATCACAATCTTTATGTAAAAAATTTAGTGAAGGGACAGCTTTAATGCCTCCTGCCACAAGGCTTTTGCTAATTCCTTATTTCTAACCCACTTGAGTTCTCTTTCTGTACCGTAGCATCTCCCGTCACTTGGCCCACTGCAGAATCCTTCCTTTTGCTGTCCATCCTCTCCTCAGTGTGCTGATGTGAAGTCCAAACTGATAAACCTGAGCCCTTTTGTGCTGTTGAACAGCACTGTTTTTATCATTAGATGATGAACTGTCTGACATTAATTTATCTAATTAATGTTGGATTCATAGATATTTGTGAATACTACACTTTAATTATGCACTCCGTAAAAAAAAAAGTAATTTCTTTTCTTCATTTAAGAGCTGCTTGGTGATTATTCCTTAAGAATTTTGGGAATTTTATGTAATCTGTTCTTCATTGAATGCACATTCTGTGTAGGATCAAAACCAGTCTAAAACAAGGCAGTTATGAGTTTATCCATTAATAGGCTTGTTTCTCTGTTGAAGTTGAGAAAATCACAGCCTTTCTTGTATTAGTTGAGATGGTGGTAACACGGCATTCTTGCAAGCCAAAAGACCCCTTTTGGGAATGAACAACCTTCAGAAATATTGTCTGTCTCTCATGTATCAGCCTCATTTCTGCTGCCATTGAAGTCAAAAGCAATTTTCCATATGTGATATTTTCTTTTTATTCTACTAAAAGCAATACACTGTTTGAAAAATCTTCATTAAAGAACAAGTACAGTATTATTTACTACTTGCACAATGTCCCAACTTGTCTTTCTCCTTCAATCTGTTTTTCATATGCTGTCATATCCAAATATGTCTGATCTTCTATACACTATGAGCATGAGTACTTCTGCTAAAACCTATTAGAATCTTTCCTTAGGTGAGTCTTCTTAGATAGCAGATCTACAGATAGAGATGTGTACATATTTGCACACTTTATTATTTGCATAAAGATATGGGGTAAGGGCTTTTTTTTTTTTAATGTAAAGAAGTTGCATAACTGTTTATCCAGAACACTTGTTGTGTTAGCTGTTTTTCTGCAATATAATAGATACATAGATGCTGAGTTAGTAGTGGCAGCTTTATGTCAAGTTACAAAATCTGAATTATGTCTCGTAAGTGACATAAAATCTCACTAATGTATTCTGAATAGGCCATAGATAAAAATACTTTGTGTTCATATAAGAATCCAGAAACTGCTCCAGAGAGATTGAAATGAAGACCTGATTATGGTGAAATAGCAACTTGACAAAAATTCAAATGTATATAAACAACCAAATTAAAGAAGTCCAAAAACCATACTGTAATGATCAGATGTGAATGGTTAGAAATACGTTTTGGGCCTTTGAGTGGTAGCATCAATATTAAAGAATGAAATTTGCTTGAAAAAAACCTTTTAGCAGCATGTGACAGCTCTGGACTGAGGGGGAGCTCTGAGCTGATCTTAGAGCTCCAGTGTTACTGAGGCTGCTGGATTGTCACTATGTAATTGCATCCAGCTGATTTTCTTGCAGTAATCCCTGCATTTGTTGACTAACTCAAAACAGAATATATGGTACAGCTCCTTCTTTCCTCCCTTCCCCATACCATATATTAAACTTGCATTTTACAAGGTTCTGTGTTTATTTTTCCCTAATGGTTGCAGTTCTTTCTGAGCCTAAAAATTCCACTTAATAAAGTTAGTTTCCATTTTGCTTTCCTTTCCCCCCACCCCACCACACCACTCCCCCAAAAAATCTGAGGCATACACTTAGCGCACCATTTTCATTTGTAAACTGGATGGGTACCTTACCATAAGCATGTCCTCGGTATTTTTCTTAGTATTATTGTTGGCATTTGCTGGTCTATTGCTTGTTTTAATTTGTATTTAAATATGTTGCATAGTAGCAAGCCACACATTTCTTGTTCTCCAATGTATCTGGAGTCACATTCAGTTAAAGTTCACTGATGTTTGTCCCTGAGGTTTTGGCTTGGCCAGAGAGGAAAGTTATCCACAGAATGTAAATATGAACTTCACAGGTGTTTAAAGTTCAGTGGCATTTGGAGCTAGAAGTTTGATTCTGGTCCACTGCTATTCTTAATTTTACTTTGCCTGTTACTGCTACTGCAACAAATGTATTTCTGATCCCATGATTTGTGTTGTCCTTGGTACCATCAACCTTACTCCTAACTTCTTTGTAGGGCAAGAATGGCCTGAAGGAAGTATCCCTTATCATTTCAATCGTCATATTAGATTTATGGGCAATGGAGTGAAACTGTACCCAGATCCACAAACTGAGTTCATTTAGAGATGGTCAAAGAAGTATACCCTCTGCTTAGATGCCATACTTAGATTGACTTTTTAAGGTGATATTTCTCTTTTACATATTTGTGTTTTAAAAAGAGATTAATCCCCGTAAGGCACTTTAACATCAACCACCCCTGCAGTGAAGGTTGTTACAAGCATATGTTTCATCAGGTAACATACCACAAGGCATGGTGTGTCTTCACAGGGAGACTATGCTAAAAGCTAAGGTGATTAAATGGAGAACAGTGGGAAAAAGGTGTAAGGACATGGAAATAGGGGGGAAGTGTTCTCTATAGGCCAGTAGCACTGCCACTAAGAAAAAAACATACTGTAATATTTCAGTATGTTTTATTTTAAAGATGTGATTTAATTTTATTTGGAGGTAACATAAATGAAGGCGCAGCAATGGTTAGATTCAAGAAACCTCAATGTGTTAGTCTTCATAACAAAAAAAAAAGAGAGAGTATGGGTAATCATTATTTTGTAAAGAATTGATATTTTTTGTCTGCTTTCTAGGTTTTGTCAGTTTGAGGCTGATTTCTGAATAGACTAAAGTATTTTTTCTTATTTGTGGAACAGCCTGTTTTCTTCTGGTATTATATTCCAGGAAAGATTCACTGGGTGCATTCCTTAAACATGACTGTGCATAAAGCATGTGGAGATCAAGGAAAAATAAATTGCTTTAGACTAATAAGTTAGATCTACATCTTTACTATTGTTAGGCATAAATCTTCCTGCATATAGGTCTAAACAACTTCTTGTAATAGAACAAATGGTTCTGGAGAGATAGTTATGAACATGAAGCCAGGGAGTATGGATTTACATTCTGTTAATTTCAGTAGGAAATGCAGACCACTGTTTTCCATGTATAAAAATATCTGAAATATATTCTGTTTGTTGAATTGCAGTCACAGCAGACACCACACTGTTAAGTGTTTTCTGCCTCTATACATTTTGAGATCCTTTCTGGTTCTCTGTTTGGGTTTCTCAGGAGTTACAGGTTACGTTCCATGATTCCATTATATTTAGGCTCTTAAATGCTGTTTATCATTGTAGTTCTGGGCTTAGGAGCTCATGAAGGAATGAGACTAGTATCTGTCACATGTTTGTCATTCTCTCATCCTCTTCCCAGAGAAGAAGCAATGGAATGTCTTGGTTTGCTAGAAATTTAAGTATTTATTTCAATAGCCACAAGTTGGTATGGGCTTATTTTAGGGGAAGAAAAATCTTGTGCTGGGAATGGAATGGCATGAGCTTTGCAGCAGTCTTTATTCTTTGTGGGAGTTTGCTTCATGCATTTGGATGTGCTGAGAAAAATCTGTGCTCTACTGGCAAAGAATCTTTTTTCTTGAGACTTCCACTATTTTAATAATAGTTAACGGTTAACAGTTAACAGTTTCACCTAGAGCTTGAGTTTTTCTTATGTTTTCTGGGTCCAGACTGTTGAGGAAATGAGTGCATGGTAAAATACAATGTGTGGTCATGCTGGAGGTGGCCTTGGGCTTGCAGATAGCCATAAATATGCACAAACACCAAAAGGCTCACACTTGGAATGTGGTGCTTCATTCCTGGCCAGCCCTGTGCCTAATATTCACACAAAAAGGGCAATTTTAATGGCCAGAAGAAGAAAGAATTTTATATGTAAATACAAAAAATACTTTGGTTTTTCATCATAAGTACAGGTCCTGTCTGGCGTAGTGTGAAGTTTTGCAGCATGGTGGGAAATAACATTGAAAAGTGTATTATTGTATTCATTGTGGTAATTATGTCTATAAAATTGCAATCCAACCTTGTAAACCATTGTAGGATTACTCATAAGTAGTGATAAGTTGTCATAACAAGTGTTTGGTGAGTTGGTATTTGCAGATCAGGGCCATAATTAGAGGAAGATCCAGTAAGTGTGCTCACATAGAGGCAGTTTTGGAAAGATTTGAAGTCAGAAGGAAAGACTTTCTGGTACTTGCATGATTTTGGTATCAGGTCTGTAATGCCTACAGTAAAAGAGTACTGCAATTATTAATTTTAAGTGCATAAAGTATTTTTAGGAAATTTAAATTTTACAAAATATTTTCTTGTGGCTATCATAAACAAATGAGTGGAATGTGCTGTCCTTGTGCTAATTAAAGATTCTCCAATCTATAGTGTCTCCATCATCTGCGTAAAAACATTTATGTACTGCTTGTTTGAGGATGACAGAATCTGTGGCACATAAAATAGCACATTTGGAAACCTTGAACTCTTTCCATCCAAAATGATTCTTGCTGTGTTAGATAACCATTTAATAGCTGTCCAAAACAGAGATAGAAAACCAGAAATATGTCAAGAACAGAATATATATAGCTACCTGAATGTATATATCTTTAATGTTACAACATAATGCAAATGGGATTTTAAGCAAAAATCATTTATTGTAGAGTGGAAATGCAGTAGTAGTAGTGCAGTTGATCCACTACATAAATTAAAACCTGCTAATATTTACAAAAGTGGTATTTTCAAAGGAATTTCATAATGCAAAGAATACCTGGACTAAGAATGAAATGGACATATCTTCTACTACTATGAATAAAGGCTACTGATTCTGAAAGCACTTTCAGGAGTAAGGGATGCGAACATACCAGCAGCTCACTGGTTCTTTCTACGGCTGATTTTGTTCAGAAGTTTCCACGAATGCCCAAACCTCTGATCCCAGAAACACCCATTAACTGTATTTGCTAAGAAGACTAGCTTTAATGGGGCTACTGACATGAGTAAGACAAGTTTTTGAATAACTTTTAAGGAATCCTTGCCTAGTTATTAGTGGGTAATATGAGCTATTAACTAATTAATGTGCACTTGTGAATGGTGAAATGCTCCCACAGATGCTTAAGACAGTCTCGTAAATTTGCTAACACTAATCATGCAGTAATGCTACTAGTGTACTTAGTTGTCTTCAGGTTTGGGCCGTGGTCTTCAATATACTGATAATTTAATAAAATTTCATTTTAGGCTTGTGACAGTTTAATGTTTAAACCAATCAATGTTTTTAAAGTAGTCTTAAAAGTGTCTATTTCATTGTGCTCTCTGTGAGAAAGAAAGGACAATGGAAGGAAAGCATCTCTAGAAGCAGCTGAGTAAGATCTGTCGTAAATATTCAAGTGTGCAGTTTTTAGCTGCTGGTTTGATTGCTAAAGGGCTAAGGTGAAATCTGTGAAATGTTCATTGGTGAAAAGATTACAGACCCAGAATTGTCCTACAGATCCTTTAGACCATACTACACTCACCCAGGGACAATATACACTAACATGACACTTCATGGGAAATCAGTGCTCAGCATGACTGTATGCCTTATTTTGCTCATCTGATTTTTATTTCTCTGAAAGAGAAAGACTGGGACAAATGCAGAAATATTCCTTAACTGGGCCTGAGTAAGGAGGGCCTGAGAACAAGAAGTACATGGAGACAGAATTAAATATCACAACCTTTGAGGCAGGTTGGCTCACTGAGGAGATTTACACCCCTCTTGGTTTGCCAGGCACAGTACTTACATAATGTTATACCTACTTACCGTTTTCTTGACCAATCCTGTTCTGTCTTGTATTCATACTGGAAGGTTTATGAGCTTGCAAATATCCAATGAAGTCTCATGCACCTATTTGTTCTTTCTGGTCCCAAATTCCTATTTGATTTATTTTATGACAATCTTTTAATTAATCCCTGGGATCTATGGAAGCTCTACTGGCAGTTTCAACAGGATTATAGCTCTTTATACTCCCCTCTTACTGCCTGGTAGAGTGGCATTGATGAGCTGCGTATTAGTTTGCTGCGGTGACATTTCCAACTTCCCCCATAATATTAGGGATGTGAAAGAGGATCTTAAAAATCAAGCCTGAAGCTGTTTTGATCTTCAGAAAATGAGTATATATACAAGGAGGATACTGTTTCTTCCCATCAGCCTTTTCAATTATTTATTTCCCCATAAGAATTCCTTGGCCCACTGGAGCCATGGGGAAAAGTATTTTAGAGTTCCCAGAGATATTCACTCATTATCTAAATGGTTATGCAAACCCAATACAACTATGTTTTGAATGTGCTGCAGTGTAACAGCACTGCAGTGTACCAATTCTGCAATAAATTCATATAAGTGTAAGACAACAGTTTAACAAAGGTATGAACCCGGAATGGCACATTGTCACCAAAATGTTGGCCTAGACACCTTCATGAAGATCCAGGTCACAATCCTCCTTCTGTAGATAAAGTCTTTTTGGAGACATTCTGGAACATTTTGTCAGATGACAGAATTATCCATAGCTGGGCTCTCAACAGGGTAGAGAAGGAATTTCTTTGGGAATTATGTATATAAAAATAATAAGTACAGTGTATATAATAGACCACATTACATTATATTTCATATATGTCTAAATGTCCCAGCATGTTATAGGCTTTGCCATTGTTATGGATTACTTTCATAGCTAAAAACAAGACTGAAGTTAATGAGGATATTTAGTGCAGACAAAAATGACAAAGTTTGTGTTGATTTACACAAACATAAATGCAAAATGACCCCCTATCATTAAAGGAGTTGTGCTAGATTTATGATAGTATACACAAGATAAGAAACTGGCCCAGCGTAGGCACTTTAGCAATAAAATGCATCCATTTGTGGGGTGAAAATGTACAGCAGTAAGAGATGTGAGGATGCTGGGGGGATTCTGTCTGTCAGGACCACCAATTGCCTGGGTCAGCCTGCTGTCTAGGCTGGCTTTCACAGTCCCTGCTTCTGTAAAGAATTTTCAGATCACGAGCACAAGTGACACCTATCAGAAGTTTGCCAAGGATAGGAAGAAATAAAAATTATGGTGGCCGAAGCTGTCCTCTATATTGCTTAAACTGCTGGCTTCCGTGGTGTATATAATCTGTATGATCTATAGAACAAATCCACATCTTTTTGGTGTACTGGTGACAAAGAGTTCTTTTTGCTTAGAATTAGTTTAAAATAAAGCTGATGACAATCTTTGATCATATTCTTTTTTAATACAAACTGTGCTCTTTCATCCTGTATAAACTTTTTCAGAGACAATTTAAAACTGAAGAAAAAAGTTGACTCAGCTAACTAGCTCAGCTAGTTCAGTGATGGTACAAAGAGTTGTTGTACTGGTCCTAGCCTGTGTCTGCGATCTTGAAGTTTCATGCACATGGGAAAATTTTAAGCTTCTGGAAAAAAAAAATATTTTTTCATGGAGATCAGAGACAGATTCTTATTCTAATATCTTGGAAAATATCCACTTAATCCTTACTACTCTGGATTTAATTTTAAATTATTGTCTTTCTACAGAGATAAATGAATGTGCTGGTAAGAACAGTAATATGGTAGTCTGGCTGGCACTCCACTATTGTTCCGGTAGGTGCAACCATCCGGAGCAGACACTTCCAGGATTGATAGCAAACTTCAGTCGTTCAATACGACTGGAAATACCAGCCCATCTTTGGTGAAGGGCACTATTAATAGCCAGGTAAAAGCATTTGTGTATTAGAAGATTTCAGTTATGGTCATATTGTGTCAGGAAGATGTCAGTGTTCTATCTCGTCTTGCTACTAATGATTGCTAATACAGTACTTACAGGATAATAGATGAAGAAAAATGGATTACAAACTTATAAATCAATCAAAGTTTTTGTGATACATTTATATGGTTTTGCAGCTTGTTAAATCATCAAAACCCTCAGATTGATTTTTACTTTAACAATCAATCCTCTCTATTTTTTTAACATGCAGTCAAGAGTTAAATTTTTCTAACTATAAATATTGAGAAAAGTATTATGACAGTAGCAGGAAGATTTATTACATTCTGATGGCAGGGCTGAGAGGATGTATATACTATACCACTGAAGTGTCAAGATGCAAAGGTTGATTAGTCAGAAAGATTTTGTTTTACACAGAGGAAGCTCATCTATATGTTCATCAGCTGATATGCAGCAGGAATTCATCTGCACAATTCCTTACCCTTGCAGATGGTCTGATATCACCCTGCACGTAGGATAAGATTCACATTTCCATTGAGAACACTTAAAACATTATCTGTGATGAAGCTATGGCAGTACACAGGTAACTGTCACATCTGAGGCTATACAGCTACTCAATATTCATCATGGCTTCTGATAAGCAGTAAATGACCCTAAAAGATCCAGGCTTTCTCTTCAAACATTTACCCAAATGGTGACATTCCAAAACAGGAAGTCTTTTAAGAGAAAGACAGCAATTAAGTGCCTGGGTATAATCAGCTACTAGCTTTTAGCTTAACAGGCAATTTTCTATTTGAATACCATCCAATAGGTATATAGACATTTGGGAGTTGAACTTTTGACAAGGTTTTGCAATTGAGTCATCTGCAGATCAGGAGCAAGACTAAATCTACCAGACATATTTTGTGCAATTAAATAGCTTCCAAAAAAGCGTGGGTTTATTAGGTGTTTTTCAGTTTACTGTGAAAACTGGTCTGTGCAATATTTAGAAAGCATAGCACTGTACATAAGAAGTTATGCCAGTCCACTGAACTTTGGTTGAGGAAGAAGATTCTGGGAAGTTGGAGGTGATCAGCAGTGGGGAGGTTCTTTGATAGCTCACTCAAGCATCCCTTGTAGCTCTAGAAGGCCTTTCCATCACTGGCACCACCTAAGCCACACAGACATGAACACAGTCCCTTATGGGGAATGTCCTGAGTGTAGCTGTGTGCAGATGGGGAGTGCAGCAGCCATCTGAGCTGAGATCCACATCAGGTGTGCTGCATTCTGCAGCTCTGCACAAGGCTGGCCCTTGCAAAGGTGCCCTCAGGATCCCAGCTAAACCTCTTTGGCTTTAGCTAACCTGGGTTACTGCTCCAGTAGAGCACACAAGTAGCATATGTATGCCCAGTTTGTAAATGCTAAGCTGACTATTATTTGCAGTTGTCTGCACATATATTTTATCTTCAACCATTTTTATTAAGAAAAAAGACTTGCATTATCTGACCAAAACACTTATTAGAAGGATTAAAAATAGGCTAATGACAAATACCAAACTATATTTGTGTAAAGGGAGAGATTAATTTGGTAGATTTATTTCCAGTGGAGCTCTCCAGGGATCTAGACTTGTTTTCATACCAATATTTTTGTCAAAAAAACCCCTAGACAATGATGAAAAGCATTAGTTCCTAAAGTCTGTAGGCGAGACAAAAAGTTAAGACTGTAAGCAGTAATTCTGTCTGAGAAAAATATAGTACCTTATGAATATTATTTCAATATGAGCTGTCAATGATGTAGCTAAAATTGGCGAAGGCTTCCTTGGCCATATCAGAAGAAAAGTACCTGGAAAAGTAAAGAAGTTTAAACAATATTGGCAAGATCACTTATAAGATTGTGTTGTTTTCTGGGGACCACTCTTCAAGAATTAGATGTGGAAGTAAGAGTTCAAATGCAAGCCATGAAAATTATACAGGTGCTGGAAAACAAGCCTTATACTTCCAAGAAAAAAGCAAGGAGCTCTACTTACACAGCTTCTTAGAGATAAGGTCAAGAATCACACAGATACCCTTCCATGGGAAAAAATGTGATAATTGGGCTTTTCTCTCCTGCTGACAAAGCATAACAAGATCGAATGGCTGGAAGCTGTGAGAGTAATTAGATGCAGGAACTGCTTGCCAGGTGAGCTGGAGGACTCCTCTTTGCTTAGATTTTTAAGGAAGGGAGATTAGAGATTCTTAAAAAAGCAAGGTAATCTAGCTTCAATAAGAAATTTTAATACCTGTGTTTATAGGTAACAGGAATGTGGGAATGGCAGTGAAAGTTTGGGAAAGGATCGCTGAAGATTTTCAGTTTTTTCTTTCCTTGGAGTTCCTTCTTTATTTTCGGGCTGTAGCAAGAGCCAAAATGCTTGCATTGCTCTCTCTGAAATGCTTGTGCATAGCTTTGTGACACAGCCAGCTCTGCATTAAGACAATGGTTATAAAGAGTTCTCAAGCTTCAGAGCTTTAGCCCGTCAAGAATAAATTTCCCCAGACATCCAATTAAGTATATAGATCCAAGGATTTTGTTTCTTTTCAGCTTCCTCTGAAGGTGTAGAGACTGACCATAACGAGACATGGGACGCCAGCTAATGTGAGCTGGTGTTCTGTAATACAGAGAATCCTCTTGGGTGTGGCTGGCTTGTCTTGCTCACGTCCTTGTGTTAGGCTGACTGATGTCTGCCAGGGAATACACTCAGAGCCCACATGGGGAAGGCCCTCAGTGGGGGAGGCTAGAGGTCATTTGCTGAGACCACTTGAGTGTATCTCACCTCATCAGTTTCCCTCCTCTGATGAAGTTTTGCTTCTTAGATTCTCATTTGTGCTTGTCTACCTTCTGCCTCAGCAAGTACTTTAACACCACCATGGGGTCAAATGTTTTGGCTGGATGGGCTATCTGAATGAAACTTAATGACTTCAGACTAACAAATGACCAGCTGTAAGCATCTAATAATTCTCTCTGTCTTTGAACTATAAAATTTTGAAATATAAAATTAATTACTTTTATTTAGGGTTTTTTGCTTAACAGAATTAGAGTTGGGGTTCCATTTTCTTCTTAGGTCTTCTTTGAAGACACTCTTATAATTCTAGGGATTATTATTGTCCTGCCAAATAACTCTGAAAAGTCCTTCATCCTTCTCCTGGAAACTGTCAACACTGTTTTTACTTGGTGAAAAGTGTCAAAAGAACAGATGTCAAAGGTTGTTCTTGTCAGGATGAACTGCAGATCGTGCTTGAGCAAACTGGGAGGAAGGGGTGTTGGTACACACACATTAGGGCAACATAGGACCCTGTGCCAAGGCAAAATTCCTTTGGTCATTGTATGTCAGTGGGACGAGGAGTACAAAGGGGTCCGGAGTAGCTTCATCACATTCTTTGGTTTTCCTGGGATGTGGGCTTTGCAGCATGAAGAGTGAATGAAGATTGTACTGCTTAACCAGAGCTCCATGACAGCACTGGTTCCTAATATATATGTGATATATGCTAGTATGCTCCATTTGCTTTATTACTTTGTAGAGAGGTTTGCAGTTTAACCAGTATTAATGACAAACTTGGAACTGTGATGCATCCAGTTCTTTTAACAAGTGCAACAAATTGTGTAGCCACATTTAGCTTCACCCAGAAAACCAAAGGTGCTTTAGAGCACCTTTAAAGTGTAATTCTGGTGGCTGCTGAACTATTCAGTCCGCCAGGGCATAGGTCCAGCAACATTCAAACACAGGTGATGTTTGAAGTTCCTGCGCCCTTTGTTTGCTTTTAACTTTGCACCATGAACAAGGCTGCACTACAACTCATGATAACCCTCAATGACAGATTTTTTTAAAACAGTGCTTTTTTACTATCACAAAGATGAAGGAAAAAAAGTCTGTGTGATTAGAAAGGTAAAGACAGGGACAGTAACCATGAAAAATTTGGGCATGTTTGCTAAGCTCAGGTATGAATTTGGCAGCTGTTATAAATGGAACCTCTGTTTCTCCATAACACAGTGATCTGATTTACTACTAAACCCACAGTTTGGGGACAAACAGTTCATTCTGCCTAACCTTCTGAAACTCATCCTCAGATGCTTTTGGTGAATATTTACTGGAATATATTCTGCTTGCATTAAAGTTTGTAGGTTGAATATAGTCTTACCTTTCTCACTATATGCATAAGAACAGCACGGTACAGAACGGTGCTATCTGTTATTCTTTCAGTTTTGTTATTTGCAATGTTACACTTTTATTTTTCTCAGCTAAGGTGTGCCATTTATTATAAATATATGCCTATGACTGCATTTAATGGCTACATGACAAGAATAAAGAAATAGTGCAATTTTTAAAATTATACCCAAAGTTAAATATAGTTAAAATCTTATTTGAATACATTATGAGTAGTTAATACATTACTGAAAGTGCAAATCAGCTTTGCAAAGGGTTTGCAAGGAAGAAAAGAGCTACATTTGTCATTTTTCCTATAAAGTAATGTGACCAAAGGTAGTGCTAAAATACTTGGCAAGAAAAATCTCCCCTTTACCCCTGAGCCTCAAAACCTCAGATCCAGATTTAGCTGTACTGAGGAAACTCCTAGAAATTAATGTGAAATGAAACTACTCATTGGATGGTCTTTCTTGCTTGTTGAGCCATTAAATGAACTCTTTAAATGCATTTCTGGTTTTGATTTTTGTTTTGGTACAAGTGTTAAAAACCAAAGACATAAAAAGAATAATGGGTTGCATAGGATAAAGCATTTTATCACTGACATTTTTCTGAGATTAGAGAAGGCTTTTCAAACAAAAAAATAAAGTCTAGAAACTGAGAAAATAAATATTGTTTGAATTATTATCATTGTTCTCTGTATCACTGCAGTAAACTTCAGCTATGATGCAGATGTTTCATTCTGTACACATACTTTATAATAAAACAGCAGGACTTCTGGTCAACAAACAAAGCAAACAATACAGGCTTTCCTGAAATGCTTCTGCTTTTCCACTGCTTACTTGTATTTTTTGATAAAATATTTTGCTACTTCTTGACCTTTAATGAAGTTGATTTTTTTCTTTACTTTTATAGACAGAGGAAAAGAAAAAATCACATAAAAAGGGATCAACTAAAATTAAAGCAAACCGCTCATTTAGCTGAATGACGTTTTCGGTTAACTCAAAATTCTATTTTTCATTCATTTTTGGTTAATACCCATGAAGGTTTTCTTTTGCTTTTACCTGGGCTTTCTTTTCTCAGGCTATGTTTTTAGCTCCAGACTCCCAATAATGACTATACTGTTTCCCGGCTCTTGTACTTTTGTTGAGGTCATAAGTTTCAGCCAGATCTTTCCATATTTTGCCCCAGGCATTCCACTTCCCTTTGACAGAAGAATAGAGACCACATTTGTGGTATTCCTAAATTAATTATACTTTTACAGGCTTAAAATACTGTGACAGATCAACAAAACAGTAGCAGAAAACTAATTCCTTCAAAAAATATGAAAGAAGGAAGTTATGTACGATGGTGTAATTAATCTTGCAATAAAAATAATTGTTTACAGTTAAAATTAATGTAACATGCATTCCTCAGCAGATAATAAATTATGGGTTTTCTCATTAGCATTTGAATTGATTTCCTCTAATTTCTGAGGAACACATGAGCATGTGACTAGATTAAGTTTAATTGGACTACAGCTGGCACTGATTGTGTGTGGATAGGGTGGGGGTTTTGACTGATTTGGCATCTTCCTGCATTGTGTTTCATTGTCTGTTTCTTCCTGTTCAGCCTTTTCTGCACAGGTTATAAGGCAGTGTAAGAAATATTAGAAAATTAAAAGGGGAAAGAACCTTCTGTGAACACGGGAAAAATGTGGGTGAAGTATTTATAGAAGATCTGTAGTGTCAGCCAGCGTGGCTGAGAGTGAGGCAAACATCATCTCTCAGAGCCAGAGCGCTCCGCATCGAGCAGGCACATGATGCAGACATTGTCAGGGGAGCGCTTGTGTGAGGCACTGCTGAGGAGCCTCTGCAGCTTCCTCACCAGCTGAGTGCCACTGCTGTCACCGGAGAAAGTTGATCCAGTTCTGTATTTTGTTCCAGAGCTCAGTTTAGTGTTTCAGCAGAGAGGAGCTGGGGCAGAAGTACACATTCTCTCATTCCTAACTCTGTTGCACAGACAGTAAGCTGTTCCAGACAATGAGATTTTAAATTTTGCTGCCAGCGGTACTGCAGTTCCTCTATCAGCCTAGCGAGCCCAGATTTCTTCATCCAACAGTGGCCACTAATACCTGCCTAGGGACGGGCATGAGATTAGGTCAAACATACAGTGAAAATCCTCTCTCTGATCTTCTAGTTTTCATTTATGTACAGCTCTAGGATTTTATGAAGCAAAGGTGGTATCTCTATGTTTAATAGCCCTGGATGGATTTTTCACACATGAAAATATCTAACAGATTTTAAAATTCATGTTGAACCGCCAGCTTATATCAGCATCTTGTGTCTTATTTTGCTAGTAAAACTGTGCATTCTTTGAGCTGTTTTAATTTGATGATGTCTAATTCTTGTATTCCAAAAGAATACTTTTCACCTACTTCATGCACGTTCTGATTTTTATACCTATGTTCATGTCTTCTCAGAGACAGGGCTTCAAGCCAAAGAATCCTGCTCTATTTGATAATTTCTGTAAAGTCACTCCACGTCCCAGTTGTCTTTGCTGTCCTTTTCCTTCTATTTTTAAATTCTGCTACAAGTCTTTGAGCTAGAGAAGCCAAAACTCTTAGTGAGTACTCAAGAGTAGCTCATCCTGGATTCATACAGTGAGAATGATTTCTGCTTTTTTCTCTGTTCCTTTCTATGGACCATAGGTTCATAGGGAGTACCCTGCTATTCAGTGTGACTGAGGGTGGCAGAAACAACTAAATGGAGAAAGATACAGAGGGTTACCTGTTGAAAAGAGAATGATGCAAGTAGTGGGTAGTTTGGAAATTATTTTTCTTGTCTTCTACAAAGATATTTCACATACTGAAAAAAGTTTAAAGGATCTGTAAATGACAAAATAAATTCAGTGAAGGAAGTACTGAACTTGGGGCATATGGTGAGGTTATTAATGAGTAAGAAAGGCCACAAGGTATGATGGAAAGAAAGGCAGATGCTAATAGTGAGCGATTTAATAAGAAATGCAGATAGAGCACCAGACTCATGCTGTAATTCAATTTAGGTCAGCATTTGAGGAAACATATGAAGAATGAATTTGGATTGTTCTGTATAATCTTGGTTTTGATTCTCTCAGTCATCTTTTGTCTTCCAGGTGCTTTCCATCACAGCTAGAGATAAAAAACAATGTTTACTGTTGGTTCATGCTCTACTTGAAACAAGTAACACGTGAGGGGAATTACAGAGAGAGTTTTACAGGTCAAATTTAAATAAAAATATTTTGACTAATAGATTCTTCATATAGTGTTCCAGAATTGATTTTTAAATGTGGACTGAGAAGGCAAACAAAGATATATTAAGAATGAGTGGTAGACTAAGAGACTTCATATTCATAGAATTATCTTTAGAGGTTTCTTCCTAAGTAAGGAAATCCACAGATAGATCAAACCTGATTAGAACGGGGAGGGAATAGAATAAGACATGGTGAGGGTAAACTGATCCAAAAATATAAAGAAAGTAACAAAAAAAGAGTGAAGGATATCTAGGTTTTGCTTGCATTTGGTTTGAGGAGTTGCCTACTGCATAAGGTGCCCCATTCACTCAGCTCTTCCTGTTACATACATATACATTATAGATCATAACTGGAAATGTAGACCTTGCAAGTTATGAAATATTTGGTTCCATCTAGTAGATATTTTTGACAGAAATGAGAACACATAGAGAATTGTCTGTTCTGCCTACTTCATCCCTTTTTTCTGGAAGGTTGATATTACCTTTTGAAATACAATCTTAAAAATGCCTAAGACATTTGCCTGATAAATTTATAAAATAATTTTTAAAAATTGTAATTTTTCCTTTGTTGGGATAAATATACTTTGCAGTATTTATTCTCCCATGTGAGAGTTTGGCCAGTAATTATACACTTGATTTTGCATCATGGCTTCTTAAACCTCTGTGAACACTGAGGAATGTAGTTTTATATTTCATCTGAGAAATTACAACTCAAGCAGCGCATAATATGTTAGCACCATGCTGAGACATTGTCTTACCACTAATTTAAAAAAAAAAGAACACCCCCTTTTCAGGGGCTGATACCGTCTCTTCCAGATGGGCTTTTCATGGATTATTTTCTGCAAAATACTGTTCAGACATTTTCAGTGTATTAGAAGTCTGTGATGTTTAGGAAGGTTAGACTGTTTCAGACTGTTTCTTGGGACCAGAGCTGTTAAAGTAATATACTGTAGTCAGGAAAGAATAATTTCAATATCAAACTGCATTTTTCAGTTAGATCTAGATATAATCCTCTATTTACTTATATGTAGAAGTGTATTTATGTTTATTATTATTATGTCACAGACCTGGTACTTACAGTGTTCAGATTTTCCAGACAGAAAAAGTCCAGCTTGCATGTAGTGTTTTGAAAGTATTTTTTCTTAAATACTATGGATGTGAGGTTTGTTGTGTGTGCCAAGGGAGACGGGATTACCAGGCTGGTGATCAGCTGGCAGAGGCATGCCCTTTTCAGAAGCAAGTTAAGACTCAAAACAGGAAGGTTAGCAGCAGTGATGCTTTTGCAGTGATTTCCAAGAAAGCCAGCTGCTGGTGCTGTGCCTGAGGTAAAAATAATGTGGTCGTAGTTGAGAAAAAAGGATCAAGAGCAATTAATTGCAAATCTGATCAGACCTGTTCTGCATTGTGCTTTTCTTTTTTTTTTGTACTTCTTTTGTTCCATCTCCAACTGCGATCGAAAAACAAAACAAAACCAATCCTTACTGTAAAGTACAAAAGTCCATCTTATATTTCAGCATTAATTTGGCGAGATGTAATGAACTGCCCAGCTTCTCAATGTTGCTTTAAAAAGCATTGCAGGTTTCCAGGGAGCCTTCTGCAATCAAGGTCGCTTGTAGCCTCCAAGCCTCACAAATTTTTTCCTCTGTTCTCAGTTTATATGCCTATGTCCTTTGGAATTTGAAGATGTTAGGTGGTCTCGACTCTTGCCTCAGTGACGTGCTCTGATCAAAGTGTGCAGTACAATTTGATTGCAGCAAAATGTGCTGTGTACCGTCTCTAATAGGCTGTGCTGTCAGTACAGGATTTCAGCCTGCTGAGAACTTTCAATCTTCTGTGCTTAGTGTGCATTAAATCTCTCATCATCTACTAAATGCCTTCCCTCCCCTACTTACTTTGGGCTGTAGGAGAGCTATAGTCTATAACCTTTGTTTTCAGTTTTATCATAAATTGAAATACACACACACTTAAATTTTCCTAATAAATAAAGTGCTATGTTGTTCTAAAGCTGCCTTTTCACCTCATTACAGCTCAGCGGAGTGGAGAGTGATGTCATGGTTGACCCAGCACCAGCATGCCCATAAATGATACAGTATGTTCCCCCCTTTACTTCCTGGCCAAAGCACTGGGAAGGAGCTTAACATGAAATTCATGCCGTGATGACAGATTTAAAAGTTGCTACAGACTGTAACAGACAGCAACTGCATTTTGCAGACATACATGACACATACCACTCTCTTGTATTCCTAAGTGATGACATTTTCAGTTTAAAGACTTATGCTTCTATTGCGCATTATGGCTGTCTGTCTGCAAAATCAGGAGGGAGGAGGGAAGGAAAGGACAGGACAGAGAAAACACCGAACTGGATATAAAGCTCTGCTTGGAGAATATGTCAAATATTAATCAGTGGCTGGAGGGGCGGTACACACCAGTTTTCAAGCAGGCTGCACTGCTGCTCTGGGCCTTTTGGGGGATTTCGTCTGTTTTGGAGGCAGACAAAGCAGTTGTGCTTCTTCTGGGGAAATGGGCCCCTCGCACTTTTAACAAGGAGACTCTGAAAACCCAAACAGTGCTAAATTGTAAATTTGCAAGCAGGAAACTAACACACCAAACATGAGACACCCTTCTTTGGCTGGGCTTCCCAAGCAATTAAATAAATAGCCATCACGTTGTGTTTCCAGGGCAATAAAACATGCCACTGCGGAGAATTTACAGGAATGGGCCAGGGAGGGTGTTGCCTGATAGAGAGCTGTGACGTTCTGCATTTGCACCTATGTCTGCTAAAGAAGCTTCCCCTGAAAATAAAGCTTGATTGTAAATAAAAACACTGGTTTATAACCTTGGCATCTCCCTTCACCCTCCGCTGGCTGTCCTCTTCTGCAGCTAGTCAGCATCACAGCATACATGGCAGGTAAATAGTCACTCAAACTGATATAAAGCAAAGTTATGCAAATATGTAAGAATGGATTACTAGCATTGCACTAGACCAGAAAACAAAAGGACATTGGCCTCTTATCAGAAAACATTTCATACTGTTACTGCAGTTTATGCCAAATAGGCAATCTCCTGCACTGTAAAACATATCCATTAATTTCCTTCAGGATTTTTAGATGCCTGACCAGGATTTCAGAAGAGCTGAAGAAATATAATACCCTTGAGAATTCTTCCAAATGCTCTTTGGAGACACATGTGTGAAGAAACAGGATTTTACAATATTTTAAGATGCTGAGCACTCTTAAGTGAAAGTTGAAGGAAATCAGTCCCATGCAGAATTATGTCTCTAGCATGGCAGGAGTGCCCAGTCACAAGAGACATGATCAATAAAGCTTATAGTTTATGCACCTCAATATTGAGTGTCCACATTTTGATTTAAGGAGTTTCCTGTAATATAACCCATGGGGGCTAAATTTTCCTGCTCTGCATGAGTGAAATGTTGCCATTTGTTCAATATTCAGGTTATTTATCATTTGGAGTCTTACCCATATTACTGAAGCCAAATCTCACAGTAAGAGGCTGTTCTTAAAAGGAATACAAGGCTTTGCTTCAATAAGGTATCAACTAATGAAGAGCAAAGTTGTTTTAATTAAATTAAAGCCAAATCAAATCTTGAAAACAGCTGAATCACCAAGGTTTTGTCTCTTAAGCAAACAGTTTGAATTTAAAAGGAGTTTTGGAGTTTTGACCATATTAAAATCATGAAGTCCTGCAAATTTCATCAAAAGATGGAGTTTCTGAGATTTCCAACTTTGTTCCTCAGCTGAGGTTGCTTGCAGAAAGATTGCAAAGGCATGTCTGCATATGAAGATCTTCAACAGAGAACCTGATGTATGAGTGATATTTCAAGTATATGACCTATTTTGCAATATGTCCTACAACGTGGAATTTATGTGTCTGAATAAAACCTGTGAAAACACCTAAATGCCCAACCCTCTGATTTTCAAGAGATGTCACACTATTTTTCCCAGCCAGTTTTAGCAGAAATGTTATGAACAGTTTTGACACAGATAATAAGGTATGTGGTTTTCTTTCTTCTGTTACAGGTGCCAGAGCAATGGGAGCATCTTTTCAATTTTTCATTCATCCCAGTTTCCCACATGCATATCAATTTATCTTTGTCACTTTCAGAGTCTCACTTAGCTGAGTAGCTCTCATTTGTCCCCTGACCTTTGACTGCTCCTGGTTATGTTGAGTATAAGGATGAGGGGAAACCGCCATGAGAAAGGTGTCTTTTTTTCTCCATCAGTCCCTCAAGGAATTGAGCCTAATCATTGCAGAAAATACAAGGCTGTTTTGTAAGTTGCTAGATCTATTTGCATTCCAGAAGATGTTTTAACAAAAACTGCAAAGAATATGAAAAAGTATTATGTAGGAAAAAGTAACTGTATTTTATGGAAGGTCAGATAAGGGTAAACTAGTACAGAAGTCATGCAGATTTCTTCACAGCAGAAAAATGCATTGACAGTGAATGTCAGATTTTTGTAAATTACAGGCTTAAACCAGAAATTATTAGATTGCTATCAGTTTGCTAATTTTGTTCTTTTACAACATATGGAGGATGGTTACTAATTTTTCAATATTTAAGTATTTTATAATGAAACATAGCTGATGCTGTAATATGGAAGGAATTAGAGACTGTTTAAAACTAGTGGCTGGTTCTCCAAACCTGAAGAATGGATTAGTAACATGTGAAAAGGGAAATCTCCAGGGATGAAATATTGACCAAGGTAGCAGGTCCTCAACAAATGAAAGCATAACAAACTGAAATGTTATTAATCACTACTTCTGGTGTTGGGGTTTTTTGTTTGGTTTTTTTCTTAAGTAATATATATATTTGCAAATGTAATAATTTAAGTATAGTTCTGTAAAAAAATATTGTGGGTTTTTTTCCCATTTAGTTATAATTTTTCTGATTATTGCTCAAAAATTAGTTCATGGTACTTTGCTGTTTCCAAAGTCTTCTCTGGAGATTTGAAACCGAAAATGTCATGGGTATATTTCGCCAAATCTTCATTTGTTTGAATCATCCCACCAGATCTCACTGACAAAATGGGCTGACCTAAGTAAATGCCATTTTACCTTTTACATTTAAAAAGAGATCCCTGTGCAGGTAGTGACAGTTAATTAATAAAACTTAAAACTGGAAGGAAAACACCTATACTTAAATATGATTTATAGCTGTTAAACTTGGAGCACAAGAACCCTGCCTCTGACCAGTTACATGAGATTTCATGAACCTGTATTTAATAGTATAAAATGTAATTAGCAAGTTATAAACATATCAGGAATATAAGATTAACTCTGTGTGCTTAAACCCTTTTTTTCCTGGGATGTGGACATCGCCCTGCCTTGCAGAAATGGCCATCTGCGCCCCAAAGAATTAACAATCTCCTTGGACTGTAGCAACCATGGAAGTGGTATCAGCTAGCTCTAGTTGCCATCTGAACCAGCTGGGAGTTCTCCTGTACGTACCTGGTGAAAGATGGGAGAACCAGACAATAACCTGAGAGTAGGAAGACTTAAACTTCTTTAGGACAGTGAAATCCTTGAGAAAGGATCAAATCCAATTAGGCTATAAATACAGATTTGAGTGGTGAAAGAAAATGTATGTTCCAAATTTAGATCCTTTTCCCTGAATGAAGAGTTGGGAAGAGGTCTGTAGTATGAAAACCCACTTACATCTGGCAGTTTAAGCTGGGATGTGTAGCATGGCAGCCACAGAGCCAGAACATCCTTGCAGTGACCAGCCCATGGTGCTCAGATGGTAACAGGCTGCTGCACAGTAATCTGCCAGTTTCTACAAGTCTAGTGTGGAAGAAGTCAGCTCATGACTTACATTAGTCAAGCAAGCTTGTTGGCCTGCTGCAACATTATTGGGAAAGGACCTGACACTGAGCATCCTCAGGCAGTTTGTGATTAGAAATGCCCCATAAATATGTGGCAAAACTTTGTTGATACGTGTTTGAATGCATATGTGCTTCTGGATTTACACATAGAAAAATATTTGCTGAATGCATTGTATTATATTTTAGGCAGATATGCTACAAGTTAAATTACAGTGACAGGGAGATTGACCCCAGATCTGATTAGCATAAGAACCGAAGATGTACACTAAATCATCCTGTTTTCTTTATTTAGGAGTTGACTGGAAACAAGTCTGGAATTATTTAAACTGGTACCCTTCATTGTGATCAGTAGAAAAATAAGTCCAGAATTTCTGTAAATAAAGTGCTAGTTGTTCTTTTTAACTTTCTAATAGTAAATGGGTCTACAAACCTTATCCTTAGAAACACACGTTATCTTCTTGGAGTCAGTGGTTATTCATGTGGGGAAGACCAGAGTACTTGAACTGATATTCAACAGCAGTAAAGGAAAAAGGCCTTTCCTCTCCTTTGCCTGTATTGAAGAAGCAATTTTTATTTCATATTGGAGACAGATATGTCCAGCTACATCAGTGGAACATTTCTATATAATTGTCAGCCTGCTAGAATTCAAAGTGTATTACTTCCCTTTGTTGACCTCCATGATCTTTGCATCACACTGAATGTTGTCTCTGATTGTAACTGAGTTGATACAGATCAGAAAGCATGGCAAATTGGCAGGCCAAGTGCTGGAATCAGACCTGCTGAACTACTTTATGCACAAGAGGCACACTGGATTTGTGTGTGGGAATAGAGAGACGTCAACTGCCTTGAGATATATGACTGATAGAGATATGTCTAACTTCCATTCTGCTCCCAATCTGTTTGACAAGTGAAGCAGTGGGGCAAAATTAATGATCACAAGGTGTGCTTTCCTCTGGCTGGAACTCTGGCTAATACGACCTAACTGGTAGGCACAGTACAAATTGCATTGAAGCATGGCAGCTTATGTTGGGCTTCAGGAATTCATGCTCCAGGCAGCCACTCAAAATTAAGTGTTTGCTGTGCTGTGTGTGTTCTTACACCTTCATGTGTTGTTAGCACAGGTTTTGAAGTCTAGGAGGTGACATGAGTCTCACATTGACAGTATGGGAAAAATAAATGTAGGTTTAGGAGTTGAAAAAATACATAAATAACATGAAAGGGAGGAACACATCAAAGAATAAATATCAGTGCTGAAAACACCTCTTGCTATATCAATGTGTGTATAACAATGACAGACATGATTCTCATTCTGTTTAAAAATACGGTTTTACATTATTCTCCTCAAACCTTTTTTCCTTTTTTCCTTTTTTGTTTTTTGGTTTGTTTGGTTTTTTTGGTTTTTTTTTTTGTTTGTTTGTTTGTTTTTGTAATGGCTACCAAAAAGAATTAATAACAACATGAGGAAAAATCCAGTCTCATTGCTGACTTGTATTTTTCTATCGGTCTGTCATTTTCAGTCTTGGAAAGTGGACTCTTTAAATAAAGACCCATGTGTTTTATAGCACCTGTCATGGTGTGTTCAAGTTCACGGTCACATTAATGCTAATATATAATAAATAAATGTAAAATCTGTTAATAAACAATAATCAAGTGGATGCTCAAACCCAAACAGTAGTCACAACAAAAAGATCACAAAAATGAGGTGCCTAGGAGATTAGTCTGACAGCCTCATTGTCCTTTAGGCAGATCCTGTACACATGATAGCTGTTGGGATTATTTTCATGCCAAAAATGAGCACATTCTATAACTAGTACAAGTTTGTAATGTGATATTGTAGAAAACCACATTAACAGAATTTTGGATGGCAGATGCAAAGGCTTTCAAATGGCTGTGGTGATGGAAATTACCAGAAAAGGTTAAAACCCAAACAGTAATGATGTCTGGTAATAACTCATTTCAGCAATCATGTAATTGGAATGAATAGGCAAAGTAAGTCAGGATAAAGGATGGCAGGAGATGACCATAAATGACAATGCAAAATAATTTTTCTGTGGTAGACGGTGTTTGCCTAGGAGGGGTGGGGGATAAAAAGGCTTAGCAGTTAAAAATAGTAATTGTATCTCTTCAAAGATCAGATACCTCTTCATCTAATAGATAAAGAGCCACTGACCTTTGATGGCTGAAATCTCAATTTAAATTTCTCTAAAAGTTATTGCAAAATGTAGTATGGCTTATTTCTGTTATTTAGAGCTGACCACCCTAATCCTAAAGTATTTACAAGGCTTTTGCCAGCCAGGTTGTGAATCTCACTTAACAAAAAGCAGTGTCACTTCTTGTAGCTGCTCTCCAGTAGGCTGAAAGATTTAACATCTGGACAGCACTCTGGCAGAACTTTCTCTGATTTCAGATGATGACATAAATGTATCTGTGTTCATGTAAAATTCTTTCTGCACCAGATTTTTTACTTCCCTTCCCTTCCCTTCCCTTCCCCTTCCCCTTCCCCTTCCCTTTTTCTTCTCCCTGTGCTAATGGGTGAAGTTTTGAGTAGACATTTGCATTAGCCAAAATTTAGAGATTCAGAACTGAAATATTGTACAGCCAAAAGAAGTTATTAAAGACCCCAGCTGAAGTTTTCTGTCTGTTCACTACAATATTTAGTCAAATACTGTATTCAAGTACCCATAAATGGGGGAATCTGTATATGGACTGAATATTAACTCTGTGGCTTGAGAGGATGATGCTGGTGCTCTTGTCCTCTTGTACTCTTAAACATCTGTTGTTTCAGCTGACTGGTGTGTAAAGTACTCTGGGTACATATGTAGGAGCAAGAGTCATCTGTGAACTAGTAAGGACTAACTGGACAAAAGCTGTTGGTTGTTTAGGGGAAATGGTGTCTTCCATGGCCTAAACCTTAATCCCAGAAAAACCTTTCAAGCTATTTTCAAGATGAATTATGCTTTGGCATTCTTAAGACTGGTGTCATTGAAAATAATCTCCCAGAGCTCATACCGTGCTGATTGTGATTCTGATAGAACATTTATGTATTTACCTAATAAATCTATTTGAAGTAATTCTTAAATTTGTCAAAAATCAGGACAATGAATTTTCGTCCTCTATTTGAAGTCTTAAAATTAAATCTCTGATTAACCTTTTATCACCTAAATATATTGACTTTTAGTCATGCTTGCTAAAAATGGAATTTATGGTTCTGAATGCTGGTCTAATTTGACAGTCTTACACCAATGTTTTGATTCCATTTCTTAGTGTTATTTGTCATGTCTTTCCCTTTTAGGACTCCATTTGCTCTGTCTTCACAGATGTTAGAAACAGACAAGACCAGTAAGTATATTCAGACTTCTCTCACTTTATTTCATAGGCTTTTGACAATGTGTTTGACTGTTTTCTTAGATATCTGGGGAGACATCTGTGATTTGCCAAAAGTCTTGGTACATTTGAGTTATCTGTGCCCTGGGGCAGAAAGAAAAAGGTTTTGGATTTAACCGTAAGTCTTGTAAGGAGATACTTTCAATGCTTTTAGTTAAGACATGTTTTAAAAATGTTTAAATGGATGACTTCATGCTTCATTTTATGGCATTCCTGGAATACTGTTACAAATACAATAAATGTTCATTTAATCATGAATACTATGCTAGTTGTCATTCGTGAGAGAGTGCAATAAAGTCCTCACAAGTTCTAAATGGCCTATTTTATATAGAATACAATATCCTTGAGCTATAGCAGTGATGTTCACGTTAAACTCAAGGATTTAAGTTTTAAATTGAAGGGTCTTTCTCTTATTTCGCCATGCACATGACTTCCCGTAGAAGTTAATCCCTAAATGCACTGAGTATTCCTGTTTTATAACATATTTTATAGGGAAGATAATTGCTCTTGTGCTGCTCTTTGGTCCAATTCTGTTAAGTTTATTCTAGAAATCTGTCACCTATAAAAGCTAACAAGAATATCCACATCTAAATAGTTTTGCTGTGGTGGTATTGCGTAAACATAGGAAGGGAAGCAGATATGATCCATAGTTTATACATACTCTTTGTGATATTTATAATTTTAAATAAGATATTTACATGTGTTCATCAAAATATGACTCCTCGTCACAGTCTTCTAAGCTAAGCCTGTAATATACATGATTATGGTAATTAAAAAACGAAACATAGTGTGGAAAAAGAACATGATAAACTCATATCATCTTATTCTTTATGGCTCTAGTAAATGCCATACCTTAGGCTACACTGAAAACATTTCGAGTTTCACATGCAAAAGTCTATTTTGAAATGAGTCTGTCAACAGGCTTTTCCTTACTCATTACCATTTAGCCTAAAGATCTGAGGAATCTGGTTTTGTTTCATTATCAATTTATTTCTGAGAAAATAATTGTCCTTATGTAGTATTAAAATCATAATTTCCCTTCAGTGTGTAACTGGGACAAAAGTAAATTATCTTCCAATTCTATGAAATTAGTTCTGTTCCTGGATCTGCCGTTCTCTGTGTGATGCCTTGACCTGGAAATTATTATAACAGATACTCCTCAAAGAATGTCAGAAAGGAGCAAAAAAAGATTGTTTATATTGAAATCAAGCAATCAGCTAGATAGTTTAGTTGTCTTTATTTGAGAGCAGTAAGTCCTTTTAGCAAGTGGAATAAACCAGTAAGAATAACTAGGAAGGCATTTAGGGAATTACACAAAGGGTGTGTGGTTTAGACCTTTTCTGGAACGCAGGCTGCAGTTTAGCTGTCGAGTCACTATCATTCTCCTCAAAGGTGAAATGATTTAGAGGCCTAGAGAAACTTAATTTTTCTTGATCACCATGTGCAACCTGGAATTTTAATGGCAGGCATAATTAATTCTTCTGATGTTAATCATCAGGGCTGGGCTCCACAATTATCAGCCTAGTGCAGCTGGGGCATGGTGCAGACATGAAAAATTAGGAAAATGAATCAGTAATAGGGTGGCAGATTTAATCTGCATCATGAAAACAAAGTTAAAAAGAGGGAGATCGAGAGAATTTCAGCTGAAGCTTTTGTGCCAATGAGCACTGACAGAACTGAAAAATGTTGCCGATGTCCAAAGTGATTGGTAATTACCAAGCCATTGAATTTTTTATTGTCAATTTATCATTGCGCCAGAGGTTAAATTTAACATCTTCTTCTAAAGCCATCACTCTAGGAGGAAGGCAAGCTTTGCATCACGTGGACCAGGAGTCAGTGAAAGGTTAATCAGGTATTCCTTTAGTTTGTGTGTGCTTCCAAATCAGTCTTTCTTTTTGTGTCCTTTATGCTGCATACATACCGTGGGGTATTTTCTAATTTATATCACCTCTACATTTCAGAAAAATATTAGATTGCATTCCTCAGCACAGCATCATCTCCCTTGCTGTGTATTTATACTGTGGTATTTTCATACCTCCCTAGGCAAATTTTACGCACATTTCAGTATGTGTATGGAAGTGTTATATATACAAAGAACTGTATGATACAAGGCAGGCATTTCCCAAACAAAGAAAATTATAATCTTAGTGTCTGAAAGTACTGCAGGAAATAAAAAAAATCCAATATAATTTGTTTTGCTATTTATTTATTTAATTTTCAACTGTGTTATTTGGTTTGCACTTGATTTTTGCTTTGTTCTGAAGCCATGTTTTTTTGAGAATGATCCAGGTTAAGATCAGGGAATGTTTGGAATGCTAAAAAACTGCTTTTGGGCTGAAGGACTGTGAGGGGAAGGCTGTTTGCATTTTGCATCTTGTACAATTCTGAGTACAGTTCTAGCACTTAGCAAGTAAGAAATATTCTCAATTCATAAAGGAAGCTCATTTTTTTCCTTTGAATCTTTCCCCCTCAAGAATATTTAGTAAATGGTAGGGTCGTTTTTGATGCAAAAGCCCTAACAGACTGAGAAAAAGACAGCATTGAAACATCCTTTTAGTAGAAATATGTGACAGAAATATACATTCATGTGTTAGGGACTAAATTGAGCCCTGAAGTAAGTGAAAATCTGTTCAATAAAATAATAGGATTTCTGCTTCCCTGTTTATAGGTTTAGATCTGCCCTGAAAATTCCAGATACGTATTCTTATACTCCTTGTTATGTAGCTGTCTTTTAATACAACGTTAAATACAACTTCTGTCTACCTAAATTCCTACCTAAATTCTGCTCAGTAATCTCACTTGTTTTCTCTATTTTTTTTTTTTTGCATGGAGTGTTTATTATAGATTCCAGACTGTGCTCTGATTAAAGGAATTGTATGCATTTTCTATAAATTAAAAATGGAAATGGCCTTTAGGGGAGACTCAGTAGAGGAATCAATGCATGCATTAATTACTGCAATTCATTACCCAAATAAACACAAGACTCAGCCTTTTGCTGGATACAAATTTAGGGACATACGATGTTTACAAGAGACAAAGGCTTGTGATCCTGCTCATGTTAATCTACAGATCAAAGTATGTGAGCCCATTCCTAGTGGAGGCTCCTTTGGGGATACCATAGCTGGGATCAATCCCCCCATGCAGGCAGTGAATTATTGCTGCTGAATACAAAAGCTGCTCACGTGACATCACTATTCCCTAACAACAGGGATACTTGCTCCAGATAGTGCTTTAAAAGAGCATATTTTCTTGATACCTCAATTTTCTATAATTAAAGTCAAATAATAAAGTGATAGCTGTACAATGACCACTGATTCACTTCATTAACAAAAGTATTCTGCAGTTCATAGCCATACTCAGTCATTTGGAAGAAAAACATGAAAATATAATCTTTAGCTTCCCAGAGGCTTTTTAGAATATAAACAGAGGGTTAGAAGATATATAACAATTAAAATTATACAGAAAAAGAATCAGTTATTTATTGAAAAGCTTTCCTATTCTTCTGAATTAGTATCCTTTCTTTTCCTTAAGAAGAGACTAGAAGACTATTGGAATAATGCAATTTTTCTAACAGCATCTGGATGCATTTCTTCATCATATTTTATAGATGGAGAATAAATTACAGTATGAAAGCTTCTGTTCAAACCAGGACACAGAGCGTGATTTGAATCTTAGTGCATTTTGCATGCCATCGTGGGTGCAAGTTCACCCCCAGTCTCAGCAGCTCACAGCAGAACACCAGCCTTTTCCTTCCTTCCTGTTGGAACACTCAGCTATTTTAATGGGATTCTGACCAAAACTGCAACTAATTAAGAATCAATTCAGGACCATTAGCAAGTGGGACCAAGGTAGCCAGTGTTGCATATTTCAAAAGAGTTCACTTTAATGAGAGGAGTTCTTGGACAGCAGAAGAAAAACCCCACAAGCAGATTAAAGATAGTGTAGGGACCTTCTCCAGTTAAACTAAACAACTAATGCTACACAGAAAGATGCTGAACCTGTAGTCCTCTCTAATTGATCTACTTACTGTTCCTTAGGAAACTCAAAACAATAATGAATGCAGGTATTAAGTGTGCATTAGTCATTCAATAGCTATTTATAAACATTAGCAATTGTTACATTTCACAGGCTTTCTTCATTGGAGAAACATATGTTATCTTTTTTCAGACATATAAACCTTAGAACTGTCAAACCATTTTTTCTTCTTTGGGCTTTGTACTTCTGTGACATCTGTTTATCTGCACTGCATTGCCTGCAGATGGGATTTTAAAAATTTGTTAAAGGGGTTGGGATGCCATATTTTTGACAGCTGTAGTTTTGCTTCACCACATAGCAAAACTTTACTAAAAATGCTGGGCTTTGAGGGAATGATTTCACTGTCATTATTTCATTAGTTGTATCAATTTTTCCCCCTTATCTCTTGCTATTATGAGTTATGTTAATGAAATGGTAGCATGTAAATGTAATAATTTTAGGAGAAATAGAAAAAGCAATATATGGCTGACTGACTTGAATTATTAGAGGAAATGCATGCAACTATATTGATATAATCTGATATTAAAGAATTAAAATCACTATTCAGTAAATTGAAAGCACAAACCTGAATATATTATGTGGTAAGTCCTAAACCTTACACTGACCTCAGCTCATGAGAAACTGCCTGGGCAAGGTTTCTGGTTTTAGACAAAATTAACAGAGAGACAAATCTGTGAGATTAAATCTGTATGTTTAAGAAAATGTATGAAGAGCTGTTTATATTCCCAGCGCAGGAACATGAATGGAGACCTAGTGTAACACCTTTGTAGATGATCATCTTGGCTATTTAATTTTTTGTTTTCTATTTTATTTTGTAATTTGTATTTCTAAACAGTGTGCAACATTCTCTTGCATTAAATATCAATAAGAGCAATCAAAAAGAGGCAAATGCATTTTGGAGTATTTATCTTTGTAGGAATAGTGGGCCCTAGTAAGGAGCAGAAGGGTCTCCCTGTCACTGGTCACCGCCTTAGTCCTTGTTCAGGTACTCTTAATACAGAGACTGTACACCTTGGAAGTCCTGGTTTTATGAGCTATATCTTTACATCAAGCTTCTTTGGCTTCTGTCTGAAAGGAAACAGGATTGTGTTTGTAATGACAGGTAACAGTGTGAACAGCAGAGGAAAATAATTTGTGGAGAGAGGAAAAAGGCTCCTTTAAGGAGGCTAGAAGTAGACTAGGACTGTCTGTCAAATGAGCTTTTTTTAAAAAAAAAATTATTTTGAATATTACTTGGATATTGCATTATTAGTAACCTCAGATATATGTTGACATTTAACAGGGAAAATGACTGACAGATCAACATCTGTGAACTCTTTTTCTTTTTTTTTTATAAAAGAAGCAAACAAGCGCTTTCTGTTCTGTGGGTTGTGTGCTAAGATCTGAGAAGGACAAAAATACAGTCCTCCCACACTCTGGTCAAAGCTTTTGGTTTTTACAAAATAAATGGAATGGAACAAAATGTCACTTGACTGTATAGAAGGATGTTTGGAATGGGGACAGGCCAGGAGAGACGTGACCAGTATTTCCATGCCAGTGGAGGTCAACAGACCCAGGCATCAACCCTCAGTCAAGCAAGCCTCAGAACAACTCCCAGATACTATAAAAACTATTTCAGAGTACATGTGCAGCCACTCCACATCTCATGGGAAGAGACTTCTAGTGACCTGACCTGTACCAAAAGACACAAGCAATAGCCTCCTTTTTTACTTCAGTTTTAAGAGTTGATCTGAATATTTTTCAGTTTCTATTTTACCATCAGTTAGAAAAGTAAAACCTATTTGCTTGAGCTGAAAGACATGGAGCATTTTTACCACTTCCATCTTCTGGTGTTTATTTTTGCACATGTATAAGCTGTGAGGATCTCCTTATGCTCACTTATGGTCAGCCTGTTTAACATAACAATATAACTGCAGAACTATCACTACTGCCAAGTTCAAGCCTCCTTCCCAGTTTGTAGGTGGTGTACTTTAGATTTTGATTAAATATATGTTATTTATACATCCTCAGTTTCTGACATCTTCCTGACTATTCTTTTCCCTCTATGAAAGAAATGAACCTCAAATCATTGGCGGGGGGGAAGTGTATCTAGTTTGGGTTTGGGGTTTTTTTGGATTTTGTGTCGTTTTTTTACATGTAGGCAGTTATTGTATAATAATATCTCACACGGGTTCGGTAAAAAGGATGATTTGCAACTGAAGATCCTGCATCAGGTAGGTGATGTGTCTTGTTACCAATATTTCTGATGCTATGGAAACTGACTAAGTTTGAATTGCCATTATTTTTTATTTTTACTTCTTGGCACGCATTTACTGTATGCTTTCCCATGCAGTTTGCCAGTAACTTTTTGCATGGCTGCCAGCAATATGGAGAGTTGAAGTATACAATTACCTTTGCCTTCCTTTCAGAAATTCATGAAATGCATTTCACATCCTTGCAGGGAAGATCCTCCTATCTCTATTCAGGGATTGGAGGAGGTGAAATACAGTGGGAAGTGCAGATCTTTTCCTTCCTCTTGTCAGATATGTAGCATTCCTTTATTGGTTCTCCTTCAGGATACAATTCCAGAGGAAAACTCCCCTGTCTCTGTTGCAGGAAGGGCAAATTGCTGCCTCAGGGACAAGGAAGACAAGGGTGGTCAGAATAGAATCCAGGCAATGACTTCACTGACAGGGCCAAGTCCTACAGTGCCTGAGCCAGGAAAGCACAGCAGGGAGTGACAGTAACAAGTCCTATTGATAGAACAGTGATGACTGAGGCAAAAGCAAAGTAACAAGTCAAGCTGAAAGTCTGGGAAATTGAAGCAACAAGTCAGGTGTAAGTCTAGGAAAAAGAACACACAGCGTGCCTCCGGCAAGGAGTGGGTACCTGGACCTGAACTTAAATGAGGGTCCTGAACCTGTGGAAAGGGGTCTTGTGAAGGCCCTAGATAAGGCAAATAAGATCTGTTAATGCAGTGAAAGCTGAGGCAGAACTTTATAGTTTACAGTTCAGTCTGCACTTGCTGTGCTTCATCCAGCAATTGAAATCTTTCGTCCCTTGTCGCCAAAATTTAACTTACACTATGTCTCTGGACTTCCCTATTTGTCCTCTACTCCTCAGCTCTGCCTTTCTTCACTGGTCAAAGACTTTTAATGCAAAGTGACAGCAAGAACAGTAAAACCTTGTTATAATGTCACTTGAGGTTTGGATAGAAAATAACATTTATTTTAAAAATTCCATGACCTCGTAGCAATTTTGCTGTTGGCACTGTGCTGCATACCATGGCTACTTGGAACTTCATAGCTGCTGCAAAGATATTTCAAGTTCTCAAACCAAGGAGTGGTTTCCCAAGAAAGACCAGAACATTACTTGTGTTTGCTGAAGGAATGATGTTTACAACATACTGCTGAACCCACCTGACACTCTCCAATAGAAAGCAGGGGTCCACATGCACTCAATATTAATTTAATACATCATAGCCATAGGGGGGGACAGAAAGAAGGACAGACAGGCATGTTAACATTAATTTGAAATTATTGTTGCTGATAAAGCAGCCTGCTGGCTCTCCAACTTTGTTGAATAGCAAAGCAAGGCCACAGAGCACTGAGGAGAAAGAGAAAAGCAGTGATACAAGAGTAAGGGTCATTATAGGCAAGGAACAGTATTATTAGGAATTGAACTGAACAATGGCAAGGACTGCATATTAGCCCATGTTTTGCTAGTGCTGACTCAGTGTTCAAAACAAGGCTTTGTCGGTTTTTTATAGGCACCTCCAATAAAGTGTTTTTTTCAATACAATATATAACTAAGTAGGTTAACTTACAAGATAAACATACAACTTGACTTTAAAATACCTATGTTTTTAACTCAATAGTGCTAAAGAAAATAAAAATCTTGGTGTTGAAAAGAAACCAAACAAAACACAACCTAAAATTCTGTCATCTCCTCCCCTGGCCCCAACTCAGCACTAGCTTCCTGAGGAAATACAGTCAAGGACAACCCAGCTTAATTCTATAACTTCTGTTCCAGTGGCACAGCAAACCTGGCTTTTTTGAATTTACTGTCTTCTTAGAAAAGAAAACTACATCCTTTGGATTTTTTTAATTAATGCTAGTTAATTAACTAGTGTTGTGCCATCTCACTGTCTTTTTTTCCAGTTAGGGAAAGTCTGCCTTATTTACAGTTGTTGAACCAGCTTAGCTCTCACCTGTACAAAAAATAAGAAGGATCAAGAAGTACAAGGTACAATGGGCTAGGAGATATTATAATGTACATCCTAAATTAGTTTCTCTAGTTCTTTTGGGAAAAAGTTTCCAAGGTTAGATATACTTGAGTAAACTTCAGAGATGAGGATTTGTTGTGTAATTGCAAAGCCTTTGGACTTCTCTCATGACTTGAGGGGTTTGGAAGTGTAGACAGTATGTACAAGACAAAACCACGAAGTTTTCCATTTGGAATCCCCTGTCTATAATCTTTGCAAGCCATTAATGTCAGGTGGAATGGAGTAGGACATACATAGGTGAAATAGTAATGGCAGGTGCAGGCTTGACCTTACAAGACATAGAGGGCTGTTAAGACAAGCCATGTCTCTAAATGCTGTGTACAACTGATCACTGCTAGTAGGAAGAGCATGAGAGAAACTGGCACTTGAGTTAAGCAAAGGCATTATAACTAGACACTCATTAGAAACTCTGAATATCTGTAAACCTTACCTGTTTTGTGTTTATAACCTGTTCCTGGCACCAAGCCCCACTGAAGTAATTCATTCACCTATAGGAGCTTGTCTTGTCAAATTAATTTACTAGGTTGGAATATAGGAAATATAAAGTATTCAAATGGCAGTAGTTTTGATCCCAACGTAAAACTGTGTAAATGAAGATCCTTTTATTTTGATTCAAACTGTATGGTCATTGCACCTGTTCTGAGCAAATGAAGCTCTATGGGATGTATACAGAAATCTGTTTGTAAAAACCAGAATGCACAACTAGGGACTGAAAACTGAATGCAGTGGCCATCTAAACTACATATGCCTTTTAGTGAGAATGGGATCTATTTGTATGATTGATGCTTTATGTTTGTTAACTTCCTTCAGGTAAAATATATGCTTCAGGCAGAATTTCTGCAAAAACTTTAGGACTAGCCTTAGAAAGGAATTTGCTTTTTGAATAATTTCTTTCTTTCTTTCTATCTTTCTTTCTTTGAGGGAAGTAAAAAGGATCCAAAAAGCAGTAGTGTATAAAGACAAAGCCAGGCTGAATATTATATCTTACCAGTGATACACAAGTGTTAGTCAAATGGAGAGATGACAATGAAATAAGGAAACAATTAAACTTCAATAAAACAAAATAAGGAATAACATTCCATTCAGATCTAATCACATTATGTATAGCATAACTTTCAATTGAAAGTCCATAAAACCCAACCACACCTCAGCCAGTTTGTCTGGCATCCGTCCTGTATAATAAGCCAGAGGTTCCTCGTGGCTCAACTCCAAGTTAGTTTGAAACCATGTCTGCAGTGGGGATGGCACTGAGCCATGTTTCCAAAGAAGTAGAATAATTTTTCTGGTGGGAAAGGTCAGGCAGTACAGAGCCATGAGGGATGAGATTCCCTTTTTCGGCTTTTTCTCCATTCTTAATCCTTCAAATATATATATATTTTAGTAGTAAAATTCATTCAAAAACAGAAAACCTAACATTAAAGCAATGTTAAAGATCTATTTAGACAGACAGGCATCAAGAAATCCAGAACCCAGGCAAACTGGGTTGTACTGCTATAAGACTTGAAAATAATTTTTAAGTTGCTGATTTCCTTTCCTCTGTCCTGTAAGTCTCTTCCCAATCAAGTTTTTTAAACTCTTACCTAAAACTATAAAAAAGAAGAGAATGTAATGGATTCTCATTCCCGTGTTCCGTATTTGATATGTACAAATATATGCATGAATATAGTACTTAATTTGCATTTATCTTTCATTTTAAATAATCTTATTCATAGTGGATAAATGGATTCCATATGCTATCAGACAAATCATTTCTAATTTTCTTTATGGAAGCACATATGGGAACTGTATTCACCCAGGGTCAAATCCTGGCTCCATTGAAGTCAATGGCAAATTTCCCATTAATTTTGCAAGGGCCAAGATTTCACCCTTGATGTTCAGCCACCCTAATAATACAAAGAGCCAATGTTGTTCTCTCTTCTCATATGTCAGATAAGTTTGAACAAGAACTGAGTTATCACTGAATTAATGTAATCCATCCCTCTGCCTTTTCTAGCTTGCATCAAATTCTTTGCTTGGGGTGAGTGGGATACAGATTTACAGATATAGTAGCCACACAGTTGTCTGTAAATGTTGTCAGTGCCAGCTATTTCAGAGACTTTGCAAAGACAAGCAGAGCAGGTCACTGGGAAATGACATAGGAACAAGCATTCACTGGAGAGGAAGGGCAGTAGGAAGCTTTCCTGTGGTTGGAATAATTTCTTAGGGAACTGGGTCTGTGGCATTTTTTAACAGTTTATGGGTCATGACTGCATCTAGTCTAACAGAAAATAATTTTTTGCTACATTTCTCATTCTCTGTGGCCCTGCCTGGAATTTAGCAGATGTGTAGAAAGTAGATTTCAAGCAGTTGAATTCTTCTTGCAATCTGAATCTTTTCCCCAGGGACCCTAACTTGCTTCTCTATAATGCGACAGGAAATGCCCCCCTGGTAGCTAAAATGGTGTCCACTGTGGGATGGAGGCATGCCCAGTCATTTGTCATCAGTGCAAATGCCTGGATTCTTGGCTAACATTGTGCAAACAGTCCATGCTGCTTGAGAGAAGATATCTCTTTTGTGGCTCATGTGGAGCAGAGATAGAATTCTTGTACTTTGGTTGCACTCAGTGAGAACCAGAAGAAAGTTCAAATTCCTCTTAATTTCTGTGTTGGATTTACAGCATTACAGCATTCCATCTGGCACCAAGATAAGGGATGCACATAGAGAGAACTTTTGTGAAACTGACTGGGTCACTCAGTTGTGTCTGGAGTTAGATGAAACTTTGTATCATCTATTCCAGAGGTGGATGGCTGATTTCCAGGACTGACTTGAATTCAAATTCAAGCATCTCTAAAATTCACACAAGTTAAGCTTCTGAAATCTTTTTGGTTGTTAGGTGCTTTAAATATGTGTAAGCAAACCCTTCATTTTCTTGCCAGAACCAGGCTGGACATCAGCAGGAATTTCTTCACTGAAAGGGCTGTCGGACGCTGAACAGGCTGCCCAGGGAGGCGGTGAAGTCACCATCCCTGAAAGTGTTCACGAAATGACTGGACATGCCACTTAGTGCTGTAGTTGACAAGGTGGTGTTCGGTCAAAGCTTGGACTCAATGATCTTAGTGGTCTTTTCCAACCTTAATTTTTATGATTCTAGGAAGTAGCTGACATTCTGGCTCACAGAACAAATGGAAATATTTTACATAGCGTATACACATTTAAAAATGTTCACCAATTAAAAATAAACATCAGTTTGAAATGGAAAAACAGAGATTTCCAATTAGAGAAAGAAAAGACATTTCTGGTCTTTTTGCTCCCTTTTTTGACCATAAATATTAGTCTGGTTCAGCTAAGATTCTTGAAGCATTGTGGTTAAATTGTAGTTTTGACAAATCAATTTATTATTTGAATGTATGAAAACATGTTACTCAGCCTAATTAATTGTTAAGATCCATTGTTTTGGAGTCATTTCACCAGAAAAATATCCTGATTAAGCAAATCAGTGAAGTTCTTGCCTGGTGCAAGTATCAGCATCATCTACCAGTGCTCCTGGCAAGACCTCTGGGGTCACCACCACCACATCACCGTCTGCTGAAGCAGACATGTTCCATGTGTAAGGACTGTGAGATTAGGCATCATGTAATATGATAGAATTGTAATAGAAGATGGACTAAAGAGCTGGAACAATAAATTAGATTAATAACTTGAATTTTAGCTAATTTATCTCCGCAAGGTATTATTCCATTTTATTTTGTCTGCATTTTTATTTTCAGCTCTAAGACATGACAAGATGTGAATTATGATCTATTCATTCATACCCAGTTTCAACACAACTGGGTGTGAATTAATACTCCATAATTCATATAGTGGAGTGTCTTATTACAATTATAAAATTTTATTAGAAAATGTTTTTTAATATTTATATTGTTAATTAAATTATGATGAGTCTCATAAATTCTGAACAATGAATTAGGTTGTATTAGGCACTATTCAGATTTCATCTGTTCGCCAACCAAGGTACACAGATTTCTCTATTATTTAATATGTTGTATAATAATGTTGAGCTATGAGATTTTTCTTTAGAATGTGGAATTTCTTATTCAAATGGATTTATCAGAAAATTTTCATTACTAATTTCGAAACATAAGGGTCAGTATGGGAATACTATTTCCCTTTACAGATGTTAATTCACTGAATATATCAAAGAGCATCTAATTCTTCATTTGAAATGCAAGTAAAGCTCAGGTCACATAAACTTTGGGCAGTTAAGCAGTGTTGGTTTTGAGGGCAGCAGGAGTCTCTCCTGTCTGCTAAGTCTCCTAAAGCACTTTAGTCTTTTGTATTTTTGATCTAGCTCTGCATTTCATGTTATCATTGTGAAAGTCTCATTCCAGGTCTGTTTGTGAAAGCACTTAAACAAGTGCTCAAAGTCAAACATATGCTTCAATGTGTCCTAAATTAAACTGAGATCTGCAGTACTCTCAGGTTTATAGAAATTGAAGATGAGGTGCATAGTGGAAATTTCAATTCAAGATAGATGTGGATTACATGACATTACTAGGATAAAGATAATTCTGATCATTACCCCTGAAATCAGAGCCATACAGAAGAATGCAGCATCAAGAATTAGATAAAAGGGGTGACATGTTCTGTAAAAAAGTGACAATCTTTGGTTGTAAAATATTGTGTAATATAAACAGTAAGAAATAATTTAAATACATTCTGTATTTTTGTAAACATTTTTTTAGATTCTCACATATTTTTCTTACTGGTTTCTTTTGGCAATTTCCATTTGAATTTGATTGTACAATGGATGAATTTAATGCCCACAGAAGCTAAATTACTTTGAGTTAGGTAAAGTGAAGATCTGCAGAGGTACACCAGTAATTCACCTCCTCCCCAGCCTTTGACATCCTTTTGATTACAGATGGCATAAGGGTTTAATCCCAGGCAGAGATTCACTGCGCAAGGATTCAGGGCTAAGTTGTTTAAAGCAATGATAATGTGTGGCAGCATTCTTCCCTCTCAGGTGTTGCTGTTGTGAGAGTGCAGCCACAGTTGCCTACTGCTGCTTTATTAATAATGGAACGCTCACAGAAATTCCATGCAAAATTGATTT
Source organism: Promerops cafer (assembly GCA_013398275.1). Taxonomy (NCBI): domain Eukaryota; kingdom Metazoa; phylum Chordata; class Aves; order Passeriformes; family Nectariniidae; genus Promerops; species Promerops cafer. Next base: position 1,578,166 of record VZSE01009823.1, on the reverse strand, counting down.
TTGAACAGTATGTAAGAATCTAATATGAAGTCTTAAAATGTCATTGAAAAATGTGTTTGTAATTTGCTTTGTCGCTAAGAACTTACTGCCCCACTATAAACAATTTTACTGTATTTCTCCCCATTAACCAACAATTTTTTGCATATTTGTTCAGCCTTCTTGCTGTGACATGCCACTGTGAGCTGATAGATAGATATTTAAATCCATATGTGGCTCTGTTTCTTTTGTTGCTTATTCAAATAACAAGTGGATATATCATTTTCATCACAGTGCAGGTGAATGGTGTTAATGGTTCATTATCTAACACAGAATGTTCACTGATGAATTGCAAATGTACTGTTTGGAGAAGAGTGAACGTGCTTCTGTGGCTGCAAAATGGTTCTTTTTTTAAGTTCTGAAAAAAAAGACTGTCAAGTACAGAGCAAAGATTCCTGGGGTTGAGGCCCAGGATAGGGGAATGGGAGACCTTCATTTTCATTGTTTTGGTTTCAGAGTTTTCTTTGGGACTTGAAGTATTTTACTTGATTTAACCTTCCGTTCACTGACCAAAACTTTGTGGGTATAATTGCAAGTGTAACTTTACATGCAGCCCTTAATGTTACCACTGATTGATAATAAGCATGTACAACTAAACTGTAGGAACTTTTAGCCGTTTTAAAAGGCTGAAGATATTTTTCTGACTAATTTCTTTATCACAAAAATAGATCTGAAAATATGTTTGCACAAATTCCACAAGTATTCTGTAAGTGGGTGGCATTGTTATTTTCAGTACGGACAATTGAAGCTTGGGGTAAATGTCATTTCACATGCTAACAGAACTTCGGGGTGGCTTGATAATCAGAGGTTATGGCTCTGTATTTTCTACAAACAGCTATGCCATGCAGATCTGTTTCTTGAGTTTCTGTACTCCAACAGGATTTGCTTGTGAAATACGAAAATTAGCCTTCAGAATATGTTGTTTCCCCTGCATTTTTATTGAGTCTCTTCCTGTCTGAGAGAAAGCTCTTAACATTGCACACTTCTCCCCATTCCTTTATTAGTATAATCCAGGTTAAAAGGTACAATTCTGGATTGGATCTCAGGAGATGTGAATTCCATTTGAATGTCTCCCATAGTCTTTTTTGACCTGGGAAAGTCACCCTCCTATGCCCACTTCTTACCTGTATGTTTGGGATAGTAATTATTTGCCTTAATTGCCTAACTAGACCATAAGCCTTAGGAATCCAAGGTGTATGTAGAAAGTAGCCAATAATCCTTATTTTAGTAGACACTTCTATGTATGTAAAAATATGTAACAGAAGTGCAAAGCTTTTGTGGAAATCATGGATCCTTTTCTGTCTTTCATGAACCGTCTCCTAAGAAACATATGGAAGATACGAGGTGATACTATGGAGTTCCACTACAAAACCTTGAAAACACGGGGTAGAGTTGAGACCTACTGGGGTTTTTTTACATTTCTTCCCTGTCCATGAAACCAGTAGCTGTTTTTGAGAAAAGGAGTACTAAAACATGCTTAGAAGGGAGGACTATATGAGTCTGCCTTGTGTGCATACTGTTTGTTTCAAGAGTAGGAATGAAAGAATGAACCTTGGCAGGAAAAATATGGGCTGTGGCTTGCCTTATGGATGTCTTGGCTTCCTGCACTAAAGGAAATCATTTGGTAAAATTAAGCAGACCTATTTTGTTTCCTACAGTATTTGATAAGCAAGAAAAACTCTAATGTTTGGATAATCTGTCAAAAACTATATTGTGCTTTCACTGTTTAGAGAAATTTTTAAGTTAGCATTAGTATAAAAGTCTACAGATGTTATCTCTTTGTCCTTTGTCTGAGATCAGATTTATCTGAGTAATCAACATTAAAAATGTGTAAATTTGTGGCAAACACAATGAATCTTGAATATATTAAAGAAACAAACAGATGAACCATCTGGAAATGAGATGTAGATGTGAAATAACTGCCAGTGGCACAATCCAAGCATAATCCCTGGAATAATTTACACAGAGCAACTGTATCAAAAGCCAGAACCTATTCTTTTAGAAGGCTGAGTTTAATAATGACTGCACATTATCCTTCAACTTGCTGGGTAAATATTGACAGAGGAGTGACACATGCTGTAGAAATGTATGTATATCCTGCATTCCCTCTAGGGAAACTTCTGCATTCTGAATTTTCCCTACTATTTTTTTTTCCCATTTGTTTTCTATGCCTCTCTCATCTAAAATGATTGCAGTGGGTGTAGCTCTGCAACTAAGGAATCAGCTTGTTAGCTTTGAAATTATTTTTGATAACTCATACATACCCATTATAGGGCATTAGTGATTATGCCTACAAATGCCTATTATGTAAAGTAGGACAATTTGATAAATGGAGAAAATTTGGACATCAACATTAAGTAGACCTTAATTTTGCCATATACCATTAAGGATTCAGATGTAATTCATCAGCTTTTCTCCTTCTGCTATCACCTGAAAAATACCACAATCTCACATAATCCCAGTGCAAACTACTCATGATGGAAATCAGTAGATTTTTCTATTATATGGTTAACTAATGTGATTCAGCAGGGTTTGTTTTCCTCTAGCACTGGAATGCTTTGACAGCCTGCAATTTCATTGGTAGTGATCATGGAACAACACAGATCTTGTGTTCTTTGCACCTTTACATTGCTGGCAAAGGTGAGACGCCCCAACAAACGATGCATCTTGAGGAATGTTTGCAGGGTATTTTAATGGTGAATATATTGCAAACCTGGATAGAAACTAGGTTGCAGTATATCTTAAGTGACTGATTTAAACCCATACCTAATGTATCTTGTAGGTTAGCATTAATTTGACTTGCTGAGTGGATGGAATTTATGGGTATAATGCATTGCACTAGGCAAATAAAAACATCCTCCTTCCGTAATAAAGGTGAAGGCAGGCTCCATACTGGCAAGCCAAGCACTGCCTTCAAAGCTTTAGCTGTGTAATACCCATCTTACTTCTGTGGCACAAAGATGCAACATACTGCAAGTGACCCATCAGGAAATACTTCAAGCTTAGTCTTTTTTTTTTTTTTTTTTTTTAATCTGCACTCAGCATTTGTCTCTTCAATGCAATTCCCATTTCCCCCATCTTTTCCTCCTTTCCACTTTTTTATTGTTCTTAGCATCTTAGCTTTCTGCTTCCTCAGGTATTTCACCTTATTTCAGAAGGTTTGATCACCTTCCTCCTCACTTTTGTTCTTGTCTTATTGGTTCTATAACACGTAACAACAAGCAACATTAAAATATGTGTGCTGGTACTTACTAGTATATCATGCAAACACAATCACAGCAAGTATAGACTTTATTCTGGAAAACTTAGAGCTTTAATTAAACTTGCAATTTTAATTAGATTTCCAGGACAAACCTGGGAAATTAGCATGGAGAAAAGGAAGAGATTTTCCACATTAGCAGGTAGCAGGGTTAGAAATAGAACCTATCTATATCTTTGACTTATTACAGTACTTTGTCATTCTACTGGTACTTCTTTTGCTTCTACACTTCCCATAAAGAAATCAGCCTTATTTTTCCTTTCAGGAAAAGATGATGTTTTTACTGTGAAGTCTCTTCTACAAAGGCAAGGACTTGACTTTCTGAAATCAGTCTCCATTACAATTGAAGCTGTGTCTCTAATAAAGACCTAGTTGGGACTGTACTCAAAATATGATGTGTTTGTCTGAAATGCAACCTATTTTGTAGCTTGATCCTTCCTCTTCAATAGGAATTTGAGAACAGTTAAATAATCAGAATAAAATAGTTGTTTCAGTCTCTGCAAATGGATTGGATGATGATTTAAACAGGTAGATGAGATTTCCCTCCATTTGTGGGGAAGCTGTATGTGTGTATTTAAAGATTAAATATGTGTTGGGTATTTTTATTCCACACACTCCCCCCACTTTCTTTTTTTACTTTCAGGATTACTTTTTAGAGGCTGGCAAGTGTTTGCTCTTTCTAAAATCTGTGGAAATTGTGATCTCTCCATGTGCCTTTACCTGTGAGGTCAGCCAAAGGATTTTGCCATTACTGAGATATATTTCTTTTTAAGCTCTAAATATTTGACATCCTAAAATATCCAAAAAACTTTTATCTTGCAGGAATGACCCAGAGCTTTGTGAATCAAAATAGGGTCTTCCCTCACTAATACTGGAAAACCTTTGGGGTTTTGGCAGCTGAGTTTTGTTTGTTTGGCATTTTGACCCTGAGCACTCTTAAGCCTAAACTAGTTACATCTACTTAAGTGAACTAAACGAGCATACTCAAGTAAAAGAAGTTCCACAAGTGCTTAAGAGCTTGCTGGCTGACTTTTTGAAAGATACACTCTAGTTCAGCCACAAATTACTTGGCTAGACACTAGAATTGCTGGGTGAAATTCTATGGTCTGTGTTTGCAGCACTTCAGACTAGATGATCACATTGCTCCCTTCTGACCTTGAAATACGTGATTGGGTGCTAACCTATGTTAGCAGAGCCAGGGTGAGGAACATAGGAATTGGGGCTTTAACAAAGTTTGCTTGGGTTTGAATTTTACTTTTAGAAAATGTCTTTATCAAAAGAAATAAGTCTGGAAACTCTAGAAAACTACTTAACAGTACTTAATCACTTGCCCAGTTCAGTATTAAGGAAAAAAAAAAAAAATTGCTTAAAGTGGACAAATTTCCTTACTGCTTTTCTGAGTTTTGCTCCCAGTCACTATTATGTCCTTTAGGGGCTCCTGATGTTTCTGAACCTGCACGGTTGTAGCTGAACATTTGCTTCTGAGAGGTTTGTTGAACCCAACTCCATATGTTTGAAATCAAACATGAGGAATACCTCTGGGATTTTCCATCCTTGATTTATTGCTGTTTCTAGTTATAGGTGGAGGAATGGAGCTTTTTTTTGTTCCATTAAAACAATTCCATAGTAATGTTACTTCAAATGAGAGGGTTTTTTTCTCATGAAAAAGCTTATTCTGAAGTGTTTACTCGCCATGCTTCAACAAGATTCTCTCCTTTTCCTGAGATGCAATGGCAAAATGTGGTTTTTAGTTTTGATTTTTTATACATGACCATTTTAAAGCACAAAGCTTCAAAATAAATATCTGGTACAACAATTTCTTTTGCTTCCTTTTGTTGTGGTGTTTAATTGCAAGAGAACTGACAGCTGTTGAGTTTCCAGTAGAAACTGGGGATATAAGTATATATCAAGTCATCAACTGTATATCAAAATATATTAATAACTATGGATGTAAGATCCCATTTCATATTCCTTTATAGTTGTGTGTGTAAGCTCCTTGTTATGCTGCTTATTTGTTTTCTGTAAGCTGAAGTTTAGAGATGTGTTTCAAATGCAACTTCTGCTTCTATTGCCTGCTCTGACTTACTAGTTTTGAGGATGTTGACTTTCTGATACCTCATCAAGCAAAGGTATTAGAGTCATTTTTGCATCCTTGTTTTGTTCTCGGGCTTTTAACTGTGTTTCTCTAAACTACCCAGAAGTTAGAGAAACAGCACTGGTGTTGCACAGGCTGAAGAGGTAAAAGTCCATTTCTCTTAGCAGTGGTTTGAAATGCAGAGTAAAAAGTCATCTTTCTTGTAAAACAGGAGAGGACTGACTGCTCTTGCATGGTTGTTTGGTGGAAAATGTATCCTTCCTCAGCTGTAACTGCTGGGAGTTGTTAGGGTTTCTCTCTACTATGACTTTGGAATTAATTTTCAATTTGAGTGTATAACTATTTCTTTCTAGTTAATAAACAGGACTGAATACTGAAAACAGAAGAATACTAGAATGTGTTTAACAGTTTAATTCACCCAGAAGTGGTAGCTCTTGGAGCATCCCTGGTGCTACTTGCTGTTGCTGATATTGGTGGCTATTGTGTAATGTCAGCCCACAATGAAATTCAAAATCAGTCTAAAAATCAGCCTGTGTAAAGCACTTGTGACAGCTTATATCTTCCACTTGGAGGATTGGCTTGCTTAAAGACTGGGCTTGATGCAGCTTATATTTCTGCAACATGAAAGACTTAGTGCTTTCTCAAATTTTACAATTTTTGTCAAGTAGGTTTTGATGAAAAGAAAGTACTGCTGATTGTACAGTGATATACAGAAAGATAAAATGATGTGGTGTTATATTTTTACCTGCACACTGTGGTGAGAAATAATAGATAGGTGAGTTCATGGTCTTCATGTTGTTTCACTGTAGCTCATCCCAATACAGGAATACTATGTCTTAGGCTACAAGGGAGCTCTCTAAATCAAGATGATGTAGTCAAGAACATAAACCATGTACTTATTGATCAGAACCACATAGAACTGCTTTAAAAGTCTGTCCCTGTATGCACTGAAGTCAATTTATTCCTTGATAATTTCAAGGTCTGATTCAACATACCAGAAAAGATTGTGCCTAAATGGAACAATAATCAAACAGCTCAGCCTAGATATAGTTGTTAGTTCCAGAAGAAACAGCTGGAATTAACCCTAAAATAGCATTAGAATCTGTGATATTTGTTTTCTTGATTTTTTTACCCTTTCTTGTTTTCCTATTTAAAGTATGAAGCCATAATTTTAGTCACTGACACCATGTAATGAATGGTACAACTTATGCACTACAAATTTACTGTACAAAATGGTGAATAAAGTGTAACCCCACAGAAGTGCACAAAAATGGTGATGGAAACTGTGCTGGGATGATGCTTCAGCATAGTGCACTTTGTTTGGTCACTGTACTTGAATACTGTGTCAGTGTTTAGTTGCCATAGCCCATTCATATGAAATAAATAGTATTTCCAAACTATAGGAGAGCTACCTGTTTTACAAATAAGTACAAAATTTTCATTTGCACCTTTTTGTTTTTTTAATAGCAGGGCAGTCTTTGCACTCTGCTTTCTGCAGTATGTTCAGTAGCAAGCCATTTCTGCATTTTATTAACCACATTTTTCCAAGACACTTCCATACAGGCAGGAGCCTGAATGACTTCTGCAGCTGCAACAGAAAGTTCCCATTACCCTTGATCAATACTAGACTTAAAAGGCACTTATGACTTCTTTTTCTTCTCTCTGATAAGCAAAAAGAGAGAATCCCTTAAAGGCTTTTAGGTTGTTACAGTTGGTCTTCCAATGACAAGGTAGCTCCATGTGTTCCCTGCCTTTCAGGTTGCTGGTTCCAGTACAACATCTGCCTGTTCTGGATTGTGTATCGGCCAGCCAGTGTCATCCAGGCTTCAGTCTTGGCTAGACATTGAGATAGACAGGAAACTACACAGCCTGAACCTAATGAATAAAAGATGGGGGAGCTGCCAGAGCATCCTGGTGACATCACAGATTGATCTTTTTGGCCCTCTTTGGGGAGACAATGACAAAGAAGTTAAATGAGAATAGTGACAAACTGAGAATCTTCCTATCCTAAAGAAATGATTGTTCATTTTCTCTTCATTCCCTCTAACTTTTTCATTTAGGTCTTGCTGAGCTTGAAAGTTTCTCCCTCTCTGTTTTGGGGGCAAGTACAGGAATTTTCTCAATTCAGGAATTTGTCTGCTTAACATCCCTCATAGTGAAATCCTATTTTCCCGCTGATGCACTCAAAGAAGAATGTAATTAACTACATTATCTCTGTGTAGGAGTTACATAAATCTACTTAGGAGAAGAAGACTCAATGAGGGGATAATTTCCTCCTTTGATATGTCTGACTCCTATTGATTTGAATGGAAATGTATGTGCATCTGAAACACAATTTACATAGAAGAGGGCCTGAACTAAAATTTCTGGGTTGACCTACTAAAACAGGTGGAAGAGCAGGAGACAAACTTTGCTTCCCATAAATACCTCATTTTGCAAATAGCCGGGAGGTATAGGAAAGTATTTTTTGAAGTTCATCATGTCAAGAGATAGGCTAATTCTGTGAGTACCCATGAATTGATACAGTTAGACAAATCAAATACAGTAAGTTGTTCATTGTTGCAAACAACACAGAGTTTTCTTTCATTTCCCTATTTCAAGCATAAAGGAAAATTATTGTAGGAACAAAAGGAGTGACAAATCATAGGCTGATCTGTGTGATGTTTTTAAAATTAAGAAGCAAGCAATCTCTTCAGTCTGCAACCCTTCACAATTAATGAAGAGTAACATCATTCTCTTGACATTCTCAGCATTATTACTCATCACAAATTCTTAACTAGTCTTGAGACTGGCCATTTTTGTCATTCAACACACAAAAGACCCCCATGCTGTATCTGTTTTCCTAAAGGAAACAAGTGACATGAAAACTTTCCTTATCACCTTTAAAATGCGAGAATGCCCAGATGTACAGATTGTGTGTGAGAGGTGTAAAGGCCTCAGTGCCATTTCTGGAACACACACATTGTGCAAAGGCTTTTCCATTTTGCTGACAGATGTGGGAGAGGAACCCCCATCCCCCTGCACAGAACCGTGTGTGCCTTCCTGCTCTCCGCTGGGAATGGCCCTGTGCTGTTTGTCTGCTCTCCTGCAAGAATCACCTTATCTGCTGGGCCAATGAGACCATTAATGGAAACCCTGTACTATGCCATCAGAGCTCCACTTCTTGATCAATAGTTATTTACTTCTGAGAGGTCAGAGCGTGGCTAATATAGCTGAATAATTTTATTGATAGATAACATAACAATGAAAAATAAAGTTTAAAATAGAAGATGAATGAATTCAGCACTTTCTTTGGGGATGAATATTATTATTTGAAGATTTTAATAGCTGGTGGAGTGATGAAAGGGCAGACAACAAAAGCTTTGAATAATTGTTCCAGGACTATAATCAGACTTCTATTATTGACCTCTGCTAATATTCTACTGTAACTGTCTGCTAAATTGGTTCCTTGGGGCTTGAAATATACAGTGATGTTATGAGTTCCTATTGTAAATTGCCACACAGAAAAGTAGCAAGTCTCTGAAATAGTGCTGGCCCTAGTTTGATCAATACTCAATTCTAAGCAGTGCAAGAGGCAACTGTTGCCATAGAAACATTGATGTCACCGAGGTTGAACAGAGGCTCTTACAACAAATCATTTCCTTTGAGCAGTTGTAATTGACTATATGTACAGTTTGCTGTCACCTGAGACTATTTACATCAAGCCAGTAACTGAGCTGCATTAGTTATTCTGGGAGTAAGAGGGTTAGCTCTTCTTTTTGTGACCTTACAAATACCTAGGAGGATATTGCCATGGCAACCAGAGATGTAACAGGATGAACATTACGGTAGCTACATAATGCAGTGGCATTCTTTTGGAATACGAGGGGTAGTTTTAATAAACTTTATTTAGCCATTGCATAATATAAACCTTACATTGGATACATCTCTGTCACAACTTTTGATTTCTAGAAGTGTTACCTTTGGCATAGGTAAAATCAAGAATCTTTGAAAGTGACTACTGAACTTTAATGCTGCCCATTTTGTACTGAGGTGTTACAGAAACAGTTTTACAGGACTAGGCCATGAGTTTGGGATGGAGGGCATTTTTCTGCTTTCAGATATAGTGGTGCATGTTGATCTGCAGGTAGTGCTTGTTTCAGAATTTGTCTCAATTAGTAAGGTCCATTTTCTCAGTTAGATTAGGTATTACTTACATGTATTTTTAAAACACAAAGTCAGGCAGGTGCTTAAATACCTTTGAGTTCAAATGTCACAGTCTTTTACTTCGGTGGAGGTTTTAAAGTAGGTAATGTATAAGCTCCTTTAGTACTGCCCCATCGCATTTGCCTTTGTTCTCTGAATGGTTCCTCTGGAGCCAGTGGAACATCATCATGCCCTGCATTGATGTGTCATTCCATGGAAGGGTGAGATTGAGTTTTAGAGCACCTTCAGTGTCCAACAGCCTCCAAGCACTCTAAAGAAAAAACTCATACCTAATTTAGAATGCCTAATTTAGAAGCTTTAAATGCAAATCTATTACGTGGCCATGAAAGTACGTATCATAGTACTTTAAAAAGGATTGGTATCTGATGTGATATCATAATTACACAAACCTGCTACATTCTGTAGTGTAAATATAAATGTGGTCAGCTGTCAGTCACAAAGACCAACATTCTCTGATATATCAATAATAAAAATACTGTGCAATTATACTACAAGCTGCCAAATTTCAGATACAAATATCTAGACTTCATGTGCCTAAAATTGCATGTGTATACACTGTTTTCATTCTTTACACTGCAAAATTAATATGATTGTTTATTCTCATGGTATGATATATAGACCTAATAACCTATGTTGTAACTATTGAGGAAAAAGTTTGTTATGTGGGTTTTTAAAATATAATGCAAATGAAATCTCATACCACTTCTTTCACAAAGTGACATTTGCGTGTGTGAGCTCCTGCTTATGTTAATGTGTACTTGACTCGTGGAAATTCATGGGCACAAGAAATCAAGTCCTTTCTAAAAAAACAGCAGCAACAATGCAGCACACAAGAGCTGTTTTAAAAAGTAACACTTATATAAATAGAATATATAAAAAAGAAGGGTGCTTTCATATTCTAGGTCATATCTATCTGGTGAGAAGGAAGAAACTCTCCTTCACCTACCCAGTGAGCATTTGAGGCTTTCTTGGATCTTTTTCTGAAACTTCTATTAGTGCTTGCTGTTATGGACAAATTCCAGGGGAATTTCACCATCGGTACAGCAATTTGTATACTGGAAGGGTTCAGAAAGATATTAGGCCATAAGTGTTGTCTGTGTGTTCAGGTAGAAGTATTGTGACACTTTCTGCTATTTAGAAATACACTTCGTGGGAATGTACTTTTGAAATGCAACATGAAATCACAGCTGTGTAATATACAGTATATAAAAGTAGGTGAAATAAAGTATGTGCTGACATTTTGATTTAGATACAATAAAATGAATTTACAGGGAAGAACTGAGAATGCTTCATTCTTTTCTTCCTTCAGTTTCAAGCACAGGCTTCTTTTCCTACCTACCCATCTTTTTTTTCTAAGGAAGGCTGTGTAACTTTCCTGGGATAAAGAGAAAAATCTTTAATGCTATATCATTTTTGTGATCCTGTCACATAGGTGACTGAAAAAGAGCATGTTGATACATTTAAATAATCCTCCACTCGAACCCAAATACAAACGTTTTTAGTATCCAGAGACTGTACAGATGAAGGTCTGGTGGTGACTGTTCTCATTCTGGTTTTGGGTGGCTATGTCAGCTGTTATTTGTTTCTGGTCTAGTTCACATTTTGGGTTTAGCACACTATTTTGTGATTTGGGTTTGCTTCCACTGTGGAAATTGCTGTTAGCATGCAGATGACCTGCTGCTTGTTTAGATGAGTCTGCCCTTCCTGAAGTGCTCATGACTGGTTTTAATAATTCTGAGGAAAAAGCTTGCAGAAAAATGATAGAAGAGATTGGGATGGCATTTGAGATGTCAGTATTAGACAAACTAATACAATGGAAATCTTTGAATTCTGAAAAACATTGTCAAAATGTGAGCTATAAACATTGTCACAGAAGCATCAAACACGAAGGAGTTGAGAAAACTGTTTATGTAATAACCACTATTTTGGTAACTGAAAAGCTGCCAGTCCTTTGTGTAGTCAGAGTGACATTATCAGTGCAGACATGTTAAAAATACGTGGTGCTGAGAGGTAGGGAGAGCACTGGCCATAGAAAAGCAGCAGTAACACAAGTATAAAAGGGTTGAGATTCTGCTATTGTTACAGATATCCCTGTACCCTTCATGATTCAGTGACAGAGAAATGCAGACACAGCACCAATAGCCTCTCCAATGAAGTGCAGGGTTTGGGACAGGAAGAGGTTTTCTGTACTGTAATGTGCTAATGCAGACCAGGACTGTGAGCTGTGAGTGCAGTATAGGCAAGGGATGGCTCTTGGAGCTTGATGAGCTCTGCAAATGTGTGTGTGAAATCCTCACAGAAAGTCTCAGGTTGCCAGTAGTCTTTGGCGAGCATTGTATATAAACTTTCCATGACCCACAGAGACAGCTATGCTCAGAGAGAACGCTGAAGAGGTTGAAACTGAGGGTAGGATTCTCAGGAGATGGAGGCCTAGAGAAGGAGAGCTAAATTATCAAAACTGTATCTTACAGTCTGTGTAATGAATTCCCATAGGCTGATTAAAATGAACCCAAAACAAATTTGATCAGCACTGTGCCCTCTATTTTGGAACAGGAATGTGGCCGGTCAGTTTTGTTCCTATCCTTACCGTGTCCCTTTTTGCACTGGATACGGTTCATTGCAACAGCTATTTCTAACTGGCTGCTCTGCTAATTATGGCAAATGTAACACACTCGAGCAAATATTTTGTCTTTAAGAAGCTTTGGAAACGCAAAGGTCTCATGGAAAGAAATTAAATTGTTTTCCAAATGTAAATGCAACAGAAAATCAGCAAGGAATTCTTTCTTGGCTCTGGATATCTTTTATGGCCTGTAAGTCTGAAAACTGCTATTCTCTCTCCTTTTCCATCCCCTTCTCTCCCCTTGAGTAACTTCTCTGAATTCAGCATCAATTACTCTTGATCAACATTGCTATTAAGTCAAGTAAGAATCAGCCCCATTGTCTTAAGTGGAATTTTTCTTTCCAGGTCCTTCCTGGTACTGCTGTTACATTTTAATTTTGTCAGAAATACAGCCAATCAGACCTCTGGCATTACTATATTTATGCTCTTAGTTACAACACAAACTACTACATACTTTGTCTTAGTGAGAAAAAAAAAGACTTGGTTAGAAAGACCAATTTCTTCTGTTAAGGGTCTTGTAAAAATGTCCATATCCTGGGGAGGCAATCGGCCTTTAACTTCTTTACTAATATTGGTCAAGTGCATGTAGGTTTCTTGATTGCCATGAAATTTTAAAAATATTTTTGTTTGGGTTTTTTTGATTTTTTTTTTTCCCAGAATGTTTTTTCTGTCCTGGCAAGAGCTGCCCCCTCCCACCCACCCCCCAAAAAATTGGTTTTGAGAAATCTGGAAAAATATCTAAATTGCATGTTAAATATCTACTAAATGTATTAGTTACCCCCTGGAGGGCTAGACATGACTAATTGTATACAACATGTCATTAGCTATGGCTGCATATTTTATGCAAGAGACTCCTCTTTGAATGGCTTCAGGCATGGAAATAGGTTTGATCTCTAAATTGTGCAGCTGTGGCAGCAGTAATCCTTAGTGATCTCCAGATCTTTTGGCTGGCATGGTTTATTTGGCCTATATGGGGTAGATGTGCATACCAGTAACAAGTGGAATTTGGTTGGTACCATCTGGGATCAACTTCCAGCGCACACAGTGACATAGTTTGCTCGTAGTCCTATGATATTAAAACCCTCTTGTAAGGGGTTCGTCTGTGCTTCCATCTAGGGTTAGAAATTCTGGTGTCATGATTTAGCCTGTGGTTTTATGCTAGTTCCTCAGGGAATCCACTATCTGTGATGTGAGCAGGCACTTTTACCAACTTGATGTTTTCAATTTCCTGCCATGACAGACTGGGTGTGGTATTGCCTGAACTCATGGGAGTGTTGCAGAGATCTGTTCCATCCTTTAATTATGGTATTTCCAGCAGAATCAAGAGGATTTCCAATTCCCTTTCTCTATGCCAGGGACTTTATTTGGCTGAGTTCCCTTTGAAGTTCTAGCTACTTCCTCCTCAGGATGAGTCTCTGGGGCTTGGCTGAGAAGTCTCCACATTCTGGTAACTTACTTCCTCTCTCCTCTCTCTTTAGTCGGGTGTAAGACTGCTAAATGCCCTTTTCTGAGGCTTCAGTTAAGACATAACGGGACTGGAAAAATGAAAGATTTTCCCATAGGACAGTACCCCAAAATTAAGAGAAAACAAAGGGATGAGTGAGTGTAAAATATTGACAGTTCTTTGTATGGGTTACAAGTAGAAAGCTCTTGATAAATAAAACAGTTGCCTTTTTGGTTTGAGAAAAGAAAAAAACTTGCAGAATTAGAAGTCTTCTTTCTCCACTCTTCCTTAACATTTAATTTTTCATTGATAAAGGCTTGGTATTAACAGTTGTCATAGGTGTATATTTAGAAGGGCAGATCTGCAGCGGTACACAAGGCTGCCATCTAGCTGGCTGTCACTGGTGGATGGTGTCCACAGTTGATGGTCCTGGAGAATGTCTGTGCCTGGGAAACTGAGAGAGGATGCTGTTCTCTCTGGGAAAGCTCTGCCAGCATAATAATCTGGTTTAATACTGTCTTATTGCATGCTAAAGACCTCTTATTGCATGCTAAAATGCCCACGAGCTTTCCATGATTGATTCTTTCATTACTGTGACCCTGATGCTCAGGGTCTAGTTTTCTTACCTGGTTTTCTGGAAAAGATCTTTGTTTCTCTGCCCTGACCATACAATGGACAGAGAAGGAGGACAAATCTTTTGTGGCCTAGATATTGCTGAGAAAAGTTTCTGTAGGGGTTCTTGGGGCTGTGCCATTTGCTGGGGCTGTGCCTTTCAAAAGTAGAGATGCTGTGTGTGTCCATTTCTAGGATGCCAAGCCCTGACTCCTCTAGGTAGTCTCACACATTTTTATGAAGGAAGTAGTGAGTCTCATCTATCCCTGCTCTACTAAGACCAAAAGGATGGGGACAAGCAGAGAAGAGGTGACGTCCTGCGTCTCACAGCCTCAGTGAGGCGTTCTGGTCCACTCTGGTTTCCATCCCTGCCTGCTGGGCATAGCTCAGCATTTATGTCCTAGTGCCTCCCCTCAGTCTGTACTGTTTCCTGAGCCCTTGGTCACACTGTCTGAGCAGAGGCAGGGAGTGTGGGCATTCAGTCAGGGTCTGTTACAGAAGGAGCTTGTGACAGCTATGATGATTTAATAAGAAGTTGTGAAGACGCAAGAATCAGGTGGGGACATGAGGGCAATGATGGGAATACTTTCAGACTGCCTTGCAGGCCTGGGGCTGCCTGGCTGTTTAGGACTATGTGAAAAGCTGGGTTTAGAGGTCCACAGCACAACATCCCAATTTTGGAGCTAAATTGGCCAGCTGGCATCTACATACACATTGGCTGTCTAATGCAGAGGTAATTTCTTTGGTTTATAGTGAGGTATGTCCTACACCAAACCTAGAAATCCAATTGCAAAATACCCCATTGCAGTATTGTTCTTTATTTATTTTTAAAGCACCTTATCACACCATTCGCTTTATCTCTTTATCAAAGCATTAATGGGGTCCATTTACCCACCCCTGGCAATGCTATTTTTACAGCATTTTTTGTCCTCAGAGGATTTCCTTGACATTCTACATTTGGGTAACTTTCAGTCAGTCCTCTCTGGTAATGACAAATATAAGTACTTTTTATATAAAGACTACTAAGCATTTTTATTGGCACCATCCTTTTAATGAGTTAGCTTTCTTCTCCAATGCTCCAATATAAACTGCGGTCTGGCAATGGATGATAAATTAATCTTCATTTTCAAATTCCTTCTATACAGTTAATTTGTAATTCTTTTTATTTAAGTGTGTAAATCTCTGACTATGCTATCCTCTTACCATGGCTATATAACAATCTTATGTGTATACTTGTGAACCTGTCCATTCTCAAAATAGGAAAAGCTGACCTCAAAACAGCATGAGTTATGGATTTCTTTTTGTGGCAATACATGATTGACTTTACCCAGGGTGTAGGAAGAAAATATAACAGAAACCATAATGAAAAAAATTCACCCCATTTGTCCTTCATGCAGACAAGCGTGGAAATCATATAGTAATATATATTGCATCTACCTTGATATCAATTTAAGATTATTAGTGGGTAATAATATTAAAGTTCATCATGATTAACATAATTAAGAAGCATGCAGAAAGCAATAAAGATTTTTCTGTGTTACTGGAAATGCTTTTAGATGCCATTATGGTCTCCACCATAGTGTATCTCATTTTTAAGACTGTTCTTTCCTTTATCTGGAAGCTTCCTTCCCGTGCAAAAAGTGGAGATGGACTGGACAGTTCATCTGACATAATATACCTCTGGGCCAGGATACTTATGCAGAGGAAGGAACTTGTTCACTTAAGAAAGTGATGGGGTATGCTGCCTCTTTCCTGGACCTGCTTATGCTGTTATTAAATAACATAAATAATGATAATAAATTATTAATAGCAAATTATACTTAGCACTTACATATGCAATTTATTACCAAAAGGTGGAGTTAGGCCTTATTTGATAAGTGCTGTAGACAATTTCCTCAGCATTTAAGTTTTATTTTTTCAATAATCAGACTGGCCTATTCCTGTAATTTAAAAATTACCTCCAAATCCCAAAACAATGGATTTAGAAGACGTTCCATGTTTGTCAGTTAATCTGATGATGTCTAGAGTGGCACCATGGATGCTATAAGGAAAAAATGCAAAATGCTACTGCCACTGTGAGAAAAGAACTTCAGAGTAGACTTAAGAAGGTCTGTGTTAGAAGGCAGGGTTGGTCTAGGTTAAATTCAGCTTTCTGTGTCTTTGGTTTATTATAGAAATATTTTGGGTTTAGGGGATTGAATATGAAGTATCTCAAAAGAGATTGACTTTAGTTAGGAGAATGATGGTCTTGCATTAGTGGTGGAAAGAGCAAAGTAAGCCTGTTGTAAGGACAGTAGTAAAGAGTAGTAGAAGAAATGTTCTAGCAAGATTGAGGAAGCTCTGCAGATGTGTTGAAGCACTTGTGCAGCTGTTTCTGTTCGTTGGTGCACAGAGAGAACACAATGGCCTTTTTTCTTGAGTACATTTGATTGCTTCCATCTTCATCCCTTCCTGATGCAATTCTGATAAGCTTTCTGTTTAATCAGTCCTGGGGAAACTGGACAGACATGCATTCCAAGCATTAAAATATTGCACTGTCAATCTGTTTTTGGTGTTATGGTTGACTTCAGATCAGCCACAACACTAGTTTAACTTTGGACACTTTGTGAAAAGTTATGTGTTAGGAAGTATGGTTGGACTTGCATCCCAGGCTTGGTAATAAATGATGTTCATTCAATGCAGGTATATTTGTACAAAGTGAAGTTTGTTCTTTCCGAGGCTACAATAGGATATACTACTTTGCAGTAGAGAGCCTGACTGATGTGGAGTAAAGCTTAACATATACCTAATTACAAAGCAGACTTCCCCTTTCTGAGATTCAGAGGCATTAATTAAAGAAAGAAATTTATTACAACCTGCTCCATTATCTCCAGTCACCTTTACACAGATGAAGACTAAATTATCTCTCTTTCTAACAGAGCATGCACACAGAACTATAGCACTTTGGCAAAGGCTTTCTACATTATGTAGGCAAGCAAAACTGGATTTAAGAGAGACAGTCCTCTTGCTAGATCTACTTTGTAAATCATTTTTCTTCTCTGTCTACTCTCTGTTTCTGAGAAGTGAGTATGAACCCAAGAGTTAACACCTTTTTTGGAAAAAAGTATTGGCTCCTGGTCAAGCCTCCTGGCAGGAACATTCAGAGCAGATGCCATACTTGTGCAACTGGCACTAGCACCAGGCTCAGGTTGAATGCTGTCCAACACATTGTGTGTGTGGCACAGGTGCTGGAGGCTGGTGCCTTTGAACTCTTTGAATGCTGTGTCATTCCAATCTGCCTTGCATCACTGTAGCCTGTTAGAAGGATTACTTTGCTCTCCAGATGAGAAGGGGGTTACTAATTCCAGATGTGGGGGCTAGTTTCATGGTTTTGTACAATGAATTTACAGAAACAAGTGTCATTCCTAAGAAAGAAACTGTACTGAACATCTCCCAGATTGCCACAGAGCAATTCAGAGTGGGAAAAGAACAAGAGGAAACTGCAAAGTCTTACAGTAAGAATAGTATCTAGAAGAAAGTCACTTGCTACTGATACAATTATTAAAAAAATTTTCAAGCGTAAAAGTTTGTCAAACATCAGAAAATTTATTGCTCTCCTCACAGAGAGAGACTGCTGGCAAAGGGAACAGCCTGGGTCCCTTCCATCTCAGAATATTCCGTTGTTCTCTGTGTGTGACATGGTATTGTCTCTAGGGAAAGGTCTACCTCCCTTCTGTTTGCTTAGGCAGAGATGTCCAGAAATGCCCTCCCTAGTTTGTGACCTGTATACACTCATATGCGTGCTGGGGCCAAAGGAAACAGGCTTCTCTCAGGTGGGCTTCATATTCTTGAATTCATTCCTCAAGAGGGTCATATGCCGTATTGTTGCATACAGGTAAAGATATTATAAAAGAAAGGCCTTATAAAATCAGGCCTTGCTCTGCTAAATTACCAGCTAGCCTATAAGTTCCCATAAGAAAGAATCAAAGGAATGAGAAGCAGTTAATAAAACAACCTATTCTAGTAAGAAAAATAGGTTGCGCCTGTAATAACAAAAGATCTGTCCCATGAGAATCCACAAAGAAAAATGTAAACACCTGGGTAAAATAGAGTCTTAGCATGTACACACAAAACACCTCTTAACCAATGAGTTGAGTGGCAAGAAAACTACTAGCCAATTGGAGTTGAACATGAGGTCTGTGAAAACTGTATAAAAATAAGTTATGTGAAAACTGTATAAAAATAAGTTATGTGAATAAAGATTTGGCTTTTTCTGTACAAAGAAACTGAGTCCCGTCTGCTTTACTGCAGCACCATATCCCTTCTCAGCAGCAGCTCACAGCTATCATCCTTCCTACACCAGTCTTTGGCTTCACTGTTTTCGGCTTCCTTTTGCTATTTAACTCTCATCTGGTGCCAATCCTAGTTGCATCTGTGTCTCTTCTGGGACACCTGGGTATAGCAGATCTTAGAAATCATGGCTTTAGAGCAGACTACTGAAAGCATGAACCCATGTGTTGGTGGCTAAATAAAAAAAGGTCATTGCCTCATCCCTGGCCCAGATGGCAACTCTGAAGATAACCCCTGCTGGTACAATACAAGCAGCTTCTAGTAGCCTCTCTCTTAATTTGGCTGTCCATGTTATCTCAGCTGTAACACCTTTGAAACAGCACTGAAGACTGGAGGTAGTGTTCCACAGAGCATGAGGACATTAAAACAATTAGGCCACAAAGTTTTTGGAGATTGGTACTGGGGTTGAAATTGTCATCATGTAGAGTGTGTGAGTGGGTGTCTTGCAGCCTGCATCCAGAGTTTGCAAACTCTTTTCACAGTTGCCCCTTATTCCTTCCAAAGACAAGCAGTATCTATCGCCTAATGAGAAGGGACTTCACGGTGAATCTTTCTGTACCAATATTTGCTGTGATGAATAGCAAATTGAACATAGGCATATGAAGGTCCTCTCTCTATAGGAGAGCACTCAAGTTATCAATGTTACAGAGAGCTTGCTTTATTAGCTTGTTCCTAGTTCATCTAATGAATTTTCAGCTTTCAGGACCCCTCCATACATATATTTCTCACTGAAGGGCAAGGAGAATAGTTTTTAAAATCGCAGGAGAAGTAAATAATTCTGAGCAGTGTTGAACCCTGCTGCCTAGCCTTCTGCTTTATAGATAATTGTTCATTGATCTGTCTGGTGGGAAAGAACTTCTGGATCTCATATCAACATCCTGTTGATTCTGGGAGATGGGATTATTTCCCTGTCTCTCTTTTCTCCTAAACTGTACATTTTTAGATTTCTGTTTTTGAAAGAGTGCCAAATAACAGGCTAAATAGGTCAAAGTCTGTAGGAGAAGAGGAACGTGTATGGAAACTTAAAACAGACTCAGTGCCAAAGTAAAAGCTTTTGGAAAAAGAAAATGCATCTTGCAGTTTCTTTTCAGCTCCAGCATGTTTAGGATGGGTGACTGATGGCATAATTAATGAGTAGGCAGAATTACTGTGCTAATGTGTTGGCATTTTGTGCAAGTGTGCAGTGATATATTGGAGAAGAAGTGTAAAGTGCCTGAATCCAGACAATTGTATTAACCTTAGGCAAGTTTATTTTTCAGTCAGAGCTTTCCTCCTGTTCCAAAAGACAATGTTGTCTTCTTGCTTTGTGCTCAGTAGGGCACTATTTTTACCATTCTTTATAACTGAGAGGATAAGTAGGATGCCCAAGAGCTTTGTCTAATCATTTGGCTAATGATCCTGCTCTGTAATGTCTGTTCAGGTGTTTAATTCAGTTTAGATTACTACCCTGATAGTCCTTTCTGGCTGTTGGTTTTGATAGGACTCATTTCTATATGCTGCATCCCCTGAAAAAGGAAGGTCATAGTTCAGCTATGAATTACTAACAGTGTCTTCTTTTAGATTCTGCCTCATTGTTAACATTCAAACCAAATATTAATCTTTCGTTTATATTAATGTGCCTTTAATTATGACCTGTGTGTTTCGTGGGGCAAAATATTTAAATCCTCAGAGTTCATAGCGTGACAGGGTAACCAGTATCAGCAGAGATGGAGGAAGTGCTAGTGCTCCATGCAGTAATCACGCCCAGTCAGTGCAAGCAGGCAGGAAAAAAGCTGAAAAACCATTCCACTCTGAAGTGTTTAAAAACATGGCTCTATAATATGCTGGAGAGTTTACAGGGTACAGCTGTTAGAAGAGCCAAATTAACCTGTGGGCAGATGCAGGGACTATACTTCATTATACTGTTTCAAAGCTAGGGGAGAGAACCTCATGCCCTTGTTGCTTTGGTGCGGTCTTCTTGCGCATTTGAACATGTGGGGCCAGACTCTTAGCTAGAAATTTAGAGTACTTTGGTGTGCAGCACTTTATATATCTTGGTGCTTCGGACTGCAAGGTTTAAAATATCTTCTGCTGCATCACCACCTATATTTTTCTCCAGTATCTATACACATTAGTTTGGTGATTATTAGCTGCCAGTTTTTGAAACAGAGTAGGATATTCTGAGGAAGAGTGTTGTGATGTGCTCATTTATTATGTTCCTTTGAAAATTTTTAGTAAAGACAAAACCAAATCAAAATAGCTAGACAAGCATGAATGGAAGACTCCCCAGGTCCCCATTTCACCTCTCATTGAAAAGTCATTAAAGTTGTGACTAGTCGGCAAATCCAAAATCTAGCACCTGTTTGCCAGATAAAAGCCAGCTGCACTGTATGTGTCTTTTTTAAGCCACCTGCAATTTGCATACCGCGTGCAGTACCATTGTTCAAGTTGCTTTGCTTAAGGTGTTTTGAGATATTATGTTTTTATCAAAGATGAAAGATTGATACAATAGAGTGAAACCTGTAGTAAGACTTTGTGATATCAGTATCTTGAAGTAATGCAGTTTTATGGGGGTTGAATTTTTGACTTTTTATTTCTTTTTTCATTTCAGTGACCCAACTTAATTTTTTTTAATCTAAAAATGTATTTCACCTCAGCTTATTTAATCATTGGCTTTGACTAGGACATGAAATTACTGAAGTGAAATTAATTCTTCTTGTTTTAGTTTAAAAATACTTCTAAAAAGACAAGTTTCCTGGGCAAGCTAGTCTTTTTAATGCATGCAGGACATTCCTGTGATATGGAGTTCATTTTGGAATTGTCTCTCTTCCTTTCAAACAGAACTGGAATGTAAAAATATTTTTCCTTTTTCTGAAAATTACTGTCCTCTGAAGTGTCTGGAATTCTGAAGCTGAAGTCACAGAAAATCTTTCTTGTCTGCGTTCAATCTACTGGCATTTTCTGCCATCCTGCATTTTGTTCATAAATATTGGTTCAAGTCCCACAAGTTTTTCACAGCCTGTCAGGTAAGATCAGGTTTACCTTAGTGACAGTTTGAAATGGCATGAGAAGAGGGACAGAGGCCATTAGCAGACAGCAGGAAAGGAGCTGAGTTCAATCTCAATTTCATTCTGGATAGCACAATACTTGACATTCCTCATTATATCTAATATTATATTTTGAATTATTTTTCATTTAACTGTAAAAAGGACTGGTTATAAAGGGTGTGTTGTGACATCAGTAGGATTTTAGGGCTTGATAGACTTAAATTCAGGTTTTAGATAGATTTACTGTATTTTCTTGAGCAAGTTCTTGTTTTCAGCGTGGCTAATTCTCATACTGTAAAAAAGTAGAAAAATCAACACTTGTTTACTCTTACCCACCATGATCAAAACAGTGATACTCTATTACTTACCTGATATGTAAGATGCAGCCATAGCCTGTTGTGTAGGGTTTGAGGTTGAATGTCAAACTGTAGAAAATTAGCAGAAATGAATAGTGGATATTCTGAGTGTTTCCTAGCTCCTTCAATTTCATACATGTTCTGTGGAAATTCATATTGTGTCAAGAGATGAGGACATAGCTGATGAAATTTTAAGTGATTCAGAGAAATTGCACCACAAGTGCAGTAATTGTGATTCTTAGAAATTTCACATTGTCCTGGCTTTTCCTGTTTCTTTCCTGGTGCTAAATTATGCTGGGCAGCCATAAATCCTTTCCTGATTTACCTACTTTGCATGTAAGGAATTTCTAAGTGATTATTGCAGAGCTGTTTGTCAAGAAGGGAAGAAGCAGATGATCTGCATACCAGCACGTTGGTTCACGTCACAACTCAGGTATTAAATATGGGCTTGGTGTGTCAGCACCATGAAACTTTCCATTTCTTAACAAGTAATGGGCAATTGCTAGAGGTATGTCTCAGTCACTTTGTGCAGTAGCATAAATTTATGTAAGTTTGACTCTGTCAGCTTAGACAAAAATAAACTACATTTTAACACTTTGTTTTCTAAAACTCATCCTATTTTAATTGACAGCAAATCCTTTTAAAACCTGCTTTTGATGTAGCAATCTTAGTCAATGTCTGCTGTCATTTAATTGTCACAAGAAAATCTCTGAAAAAGCTTTTTTTATTGGAAAGCCAGTTTCTGCTGCATACGGTTTATTCTTGATCTCCTTGTACAAGCACAGAATAGTAACTTCTGTGATGACACTGGTGCTTCCTTAGAAAAGATATTTGAGCTAAACAGAAGGGCAAAACAAGGTCACTGGGATTATATATCTACAGCGAGCTCTAAGAAATGAGTCAGACTTACAGATGGAATGATAGTTTGCCTTGTCATGAGAACACACATCTTCAAAAGGTTCCTGCTTTGGAAAAATAAAGTAAAAACCATAAGGAACCACTTAAGGAGGCTGCATAAATAATTTGCCATTTGTGAGCAATATATGCAAAACGATAGGACTGCAAGGACTGTATTTGATGGAAAAGCTTCTAACCATTTAAACTGCCATCCTGGTGTTTATTACCTGAATCACCTCCGGGAGTCTGATAAACACCTGTGATCTGCTGGTAATTCAGGAAAGGAAGCAGCACTCTGCATGACCTGCTTTTTTTTCTCCCAAGCAGTCATGGTGTAATAAACAGTGTACAGTGATTTTGAACATGCAAAGAATATATTTAGACAAGTGAAGGCTACTGCTCTTGGTTTAATGCTTAACAAAGCTAGCGACAGAAAATGGTTTAGTACCTCTATATGGTGTACATAGAAGTGGCAGGAGAGAGCAAAAGACAATAGGAGATAGTGGTACTTGGAAGGCAATTCAATAATTTCATTTGAAAATGAGAGTAAATGGTGAACAAACACCTTAGAAAGAAACAGAGAAAAAGCAGGTGTTCCTTTTAACCTATACATTTTAAAGTTACTACATGACCAGTAAAGTAATAATTTCCCAGAAAGCAATATTTAAATATATCCATCATCATTTAGATCTTGGACACATACTTAAATATTATTGATTATTTGCAATTGTGTGCATCCATGTGTAAGTATATTAACAAAAAAGTAATAGTATCATGTCATTGATTGGGATAAAGTACAAAAATGGAACTGGAGGCCCTAATTACTAGTTGTTTGGGTTTTTTTTTTTTTAATTAAGAAAACTACAAGCAAATTATAGACATCCAGTTTATAGCATTGCAATCTTACAGGCTTGCTCTCATGAATATGGTAATTTTTTATTTTATGCCCTCTTGAGATGTCTTGTTAAAAACATTTTATTGGTGATCCTAAAATTCAGTAAATTTGAAGCCCTTGGCACCCTGAAGATAGTTAAAGTTCTTCAAAAAATGTCGGCAATAAATATTTGGCAAATATAAAGAATATGCACATTTTTCCCAAGTGGGTGATATATTTTTTTCCCAGTTCTTATAGTCAAGTGATGACACTGCAGTTCAGAATATAAGTGTATATTGATATTTTTCTTCCAGAAACTGCATGTGTGGCTTAGAGTGCTTCTCCCACAGAGTTATTTTTGTGCAGACACCTGGAAGTGGTTACACACTTGCTCCAGCTTGCAGACCAGTTTTGGACAGTCAGGTGTATGTATGAGCAAGTGGTCTTTATTTGGAGCAATTAAAATTCTAACATTCTCTTCTCTTGACATGCAATTACTAGGGCTCTGCTGTTCGCACTAATTGCTCTTGCTGGGGACATTGGTGAGGAGCCAATGATTTTGATGGGTAGTGGATTATCATTTTTACTCTGCTACCTGAGAAAAAAATCATTTGCAAAATCCCATGTGTAATTAGCAAGACTCATGATTAATTGTCCTGCAAAATTAGCTTCACTGTTGCTTTTATTTTACTGCTTCAAATATTAATTAATGTTAACTCCTTTCCTTCAGTCCTAGCTTTTGAATATTCAACATGGCTTTGAAAAATTAGTCAGGGCTTCTACTTGCATTAACATGCTCGAGCTTTGATTTCTGAATAAGTATTCTGATTTAAAAGATCACACGTGGGTCATAAATAATTTTTATAGGAGGACAAACAAAGCATCAAAGCATCATGGGAAGGCATTCATGCACTAACTGAAAGTAAATTGTTTCAGTAATGATTCATTCCCGCGGTGCTTTTAGGGAAACATCAGCAAATATGCAAAACACTGCATTGTGTGGGGCAAAACAATTATTTAATGCAGCAATCAAAGTATATATTTTCAAAGTAGCAGAGGTAAAGGGGTAAAAGTGGAGTTTGAGCAGTTGCAGTATCTGTTCTATTTCTAGGAATTACAGGTTCTCATGTTTTGATGGTCTAAGGTAGAAAATTACAATTGTCTTTATGTCAATGCCATCTGCTATAGTGCTCTCAAAACTCTTACATATTTCCTGCTTACTATGACAGGGTCAGAAGGCACAGAAAGGACCTAGTGATGACTGTTCTTGAGTCACTGGGATGCTGATGAATTGAATTCACAGGACAGCTCATTAAAACCAGCAGCAAGATGTTCTGATGCCCAAAAGAGCCTTGGCTTCTGGTTTAGCTGTGTTTTCATTGTGCCAGAATAACTCACAGAACTCAAGAGAGCTTTTTTCCAAGAACTGCAGGTTCCTCCCAGTATAGCTGAAGCCCCACATGTAAAGCACACCTGCACACCAGTATAGGCTGAATTTTGCCCCTGCATCAGTCCTTGCTTTATTTCTTCTGTGTGTTTTGAGAATGCAGCTAGATGAGTTTCTCCACATTTCAGCAGAAAAGCTCTTGCCCTCCTAGATATTCTTCTCATTATGCAATAATCTCATTGTAATCTTGTCATAAAACTCCAAGTTGACCCCTGGAGAGAGCAGCAGGGGTAAAGGTGACAGCATGGTTTATTGGGCAACATACTTGGCTTCGTTATCAAACGTAACAGGTGAAGCAAATATGGGAAATTCTGTCTCACTCGCTCTTTTCATTAAAGTGTACTGTGCTTCTGACAGCACATGGTTGATTTTACTTGCTTTTTCAATCAAGTGAATGAGTTCTTTTGACTGTTTTTCTAATGTTGACTTACCTTTATGACTGAAATTAATTAAAAAGACAAACTTGAATCTGACTTTTGTTTGGTCACATTGTCCACAAATAGTGATTCCAGAATTCTTTACAAGCTCAATAAAGATATTTTGTCAGTCTTCACATCTTTTTCTATAACCTTCCCAAATCTCACCTTTAGTGACTGGCATCAGTGTAGAAGCCTTTTGGTCCTGTTGATAGGCTCAGACACATCCTTCTCTTCTTGACATTAAAAAGGCCATTGTAGATGTGTATTAATTCAGAATTTCTGTAGAGCCTCAGAATGTTTTCATACATGAGGGAAAAACTAAGAAATAAATTCCAATCTGGATTCAAACTTCAAGAAAGGTTTCACATTTTCCTTGGAACTTCAGGGACCTTTGAGTAAATAAAAGGATCTGTGAGCCTTCTGCTGTTCATCTGTAATTGCTTAATCAGACTAAGGTGCGACCATGAAGCCAAAATTGATTCACATGCTTTTCTAATTTGAAGAGAAACATTCATGTAGTAGTGGTGGCACAGAAGGAAGCAGGAACACTTTGCAGATGTGCATGTATGGGATGCTTGCTAGAAAAATTCTAATTATGTCTCTGTCATCTGCTCTTCAAAGTCTTTTCTACACAGAAAAGAACTGACATCTATTCTGATAAGAACACATCATTTTTTCCTGTGCAATCACATCTATAGAGACAGTGTTTTCTAAAGTAATAATTAGCTTTTTTTCTCCTAAAAATGACACTTTAAAAAGTGACTTACTTTGTTAAACACCCTCGTACCATGGTATCATCCTGCAGCACTCTACCAGAGAGTAACCGGAGGATTTGCATCATAGCTAGGGTCTGGGGGAAGGAGCCTTATTCAGGCATTTAAATAGGAAATATTTCAGATTTGGTCCTTTCCAAAACTGAAGGCTTCGGTCTACTAAATCAACAGAAATTAATGAAGCACAAAAGAGAAGCTGAGATACAGAAATTATGAAGGTTGAGACCTTTCCACTTCCACAACTATTATATTTACTGGTCAGATATCCCAGGGCCAAGTCTCCAGGGGCAGCAGATTTTCCTGCAAAATGGAAGCAAAAGAAAGAAAAGAGGTAATTTTATATTCTAAGTTATAATGCAGCAAGTAGCAATCTGCTAGCACAATCTTCCATCCATAAAAGAATTTATAAATCTCTGGCATCAACAGACTGCCATGTTGAAATTTCTAGAATCTACATGATGCTGCACCCTTCATTTTCCAGTGATACCCAGAGAATTTGCACATGTCATTCTATGGGAGCAAGTGGCTTCAAGTTTAGAGTCACAGGCACACTGGTCATTATCCAACTTTCTTAGTTAGTAGACAAACATTTGGAGAGACTGAATAACTGATTTTGCAAGGATCTGTTTAAGTACAGCTGCTTAGGGAAATCTAAGGTTTTGCAGAATCTGGGTGTAAAAAATTACAAAGTTCAAGCCCTCCATATTCTTTTACCTTTTTTTGAGGTTTTTTAAAATCCATATTTGCATGCAACATCCATTTTACAGAGTGGGGATTTGTATTGAGGATTATTTTGTCATTTGAAGGTTGGAATCCATCCTTAGTTATCCATTTAATTTTTTTATTTGGCATGAGAATTTAGCTTTAATAGCTGTGGATTCGGCTGTGCTATATAAAAACACTCTTTTGAGAAGAGAAAGGTAACCCTGTGTTTATGGAGCATGGGCAGAGCTCCAGCCAGCACAGCGCTGTCTTTGCCTGCTGCATTACCAACGTCCTGATCAGCCTTTGGGGACGCTGGATTTCTCTTTTCCACCTATCTTTTCATCTCAGTTTTTTAGTTAGAAAAAAAACCCAAACCAAACTATGGGCAGAGAATCCTAGACTTGTCTTTCTCCCCTAAACAACTATCCCTTTAGCTTTTTCCACTGATTGGCACTCTTTCAGATGTTAGCAAGAAATACAAAAGTTGTAAGATTTTCATACCATTTGACACATGAGGAAGGACAGACAGGAATGAAAAATTTTTTCTTAACCTCTTAGGAATTAAATACAGCTTCTTCCTTAAAATTGGCCTCTACCAGGAGGCTAAAATACTTTGAAGGTTAGCTACAGCTTTATCTGCTGCTGTGATGGTATTTACTGGATGATGAATATATTAGTTAAAATTCAAATTGATTATATGGAGGGGTAATGTTGGTGCCATATTTACTGCTTTAGTGTAGTCCATTCATTAGTGTGGAAAGAGTGGTAAGAAAACAACTTAAAGGTGACACTGTCTGAAATGCAGGAAATGAACAGTGCTTTATAAATAATATATTTATCCTATTATGTTAATTTTTCAAAATAAGCTTTGAGTTAAGTGTAATGTTCAATCAGTAGGTGCATCTATACTAGCATATTATTAGTCTGTTTAGTCACATCTAGAAATATGTTCTTCATATTTGTGGTTGCCAAAGTAAATAGAAATCAATGAAAGTAGCAAAAGTGCTGAAGTCATTTCAATAAGTGAGGCGCTCATTAATTTAAATTTCACACTTGACATTGTTACAGACTAATCATAGAAAATAAGGCATTGACTTCTAAATATGTTCCAAGCCACGGAGGAATCCTGCAACTTTGTTTTCAAAGTGGCATTGACAATAGAGGGAAAGACCTCTGACTGCAGCAGTTTAGGCAGATGGTAATGATATGGTAAACTTTCTCAAAAGCCTGAAGTCCATTCATATGGGTGACATAAGCTTGAGGAGTTAGCAAGCAAACAATATTGAGGCACTGGGACTGAACATGTTCTAAAACATCAAAAAGCTCTTCCTGCCGTTTTCAAACATCTAAAAATATGTGTGAAGCCTGTTCACAATTGAATGGGAGATATACAGAGAGCTGGGGGTGGTTATACAGGAAATTAGAAAAGCCTCATCTCATCAGAGTGAAATAAATATGCCATCATATAAGAAAAGTAATTGGAGGGGTGTGTCAGTTCTGTTGATGTCAAGCAGGTGTTCATAAATTAGAATAAACATTTATAATTGATATTAGTGATAAGAAAGTATTTTAAATTGCACTGAAGAGAAATACCTAACTTGCGTCCTTCTTTCCTTTTTAAAAAAGAGGTTTGGGAAATGCAATTTTCCCCACTTATCTTACCCAATGTAGTCTGATCCTCTACTCATCTGCTTTTCTGTGAAGTATCCAAATCACATTGCATAATGCAGCATGCAGTGCAAGTAACTTGGAAGACTACATTGCAGTTGCAGTAAATAGCTTTGCTCTTAGGTAATGGGAGGTGGGTAGGTGACATTGAATTGGTGTTTTCTGTTTGATAGGAGCAAGGATGCTGTGTCACTTCTCTTTGTTGTCTAATCAGTTCCTTAGTCATGGAGAACTCCTATTTATGGAGAATGAATGTACTGCATTCTTCCCTCCTTGAGAACATCCTCTGTTGCTTAGAATATTCAAGAGAATCCAGAATTCCTTATTCCTTCTTCCTACAACCATGACATAGATGGCACACAGATGCCTTCCTGTCAGCCCTTTTTGAAGAGTTAATTTAGCTCGCACTTGCTCCTAATGCAAGATCCTGACAGGGTTTAGTTCACTGTTAATGAAATGCTACTGATTGTTGTGAAAATCTTTTTTGATCTGGTATATGAACCATGACTGAGAGTCTAAATATTAATCTTGTGGTTTGTACACAAAATACTTAAGAGCAATGGTATTTTTTTGCTGTTTCAATCTCTCACTTAAAACAGGAAGAAATCAGTAGTAGTGGTAAGAGCAGCCTTAGTATGAGACTATGGTGTGCATCTGAATGCTTTGCTAGGATTTCTGAAGTCTAGTATTTATTCAAATCATGTGGAGTAATGGATACAGTATTTCCTGTTCAAAAAGCAGAAGACTGTAAAAGTGTATGTGGGGTTTAAGTGCCCTACTCTGTCACAGCTCTATGTGGCCTAGTTTTTCACCAGATGCCAGTGTAAATTGAATTAACTATAAGGATATCAGTATTAATTGGAGACCAAACCTTGTTGAAAATTTGGCCTTTAATCTAGTTTTATGTATCTGCTTAACATTACTATTTGGTTTTGGGCTGATCATTTAGGTGGGTTTTTTTTCAGTAACAAAAACATTCAACAGAAATTTTGACTTTGTGTTTACATTCTTTGTGAACTTAAATTTGTGTATAAAACTGTCAGACCCACTGAGCTAGTGATTGTTTTATCTTTGCTTAGTACAGCTTGAAGTTACTGTGTAGTAACTTTACATTTTACAAACCTGTCCAGTTCCAGTCTGATATGAAATGGCAGTAAAACAGATTCCTCTTGAAAGGGTTCAGACAATATTTATAATACAGGATTACAAGCCTAAAACAAGTTATTACTGAGAACTCTTCTAATAAATGAAACAGTTGGGAATATACTAAATATATAGGTGATATACTAAAGGGCTTAAATCAGTGCAAGGTTGTGGTTTGCCTTCCTTTTTGACCAATGTGCCTTTGGGGAATAAATATTTGTGTTGTAATTTTCAAGCTACTGTAATTTTTTCTCAAATTTTAAAAACCCCACCCTTTTTTCCCCATTCAATTCTTGTTAGTTCTTCCTTTTTCCTTTAAAATCTTCCAAATGATAGTAAAAAGAAAAGCATTTTTAGTAGGAAACCCAGAGACATATCATAGCTGGTTAAAATATTATGCCAAATATGATATTTAACTTCCTGTAAACCTTTCATCAGATAATATCTCTCTAGAGAAAATCAGAAAGGTCCTCTCTTACCCTTCTGATGGAACTTGTGAACCTTTTCTGACATTCATGTAGAGTTACCCTTGAAGCATTGACTGACTCTGTCCATGTTTACATGTGTGCATGTATTTGGGGCTTCTGTCCCGTGTATCCCTGAATAAATGTCCTGATCGGCGAGCACTGGGATTGAGGAAGGGAAAGAAGGTTGCAGTAAGGGTGCTTTGGTCCTCGAGTCCTGACCTTACACTATCCCACTTATCAAGTAGGTGTCGGACTTCAGTGTGAGGTAGTACTTCTGTCCCAAAGTTTGGCTCATGCAAACTAATTTTTGCACCATTTATAAGCTTTGATAACACATTCTGCTTGTGCAAAGAGCATGCAATAGTTTCAGTATCCTTAAAATAAAAGTCTGGAATGAAAAGGGGTGATGTGGGGCGAGCAGGAATAGAAGAGGCCTTGGAGGAGACAACATGATTTGAACCATCTGCAAGAGAAGGTGGGCAAACAGCTGCAATGGGGAGGGCACACACAAGCAAGGAATGTGTGCAATTAGATTCTGCTTCACATAGAGGGACTATAATTTCATTTTATGACTTTGTTGACAATCCTCTCATTTCTTTTTTATTGTGAATGACATCATCAATACTATCAGATGGTTCACTAACAGATGGCTTTGCACCATTTCCAGTATGATACCCAGCATATCATGTTATATTTACCTGCTTTCTACAGAGTATTTTACCTGGAAGGACTGCACTGCTCTGTAAGAATACTTTTAACTGAGGGATCTTATGTAGATATCAGCGGGAGATAAGGCAATAAACAAAACTTGGATCACATTTTGCTAACTAGTTAGTGAAGGAAGTGAATTAACATGTTTTGAACTTACTTGTCCATTTGCTTTTCATTTACTTGTTCAATTTTCTAGAAAGGAAAGAATATCTTTTTATTGGAACACAGTTCCAATTAAAGCGTGGAAAAGGAAAACTGTGCCACTGCAGGGTGTGCTGAAGAGTGAGCAAAAGCCCTTTTAAATATTTTCTTTCCACCTTGTAAATTTGTTTTCTATTCTTTTGCCAGTTTAACTTCCAAGTATTTTTAACTTGTAATTTATAGGTAATTTTGACACTTAGGGAACACCCTGCTACCTGTATGACTTCACTATGCAAGTGCAAGTAGGGCTGAAACCCTTACTGTGAATAATCTATACCTGAGCTCTGTCCATCCTGAAGGTTTTAAGGCAAGATGGTATGATGAAGTGTAATTTTTTCTAGGGGTTCTGGAAAATGTTGTTGGCGATAGTTGCTCTGGAAATAGATGCTTTGGATTCTCTAAAATGAAGGAAAGGAGGAATGGATTCTATAAAATCAAGGTCTATGTTCATAATATTTGCATTTACTTACAAAGTCACATATTTATATGTCTAAATTAATGTACTCTCCTTATAGGTAATATTTTCTCCTATATATCTAGATCTGTCACATGGGGTTTTGTGCTCTAGTTAAAACCTAACAATGCACCCAGCTTTGCATAAAAGCTCATCAGTTCATGATAACACTAATCCTATAGTGCTGGTTCCTTCCAGTCATGCAGGTTAATAGTTGGACTCAGTGATCTCAAAGGTCTTTTTTCTATGATTCTATTCAGCCCAATAATGTAGTTTACAGTAACAGCTTC
The DNA here is from genome assembly GCA_013398275.1 of Promerops cafer. Lineage (NCBI taxonomy): Eukaryota > Metazoa > Chordata > Aves > Passeriformes > Nectariniidae > Promerops > Promerops cafer. Next base: position 1,546,134 of record VZSE01009823.1, on the reverse strand, counting down.
ATATACTTGGTCTTCTGCAGAAAAAAGCTGTCAGAGAAGTGTGCTGATTTGGTGACATATTCAGGGTAATCAACTCAGCTCCCAAAACTGCTCTATTTGGAGTCAGTGGAAATGCTTCATGAAGGAGGACTGCACACTCAGGCTTTGTGTTATACAACTAAGAAAACTGTGATAAAATTAGTAGGAAAATAGACTTGTATGCTATAGCAGAAACCAAAGAATCGGGGATCCTTTATGCCTTGGATAGCAGATCTTTGGAAATCATTGAGAGAGCATCTTGTAGATACTTAGAGTTTGCAGTGGCTAAAAATGGGGTGGAGAGGTTCAATGATGGTTTGTAAATGTGTAAGAATGACCTCTGTTTCAGAATGTCACCAGGCTGAAAGTAGAAAGAGGCTGGAAAATAAGAGAGGGAAGCATGTCTCCCCTCTTATTCCTCCACAGACATCTGCTTATGACCTTGGAGGCAGAGTAAAGCAGTAGCTGGACCTGCTGAGCTGAAGGAGTTTGGCTCTTCTGAAACACAGCAGAGCTCTAGTAATGAAACCTTTAAATAACAACATGCTAATAGGTTTTCTGGTGTACAAAGTGAGAATAAAATCTATCCTCCCTGTGGTAAGTTGGTTTTGGTATATCTAAGTCATTTTCTCACTGATTTTTACAAGGTCATAAACTTACAGACGGAAATTCTTTTACGCCATAAATACCATGCATGCTGTTGTGCCTAGAAGCACAGATAAAGCCAATGGGATGCTAAAACCAGCTGAAGTGCATTCCTTCTCTACCTGGTTTGCTCAGCTGAAACTGTCTGCTATCAGTTTGGGTGTACGGTGTTTGACCCCTGTCTGTAGGTATAAAGGAAATAGAGCTCCCATCCCTTAGTCACAATGCACTGAATGACAAATTTGTACACAGCAGTTGACCTGAAAAGTGGAGGCTTAACCTCAGACGGAAGCCTCTGAAGTTTCTTGTATCTGCTTTATCTCTGTAGATATTCTCCAGTCTTTCCCCATCTTATTCTTTACAGAAAAGAATCCTGTAGTGGCAGACCTGGTCTCTGAATTTTATATTCTGTTACACTCTTCTTATTTTGTGTTTTTCATATTATGTGGCTCTGGAGAAAAAGGTGGAGTAACATCCACCATACTCTGCTTGAGTTTGTGCCACAAACAAAAACTAATTTTTTAAAATTATCATTTCATCTATTGCAGGATATGCATTCTCTGCATACTTTTTATCATGCCACAATATTTGCAATGTTACTTTAAGGCTGCCCCATTACAAGTCTGAGTAATATAGATAATAAATTGTAGAACCTGGTAGTGCCTGATTGAAATATAAAGTTGTGAGTATAATACTGAGATGTGATATGTACATTCATTATCTTTTACTGAACGTGTGAAACCAAAGGCGAAAAACAGTTGATGTGCGTACTATTACATTTACTGAATATGGAATTTGCATATGAAAATGGAATTATCAACACTGGTTTTTGCATCACACGAAACATAAAGAGAACAGAAAAAATTACTTCTGGAGCCAGTGTCTTAAACCTCCAACATTAAACATGTGCAAAAGGAGATATTATTTCTTCTTGTTCTTTCTAAAATTCTCCATTGAATATAGAAATGCCAGTAGTAACATTGTGTTCCAAAAATGTGGAAATTCAGGGATGATGCACAAATAACTTGTAAATTGGGATCATTGATTGAACTCATGCTAGGATAAAATAGATATTTTACATCAAGAACATTATTTGTCAAAGTGTTTTCTGTTCACCTAGACAAAGGCAAGAGGTAGAATGTAATGTACCATTATCATTCAGTTCTACTGTATAATTTCATTCTTAGAAATGAGACACTCCCAATTTCATATATAAATCAAGAGATTGAAATGTTATTGCATTTCATTTATTCAGATGAAAGAATTTTTCCTCTGTCTGTTTTCTTGCTGCATGCCGTGGATTTTTCTTGGGTATTGGGCAACACTTTAAGTTACATCCCTGAGGCTAAAAGTGAAGGATTCCAAGCTTGAAGGCTGAAGAAACTTTGTGTGTTTTGGAGAAGTTCCTGAACAATTTCTATATTTCTTTTGCTCTCCAGTAATGGAAAAGGTCAGCCCTAGCTGTTTCCACAGCTGCTTGTTCAAATTTAGAGGGAGAGTAAACAGACGCAGTTCAGTTCTTCAGTTCAATTATAGCAGATTTTTCTGTAAAATCATTATGAGGACTTAGAGTGGGGACTTGCCTGTTTATCTTGACACTTTTATTTTTCTGTTTGCTGTACTGAGTGGCACATGAGCAGCTGGCAAAAAACATAACAGAATTTTTTCATCTCTTGATTTCTGGAAGATGGTAAATATATCACTTAGAGGGGAATAGTCCTGTTCTTCTTCCTATGTGTGCTTGTGACCATCTTGCACATTTTTATGACTATTTAGCCTGTTTAATAAGGTGATTTATTTGCGTATGACTTAAGAGGAAATGGACTGCCTCTACTCCATTAGATCAAGTATCTTGTCTATGCCTGGGCAAGACCAAAAGGACAAAACAAGGCTGCAGTGAATATTCCCAGAATATTCTTGCTGTATTGCCTGAGCTGTACCACACCACCTTCCATGAGCATTTCTATCCTTTCAAATGGCAGACAGACATTCTACAACCATGATAGCACATGAATACTTGCATATAAAAGACCATAATGTTGCATTTACTACAGAAATTATGTAGTTATTGCAAAAAGTCTGGGCTTATGATCCCACTTAGAAAGGTCTGGTTTGTCTTCTTGAAGGCTGTGAACTTCAGGTTCCAGGTTCCTATGGCAGCCAGATTGATGTACCTGTCCCACAGAGACCCAGGCCTTCCTGTTCTCTTTCCTACTTGGCAAGTCCCTGTAATGACTTTCAACAAGGCAATGTAGAGGAAGGAGGATCGCATTAGAAATCCCCCTCCAGCTCTCCCTCCTTGCAGGCACAAGCCTGAGAAACAAATTCTCTCAACTTCATCTAAAGAGGATCAAACACCTTCTGCTGTTGTTACCAAGCATTGTTAATTGTTGTTAATTTCCAACACCTCATTAATTATTTGCTATTAAAGATGTGAGTCAAATGCCCTTCACCCATGGATAGTCACAAGAATGGATCATTAATAACTACAAAAATTTCTTGCTTTTTAAGTTGAAAGGGAGCTTGTATGAAAGTCGCATTGTTTGCAGGAAAAGCTTGGTGCAGCATCAGGATGTCATTTCATAAAGGGCTGGGTGTGAGCAATGCCTTGACAAGCCAAACAAACAAAACAGGGAACAGTGATAAAACTGGAGTTGATATAATCAACAGTGGTTAGAAGCAGCCCCTTCTTCTCTGCACTACTTCTCATTTAACTTGTTTTATGAAGGACTATTTTGATTCAATACATGCTGGTGATACTTACCATATACAAAAGTTTTAAATCCTGTAAAAATGCACAGTAAGGTTTATTCTGTAGTATGCAACACAGTACATTAATCTAGTATTCTTAGTAAGTCTGAGAAGCCTCAAACAGGACTGAGACTAATAACAAAAGTAAAAGTAGGATAGTCTCCAATCAAGAAATTCTCAGCTTAGATAGCTTGAACAGTCCTTAGAAGTAAGAAGGTGTTTCCTAAGGTGATGCTCAGGAATTTTCCTTTATCCTAGGAGCTGGGAAAGGATGCTTATTTTTTGGTGATAGTAGCAGAAAAGTAATTTCTTCCTTTTCTGCTACTATCACAAATAGCCCCTTTCCAGCTTGCATTTAAAGCTGAGCTTGTCAGAATGGTTTCCACAACAGCAAGGTTTGATCTTCTTAAACAAAGTTTTAAGTAAATCTACAGGTAGTGTCCAATAACCTCTTCACTGTTGGCTTTGGCTTGTGGATCTGCTCTACCTTACCTACCATGCAGCTGTTGTCAGAAATCCATTAGATGTCGTTTCTGGGGCTTTGACTGTTGGTGGCTGATACTTAGGTGAGATAACAAGCTTTAAGGCTATTATTTCCCTCCATTCTCTGTTCTGGAAAAGGTGCCATCAAGCTAATCTTAAAATATATCCAATCTGTGGCTTCTCCCTCTTTTTACCTTTGTTAGCTTTCACTGTTATCTAGAATATTTGGTCACTCTCTGCACAGACATTTGGTAATGAGAGCTCCATGGCTGGCTGAAAATCAGTATTAGATTATAGCCTAAAAACCAGAATTGGATTATAGGCTGATCATCTTTCACCATTTTAGCTGCAGTGACTGAGTTACTGCCAAAGAGGGGCAGTAACTTCTGCTTCTGCAGCCAAGTCCAAGTAGAATTGTGAATCAAAGCCATCATTTGCCAATCTTCACAGCCTGGTATATTCACTTTAATTAACTCCTTTTTTTTTTTTTTTTTAAGGTATTAATATATAAGGCAATGAATTTCAGCAGCTGTGAAATTTACACCCCACCCCTCTGTGCCTCTTTAATGGGTTCCACGCATTTTTCAGAGAGTGGGTGGGTTGCTGTTTCAATCATTTCTGGAGTAGTGATTTCTTTAGCTGCTACAGCTTTTTCTAAAAGGGACTGTGAAGCAAAGCCAAGAGGTCATCTGGGCAAAAACTGAAGAATGCTATTCTCTTAAGTCAAGTTACTTATGCAAATAATTCCATATACAATCCATTGCACAAGAAATCTTAAGCAGAGCCAAGGAATGTATCCATGTCTTCTGAGCCATGTTACACCTTTAATACCAGAGATTATCTTCCAAAGCTAGATTTGAATTCAATGAGTTGAGCCTCAAGACATCCACCTTACAAACCAGTCGGTGTAGGGGAGTTCAGACTGCCCCATAACTGCAGTTCCCAGATGCTGCAGAAGCTGCTGTTCTCTACTCTGGGGGAGAATGGGGATTCATAATGTTGGATCTCTGCTAATTAGGACAGTACATGAGTAGCGCTACTTTTGTCTTTTTTTCTTTGCTATATCATGGGAAACAGAGAAGTAAATAACACAGATCTAAATATTTTCTTCTCTAAAACCTTCTGTGCATATTGTAAACCTAAATGGTGCTAGCCTTGAAGGCTGAAAAGGCCATTAGATCATCTGTTTATTTCTAGAGACAGTGAAGTTTCACCTCTCTGAAATTGTCTCACACCTTTTACTGGGCCATGCTATCTTCTCTGTAGGCCTCCAGCTTTGCTTTGGAGAGATCAATAGGCAAGACATTCACTACTGTCCTGATTATTTTACCCCCAGAGCTGATAAGCCTCAGTGATTAATGATTTGGTAATCAAAAGTAAATGTTTTCTGTAAAAAATACAGGGACTTTGCAAAGGCTTAAGTGTTATCCTCAAAAAATATTCAGTGCATATTGCAAACTGAGAATTTGATTAAAACAGTAAATTATATCCTATAGCCTTGTCTCGAGTTTCACTTTAAAAGAGATAAAACCTTCCCAGGAAGTGTTTTCACCAGATGCCAGATCTGTATTTGTTTTAGAAGAGCTGAAGCATAATGAAGTACCTGACTTAAGACTTTACAAGATAAGAAGTGCCTGGTTTGTGCTAAAGCTTCATTTTAAATTCATTCTTTATTATGGGAGTTGTTCTGTCTGGGAGGGTGAGCTGTGATCAGGAGCATAGCCAGGACAGATAAGGCACATGAACCCTGCCCTGAAAGCTGACAAACTACCACAGCGGAGCAGTCAGTTACACCAGAGACAGATCTCTTTCGGGGACTACTTCAAGCTGAATTTATTCTCAGTCACCTCCAAGAAAGACTCACTAAAAATGGAATGCACCACAATGATATATGACTTTTAAAAGTTTATAATCTATGTGCCTACAGGTTTCTGTCAGGAGGTAATAGGAAAAGAGAACACAAGCAAGCCTTCCTCTATGTACATGTGCATACCAACATGTACACATGCTACTGTAGACATAGAAACTCGTATGTGTATATATAATGATAATTACATATTACAGTATTTATTACAGTGGACTTCAGACTTAATCAAACAAAATCACAACCAACTGGGTTTAGTGAATTAGAAAAACTAAACCCAGGAGACCATGAAGCCATATGGATATTCTCTTTAACGTGTTTTGTTGGAAGAACTTCGTATTTGGTTTGAAAATTAATTTTGTGATTCCAGTTTGGGTTTTTATGTGTTCTACTGTGATAATTATTATCTGGGTTTTTGTCATGACTGACATGTACTCATTGGTGTTTTGTGTTTACCTTGCTTGTATTGCAATGCAATTTCTTTGTGGAGAAAGCAATGCACCATTGCTTTGTTGTGTCATCCAGTGCCTAGCAGGGTGCCCAAATGCTCCTATGTACTACTTCCATATAATTAATGTATGGTCATGATGCTTCTATTTCTCTGTTTCCTTTTGTGCTGGAAACATATTTGATTCATGGCTCTTGTAAAGAGCTTGGAAGTCCTGAGCCTCTCATTTCCATATTGGAGAGAGACCAAGAGTAACAAACAAACAAAATTTTGAAAGGAAGCAAAATTCCTGGAGATATGATACAGCTATCAGATGTTTAAAGAGAGATATTTGCATATGCAAATACAATAGCTGTGTCTCCAAACAGTGTACACACAAATACACATCTGTAAATTAAAAGCTTGATTGAGATGGGTCAAGATTTGGTTCATATATGGTATGAATATATTCTTTATTATGTTGAGGGTACATTTACCTTTAATCTGACCAGAGAAGATGAAGTCTGTTTTTTAATTATCAGCATAACATTTTATAGTCCTTTAGTTGTAAGCAAAACTCTTTTTCATTGCAAAACAAAAGCAGAAATCTTGCAACCAGTGTATTTATCTCTCTTCAGGGGCTGGGGGTTAATATCCAATAGCTCATAACATCTTTATTATAATGCATTTATAATGATTTACTGGAATGACTCTGTAGCTAAGTATCTAATGTCAAAGACTAGATTTGGTGTGGTGGAAAATGTCGTATCCTTGGGTAGCTCAAGGGAAAATGAGGCCTCAGTCAGTGCTTTCTGTATAATTCTACTAACTGTAATAAGAATAGGGGTAATTGCATTAATGTCAATTAAGCTATTAATAATGTCCATCTTGTCATTCCTAAATATAGCAGTCACTCATACATGCTACTGTCGCCTGTAAAGACTGTACGCAAATGAGATCATGGCTTATTTATGCTTTAAAACCTGGCTGACAGCCAGTCTTGTATCTCTTGTATACCATCAAAATAACTACTATTTTGGAGAGAAATCACCTAAGGCGCTTGAAGAGGCCATGTCCTGTAGCTGTGATGTTGATCACCTCATACTACACACACAGATCCTTCATAATTTGTGGACCCCCCCAGGATGCCAGCAGGGCCCTCTGTGTCACTTCCATTCATGCCACAGGAAGTTTTGCCATGACTGACAGTGAAGCTCTTTAGAGGAATGCTTGCAGCTTCTCTGTGCACTAGAAGAAATGTCATCTCTGTTGATGACTTCAGGTTTCCTGTGTGGTAGGCCATAGTTAGGAGTGCAACGGCCCTTGCTAACCATCTGTTGTGGGCTCTACTATTTTGGCTGCATTTGTGAAGCAAAATTCTGTTTCTACTGCCAATTAGAGAGTATTAGTTTGTCTTCAGTAGAATTACCACTAGACAATTTAAAGATAGAGATCTGGAGTAATGCAAATGGACACACGGCCTCCATGAAACATGCACAGATCTATATTTCTTAAAGAAGTTGCTGGCAGTTGAGAATCAAATTGAGAAGTTGCTGGCAATTGAGAAATTGAGAAAAGTTCCTGGCTTCACAGAATCAAAACCTACTTGCTCTGTTGTGCCGTGCTTCAACGATGGTGGTCAAAAGTTCATCACCATCTGCAATGGGCAGAAAACCAACATTAGCAAATTTCAAGGGTTATCAAAGGGGTCACTCACAGAATTGCACTGTCCTTCAGACAAGAGGAGAGAAAAATATGAGAGGAGCCTTTCAGTCAGAGCTCGTGACAAATGAGGCCATGGCCAATTCCCACAGGAAGACAGTGAGAAGTACCATGATGTGCCTACATCAAGGAGCAGGAAAGGAGGCAACAGATGATGTGTGTGCATTAAGGGCAAGAGAGGAAAGGGAAGTGAGAATGAGACTGGAATTGTTTGTGAACACCTCTTGATACTCTAATGCTGCTCAACCTCCTCCCATCTCCAGAGAGCCTGGGGTAAGGTTATAATAGGTGAACTCATTTTTGTAATAAAGTTGGCTGTAGCTCTAGGCCATAAATCACAAGTTCAAGTGCTCAAACTTATACATTTCTTTCTTGCCTCACTCTCTCTTTCTATTTATACTTTGATATGGATGAATCACTGAATCGAAGGCAGGAAGAGAGAGTAATTCTTTCATCCCTATAGAGAATAATACATTTACATATGAATTATTAGGCATATTTTCTGAAGAGATACATTCTATTTTCTTCTACCAAAGGAAAGGATAATTTCAATGAACCTGCTATTCTTTCAATATTATTTTAACTGACTTCCTACCACAAGTTTTAATGAGCCTGCAACTGCAGTGAGTGCTAGCCGTTAGATGGACTGCTATGCCGCTGAATATTACTCCTGACTCAGCTTTCATTTATTCCTTCCTTACTCATTTATTTCTTGTTCCGGTGAAGTTAAAATATCTTCAGTGATGCACGTGTCTCAAAATTATGTAATTAGCATTTTAACAACAGCTTGAAGGAGGCATTGATACCTCCTTGTCCATTTTTGTCCCTTTTGAGTCAAAACTTTGTCACCTCTGTTAACTAAGCATATTGGAAACAGCTGTTCAAACCCTCTTCCGTCATTTTAATTTCTTTCATAACTTCTCTCTTTAAGCACAGGTCCAGTAAAAATGGCTTCTCTGTTTAAATAAGGGTCCAATGCAGAATGAGAATGAATGTTGTCATATGAAGTGCATTTCAAATGTAATAAAGCAGAAAGGAGTTCCTGGCCCCTGTGTCAGTTGTAAGAGGGTGCATACTGTGATCACTATAGCTCAGTGGCTGCAAAGCAGAAAATGAAGATTGTAAAAACGTCACATAAAGAAAAAATGCACAGTGGATTCGTTTTGCGATGCTCATAATTCAGTAATGCCTTTAAGTAGCTAGAAGAAATATAATAAATGTTTTTCCACAACATTGATCATACTGTATCAGAGGAAATATTAGTGTGCAGGGAGCCATGATTATGCTGGTAGTAATTCTCGTTGCAGAAAACTCCTAGAAGATGGGACCCTTTATAGGCTGAACTTTTATTGGCTGCCGTTATTTACCTTTAAGAATACGCCTAATACACTGTCCTATAGCTAAATATTTTTGTGAAAACTCAAACCAGCAACTGTCAGTAAATCAAAAATCTGCTACCACTTTATAGAATTTATGTTTTATTATGGACAGTCTGATAAGTTCTGAGATACAAAAAATGACCAATCGACCAAAACAAATTTTCCTGCCGTGTTCCAAAATCTGGATTTGGTCAGACAGGTTTATTGTGCATGATCTCATCAAACCATTGCCTGTAAGTATAAAGTATCCTCAAGAAATGTAATGCAATGTTAGATTAGGCAATAGATTAAAGTACACGGTTATCTGAAGGTTATAAGCAAACATACATGGACCACCACAGATGATCTCCTAACTGTACTGCAAAACCCACCCACAGTCACCAAAACATGTCTGGGCTTTGGGCTGGGTGAGGAGCCCAGTGTAGGTTCCCAGTGCCAGTCTCCTGCTCCTCAGGCTGGCAGGATGCCACAGTGCTGGGGCCAGGTATGGGTCAGCCCTGTGGAGGGGAACCATTGGGCACCTGCAGGAGGCCAGCCAGGCGTGGCACATGGGCACTGGGGACCAAGAAAGGAGAGCAGAGGTTGAGGTGAGGAGTGTGGAATGTACCAAAATGCTCTTCCATGGATGCTGAGATGGCCCTTCCCCTGCACTGTAGGGGATGGAGAGGCTGAATGTGATGTGAGAAGAGCTTGTCTGCCAAAGCAGATGTTGCTGGCTTCTGGGCTCTGAAATACCCTATTGTCTCTAGAGAAGGCACTAAAATATTTATATTAATTTATCATTAAGCTCCTTTTAAAGATGATGGTTGAACAGGGTTACAACTTTAAGCAAGGAACTCTGCTTATGTGTTTCCAAAGTGCTGCTCACGAACCTAACTCCTGCAACAGGACCTGCTGGGCCAGGGCCTGAACAAGCAAGTCCATTCTGCTTATCATTGGCTCAAGCCCTGCAGAGGATTGGTCCTGTAAGATAGAAATTTGTTTTGTTTCCACGATAGACATTTTAGGCAAAAGTTTGATGTGATTGTTTCCCTGAGCAGATGTTGCCTCAGTCTTGAAATTTTAACCATGTGCAGCTTCCTTCCTGAAAGACACTCTGTGGCTTTTCTTACATTTAAAATAGCAGGGTTGTATTTTCTTGCTTAAAATAAAAAAGACGACCCCACTCCCTACTATGCGCTAGTAGGCTGGATTGGAAACTAAAGTTCTGCATGATCGGTTCCTTGGCTGTGTCAGTGCTTTGTGACATGATCTTAGGCAAGTCATTTAAACTTTCCGTGGCTTAGTCTATCTATCCTGAAAGTAATTAAAATAATAAGCACATCTCTTAGCAGTTATTGCATGGGAATTAAATAGTTAAAGACCTTTGGCAGGTTATGTCAAAACATGGAAACTGCAAGGCTGGGAATTATCAAATGCACAAATTCTGTTGTGCATCTTCATATAATTTTTTTAATTAATGGGGGTATTAGTGCTCTTGTGAATTAGTTACTGTCACAATCCTTTATTCTATGTAGCTTTATATAGAATGCATACATATGTGTTGGTCTGGGGGTGTCTTTATTTGCATATGAACATTAGAGTTTTAAGTGCAGCAATCAAGAGTGTTACCTCAGTACAAAGTACAGCTGTTGCTATAACATGAAAGAAAGTGCTGTAAAGGAGGAGGGGCGGGATTAAACCAGAAGCCCTAAGTGGCAATTAATGCTGAGATTCGTCAGTTTTGCTTCAGAGGGGAATACACACTTCAGGTAAGGCGTGATGTAGTGCCAGCTCTGTGCGGTTCTGCATACTCGAGAAGGCGCTCAGCCTGCAGCGCAGTGCTGTCCCACACGGGCGCTGCCCCAGCCGTGCGCGGCTCCCAAACGCAGAAAAGGGTGCTAAAATTGCCCATGGATACAATGAGCAGATTTGACAGCAGCTCAAGATGTGTTGCTCTGACTCTGTAGCTGCCTTTTAACCCGAAGGCAGCCTGCTGCCTTTCCGGGGGAAGAAGAGTGATCATGTACTTTGTTTTAAATGGTGATTTTGTGGGACTCCTGGGCGCTGTCGGGCTGTGAGCAGGCAGAGGTGCCACTGGATGGCACTGTTGCACACGGCTGGCAGGACAGCTGCGCCCTGCAAGCCCCGCTGGGACGGCCGGGCCGGCCCGGGCCGCGCTCGCACCTGTGGGTGCGGGCTCAGCGGCCGCGCCACTGCTCCAGCCCGACGGCAAAGCCCCGGCGCCCGGAACTTACCGCAGCACCCCAGGAGCAGTCCCAGCGCTAGCATATGGCCTGGCCACCAAAAAAAAAAAAAAAAAATTTTAAAAATCGCATATTTTATAATAGATTCTATTTGTTTTAATCTTACTTAATCTGGGTTTACATAAAATGAAACACCAGTAAACCCAAATATTTTAGTTGTTCTGCACACCTTTATCTGCCCACATGAACAGTGAGAAAGCTGAATTTAGATTGACTCATTGTCAGTGCGACCTAATTTAAAACGAACTGGACCAAGCCATTTTCATTTTCACTACAAATATCAATGGAACTGCAGGTTTTGAAAATAATTTGCTCTTTTAAATATTTTTGGTTCTTTTATTTTAAATCACAGATGAAATTTTGCATTTAATTGACTACTGTGCTTGCTACTGTTCTTTAGGAAACAGTAAAAAATGGGAAGGTTGTTCTTTTCCTCAATTCTAGAACAAATATGAGTCAGACATTGTCATTTTTCATTCAGTTCTGTTCTTAACATATGAATTCTTATGCTTCTATGAGAATTTACATTTGATATTAAAAAAATGTTTTAATTATATTGAGAATTTGCTCATTGTTATGAATTCAGCTGAACCTCTGTGTTCTTTATTCCTCTTCTTTTTCCTTTTCTTGAATGTTAGAGTACATAAATTGTAGAACAATTACAGGCTTATACTCTAGCTATGGGATTTCTTTCTGTTCTTGTACATTATCACAAAATTATGTTGCTTGCCATCTATGGGATGCTTTGATCCAAAATTTCAGTCATTGTTTCCACATTTAGGGGCTGGAATGGACATCAAAGAAGTGGGTGTACTGAATTTGCTGAATGCCAAAGTAGTACAATAACATGCAAAGGATATAAGCAAATCCCAAAGGTAAAATGTGCTGCCAAATCTTGCACATAATAGAAGCTCTAAAGTGACAGTCTGTCTTTGACAAATGCATAATGATATCAATGCCAAGGGAAGGAACTAGCATGCTGAAAGGTGAATAAAAGAGTTGGGAACAATTTGCTACATTTACACATTTCCTCAGTGTGTTTTCACACAACAAGGAAAGCAGATGAGACAAATGTATTAGGTAATCATTGGAGAAGACCGTAAAACTGCTGAGGTTTTTAGTAACCTGAATACTTCCTTGCCTTGTGATGAGTTTTTAACAACAAAAGATGGTTAGAAACAATTCATATTCTAAAAGAAAAAAATGCAGTCCTCAAGGAATGTAAAAAATGGTTAATTTTCTTTTCCTTTGACAAGATCACACGTAATGCCCATATGGTAGTTACAATATGCTGTTCTCTTTCCTGGTTGATGGATTCCTAAATGCTTCAAATAGTTGCAAAGACAAGTTAAGGATTTCATATGCATTCACTAGATTTTCCAACACCGTGAACTAACAGGGCAATTTAAATGGGTACTAAAACATGAGAATCACTGCACAAAACCTATCAATTTATCTTGTAAAAGATCTGAAACCTACTTGTTAAATTCATTTTATTTTCCTTTCTTTGAAAACAAAACAAAACCCAAAGCAAATAATAGCTGTAAAACCTGTAACAAAAGGCTTCCTTCCCCAGTATGTACAACGCTTAGCAGAGGCGAGTCTCGGGTAGTTTAGCGGATCCTAGAGTGTTCTGGAGAGGAGAGGTTTTTCCCAAGCCCGCATGTTAATGTTCATCAGAGGGAGTCTGACAGAGGCCCGCTGACCTGCAGCGCTCCTGCTGCAGCCACTCAAATATTCAGAAGGAAGTTCTGCTGTAATAAAACTTCAAAGAGATAACGAGGACCTGCTCTTCCCCCATTAGTTTTCCTCCCTACCTCTGGTAGCTGAACAGTCACCTCCAGTTTTCATATGACTGGTGACTGAAAGCATGGCTGCCACATGTCAGGAGTGCTGCTCAGGTGGTAGGTGCATGGCCAGTCAGCACTTTGGCCAGGTGTTAGCCATGTTCTGGTCATATGACTAAAAAAAAGGCTATTCCATCTTTGACAAAGAGAGGCTTACACAGGAAAAAGTGACATATTCTTGCCTGGGCTGTGGTTCCTGTACTCCAGCTACAGAGGTCTAAGGAGCAGTTTAAAAAAATCTAGGTAGGGTAACATTCCTTCTGTTCAGTAACTGTGGAAAAAGCTTCTGACTGGCATGGGGTTTTGTTGAGACTGGAGGGAGTGTTTCCATTGCCTGGAAACGTGGATTTTCACTTTGCCATTGAGTTTGGGGCAGCCAATTAACTCCTCAGGGTGCACCCGAACTTAGTTACTTGGGCTCTTGAAGCATCCCCCAGAGGCACATATCTGGTTTAAAGCTGCTTCTGTCTCACTCGTCCTTCCCCTTTTCTCTTCTACCCTGAAATTACAGGTTTTCTACTATGCTTTGGTGAAGTGTAGCAAATAATGTAATTCTTTATAGATATAACATCCTGGTTTGTGCAAGCAATTAGGAAACTGAATGTCATGCCCAGATGGGGACCTGATCCTCTATGCCTTGGCTCCGGTCCTGCATTAGATTTGTAGGGAGTGTGACCTACATTCTCTTCCAAAGAAGGCTGGGTAGGAAGGGCCATCTGGTTTGGATTGTGGTTGCTACTAAAATCTCTTATGAAGCAGAGAAAAGAGCTGCAAGTGGTCAGGCAGAGATGCATCTGTTATCATAAAACAGGATACATACAATCACCACTGAAGAAACTAGACAAATAGATAATGTAAACTAGATTAGATGGTGTCCAGTACTGAAGGAGGGAATGTCAAGTCTTTTGCATTTTGTAGGAGAAGTGTCAGACCCCAGGGCACCCACCTGCTAACATTGAGAACAAGCCTGCTCTGACCACAACAGGACTGTCTCAGTGCTAGTGGGGGAAAAGCTGAAACCATCAAGAGCTGGGAGATTCATGGACACTTTGCCAAAAAGGGAAAATAGTGGCAAGTATGTCCCATCATCTTCAGGATAGTGCTAACATCTCCTGAATGCCCCTAAAAACATGCTTCTTCCCAGAAATCTGGGTCAAAATATCACTATTTCTGCAACTCATCTCCTTCATTGATTTCTTCTATTGCATCCTTCTCTCTTGTCACAGAGATACTGCTGGAAGCAATGCTGGGCAGATAAAAAGATCTGCGGAACAGGGACAGAGATGTGGGGATCAGAAACTCAGGTGGAACTCCTGTAAATTCTCACATTTGACAGTCTAGCCGGAGCCTGAAGATGAACGCGCAGCTATGCCTATGATAATGGAAGGATGTTAGCTTACCTTGACTGTTAGTGAGATTCTGTAAGTTGCTGGGCAAATATTGAGCCCACAGTAAAAGAAGAAAAAAAATCTTTGAACATTTGCTAGCCTGGAAAGAATGCTTTTAATCTAAGAGTTAAGGAGAATGCTGGCAGAACTCCATACACTACAATAATCACCACTAACTTGCGTGAGGATAAAAAACTAAATGGAATAGATAGATACATGTAATAGTTCCTAATAAAGTCACAAGGAAAAGAAACTAAACAGGTAATGAGTATTATTAATAATCACACCGACAAAGATAAAGAATAAACAATGAAAACTGAAAATCATAATAGTTGATTATGAGTACAGCTGAATTGGAATAACACAGATTTGGTGGGAGAATTCATATGGCTGAAATGTTGATATAAAGGATATAAAGGATATAGGTTCTTCAGGAAGGAGAATCAGGTTGACAGCAAGGAAGGATATCATGTGCTCAGATGTCCAAAATTGAGCTCAAAGCATGTAAATGATGATAAAGAAGACATCTAAAGTCTCCTACAAAGTATTAAATCTGGAACTTCAAGCAAAGGATAATTTTGATAATTAAATAGCAGGATCTTCTAAAGCCCTGAAATCTATGTGCTTTAACTATCAAACTGTTGGTAAAGGCATTGGTCAGCAAATTCTTGGTGGTGCTAGTTAAAAGCGAAGAACTGAAGGTGAATCAGTCTTTCAAAAGAGTTGAGGTTTATGGGTTTTTTTCGTAGAGATTGTTTTCTAATTTTTTTGCGAGTTTCTCAGATGCTCACTTACTTTCTACCTCAGCAAAAGGATCTTTTGGACTTGCTGAACAGGTCCCAGGCATCCTCTAAGATCTGACAATATCTGTGCTTTGTTTGAAGCAAGGACAGCAAATCCAACAGGGAATTCACCTTCCTTAGCACTGTTGTATTGAATAATGAAAATGTAGGGACTCTGTTTAAAGCTCAGCGAAGATCAGGCTTGTTTTAATTTGAATTCAGCTTAGCTGCAGAGTCCTTGTGTTTGGACTTTGAATTCAGAGCCAGATTTATTTTAGATTTTGCCTTCATCAGATAAATTATTCTTGTCAGACATCTTTTCAGTCCTATGGCTTAATGAGACCTCTCAGCCAGGACTAGGTAAGTCACAACTCATCTTTCTCACTTTGCTGGTTGGGGGCCTATTCACATTACTTCCTTTGTTTTGCTCACATTGCCAGGCTGCCTCCATACGTGCTGTACACTGTGGTTGGGGGTGCACACTGTGACTGAGCCTCAACTCTCTAAAGTCCTGAAGGTGTAGTGTCTCAGGGAGACATTGTCAGGCAGATAATTTTGGGTTCTCTAAGTTCCTATTTCACTCAGTCAAGTAGTGTTTGTTTCTGATTTTCTCGGACATTGAAAGGGCCTGAGAAATGGTCAATGCTTTCCTCTGTGTGAACAGTAAGAAGCCAAGGTCTGGGGAAAGTGCATAAGATATGGCACTCTTCCACTGCAGAACACTGAGGGCAGCAGCACTTGGGTGGTGTGACTGTGACAGAACTCACAATGCATAGGACGAGAAAAAGGCAAAGCAGAAAAAGTAAAATTATAGTCTTCAGGAAGAGAAAGTCTTCTTAAGTTAGACAACTAGGAAGCAAGCTCAAGGGAAAAGGATATATGATGCTCTGACAGCTGAAATATTTTCTACCTTTTATTGGATCAGACTCTACTAAATGCATCAACTGTAGCAGCTGACTAGTGTAATTAATACCAGCTAAGAAGTCTTCACCTAGGATAACATAAGTGCAGGAAAATTTTTTTTCATTTTCTTGACACATTTCTTAATTATC
The DNA here is from genome assembly GCA_013398275.1 of Promerops cafer. Taxonomy (NCBI): domain Eukaryota; kingdom Metazoa; phylum Chordata; class Aves; order Passeriformes; family Nectariniidae; genus Promerops; species Promerops cafer. The sequence goes on along the minus strand of VZSE01009823.1, from coordinate 1,529,530 downwards.
CCAGAATCAATCTCATCATGGGCACCTGAAATTTGCTAGCAATTGTTTGGAGAACACAGGAAAGACTGATGAGAAAAATTTTTAAAAGTCGAATGTGACACCAGTTCTTTCAGAAAGGGAGAGTAAGAGAAAAAGAATTCTGGATGCCTATTTATCCAAAGTTTTTTCCACAATTCATAATGAATTTTTAAGCCTCAGAAGATGGGAAGTAACAGCCAATATAAATTTGTGAAATTCATTCACTTGATGAATACAAATTTATCAGTAAGTAGTCATGTCAAATTGATTTCGTTTCCTCTTAAAACAGAGTAACAGGGCACAAGTAAAGGAGGAAAATGATGGGTCTCAGGTATTCTGACTGTTTGACACCATGTTGCATGGCATTGTCTTGAACAACAATCTCAGTGCTGTTTAAGGCCTGAGCTTGTGTGTTATGTCAGGTTTTGGGGCACCAAACTCCTAGAAAGACACAAAGGTAGTTAGAATCCAGAGGAGAATAACCAGGTCACAACAACATGACATGTATGAAAAATTGGAAGTGAATTGTATTTCTTTCTCTAGAATAAAAAAGACTGATGGGCCATGAGAACAGCCTTTGATTTTATTTACAGCAGCCTTTTACAGGAATTATTTGTTCTCTGTGGTAGATAAAACAGATTTGCTCTGGCAAATTCATACTAGACCTTAGGAAACAGATTTCTGACTCTGAAGATGGCAAAACTGATTTTTTGAGAGGGCTGTGGATTCTTCATCACTGAAAATGTTTAAGAATGGGTTTAAGAGGAACACCTCTTAAATTAAACCTGCCTAGAGAGAGGGCAGAGACCTTCCAAGGGAATCTTGTTTTCCACTGATTCCCGGACACGAAGTCAAATGTCTGCAAGCTGCGGTTTCTGTGCCATTGAGGGCAGGAGACCTCTTTGCAGCACAAGAGAATATCCGTGCTTTACCTCCCATAGGTAGCAGCACACCTGTGCTGGAAGCAGAACTGTCAAGCCAGGTTCCCTCACGTGCTCTGGTTTTACTCTCACAGCCTAACACTATTCCTGTTCTTTGGCACCTGTGCTGCAGTCAGTCTTCTCCAATACAGTCAGTTTTTTCCTGTGGAAATGCAGAGAGGTGTTAAATTTTTTTTACCAGGCCCTTTACTATCCTTGTGTTTTCTCCATTCTTTCTACAGTTGATCGTGAGTAATGATGAGATTTAACTTAGCAGAAAGTTTATCCTGAATATGTAATCTTTTGGAATTGTGTTTAGATTTTCTGGAGTCCCCAGTAAATTAGAGCATTTGGTTTTTCCATTGTTTCCGAACTAATTACTGAAGTAGCTAAATGTTCAAGAACATAAAAATGTACAAATGTGTGTTAGTTGAATGGATGTAGTAAGATTTTTTTCTGGCATGAAAAGCACAGTATTTATGAGTTAATTTAATCAGAGAAGAAAAATATTGAGTAGGTGACGAAGTAAAAATGATGACTGTGTATTATGTTTTGCCATGCAGCTGAACAAACACATTCAATGACAGACTTTGGCAGGAGCTGCAAAGATGTTCTTGACAATGGCGTGAATAAATATTAGGTGCCGTACACAATTCACTGCATTCCAGGCCTTGAGCAAAACCAGGTGAGCTTTGCCTGGAAAATTTGGAAGAAACAATGTAAGCATGTTGGGGAAATGTAAACATCTACAGTATTCTCTCCAGCTGCTTTGCCATAACATTTTCATTTGCATCAGCAACAAATGCCATTTTTTATCTACTCTACTTTCATTGCACTTCCAGGAATCAATTAAACTCCCAGCTACTTTAGAGTTTGTGGTAGGCACTTCACTAATTGTGCCCAAATGAAGGACTTTATACTTGCTAAACAAAGTATATTGATCAGGCTTCATTTCCATTGCTGTAACTAGTTTACAAAAATAAAAAGGAAAATAAACACTTTGATATAATTACTGGTCAATACAGACGCAGAAAGATATCTCCTAATAATTTAAAATGGAAATTTGAGGAAATTAGAGGGAGGCTATACAACATGGATGTGGGCTATTAAAAGAATGAGTATGACAATATGGAGGAGAATTTCCTTTTAAAGATTTTCTTCTTTTTCGAAGTCGGTTTATGGTCGTAGTCTCTTGCTAAAACCTACAGCAGTATTGGTAGCTCAAGCACACTTGACTGCTGAGGAGACAAGAGAAATAGGAACATCCTGTAGTGCTCTACTCTTTATTCTGACTCCACTGAGTGAAATTTAATTCAAGGTTGGTCCTCACATCTTCGGTGTTCAGAGGGCTGGTGCTGACAGTACTGTTTTTCATCTTCATTTTTTGTAATCCTGAGAATATTCTTAATTTGTGTTGGAACAATAATTTCCACTGACAAAAATTAAGCTTAATGTGGAAGTTTCTCTCATTAGTTCTATTCTCTACTGATCTCATTTGCAAGTGCACAATGCTCATTTCAGAAGTAGTGTTCTTAAGAGTCTTAAGTAGTGTTCTTAAGCCTCCTTGTGTGTCACTCCAGAAAGCAATGTGCACAGTCTACCTGGAATCTTTAAGCTGTTGTGGCCTGATGATTCTACAGGGGATAACAGTGTCTCTCCTTTACAACATGATGTGTTTGTGTGCCTGGGATCCGTCAGTGAGTCCCAGGAAGAATAAGCCTGCAACAGAGAAATCACTGGCCTAGCTGTGAAGGAGAGAGACAGTTCATGTCAATTCTGCAGTTTCTTTTCTGGAATGAGTCCCAGACATAACTCAGAACAGCTTCAAACTCCTTGACCATCTATAGCTTCATAGGTATGTTTTAGCAGTAAGGATAGATACCTTACAGCCTACAGCTCCCCTCTTTAACTTTTTCTCCCTATTCAGTGAGGGAGGAGAGAGTTTGCGAGGATGTATATCACCTTTCTGTAAGAACTTCAAAGGAACTGGGCCTGGCACATTTTATTTGTGCTATATTTTTTACTGTAAATAATATTTACTGGAAATGAAAAGAACAAAGTGAAAATCTATCTTCTCTGTTTGGCTTTCTCTCCTCTGATCCTTTCAGTGAAACCCTTAAAATTCAGTGAGTGGAGCAGCAAACAGACTACAGTGACATACTGGTAAAAAAGTCTAAGGACTATTTTTTAATGAATGCAGTTTTTACATGTCAAGATGATTGATATTAAAGAAGGAGTAAAAGTAGGTCTCTTCCATGTAGAACAGTTTTGTTAGCTGAGGAGTTAATGCTGTATTGCTCTCTGGGATTGTAATTTTGCATTTGAGTGTGTGCCTTACAGATTCCTTTTCTAAGTTTGCAGAGAAGGCTGATTTGCTCAAAATAACCACTATATCTTTTGTATCATATCTGTTCCACAGCTGTTATTATTAAACAACTTGGGCAGTAATTTTATGGCTCAAAAAGATCCCAGAAAGGGAGATGAAGAGGCATCCTGATTTGTTTGCAATTGTGTATTTTATAAGGAAAGTCAAGAGTTTAATCTGAGCCTCTGTTAAGAGATGAATTCATCACACATTATTATACCTATTACAACTGTATCCAAATACTTATTACTAGTGGAAGTTCTTCTGGACTAATTATGTCCCATGTATGGACATACATGGATGTATTTTCAGGTACACTGGACAAGCAGAGAACTTAGCTTTTTTAAAAAAAAATGGAAGATACTTTGGGAATTCGAGACCTAAATACAATTTTGGTGAAAAGCCTGAAAATTTGGGGCCCACAGTCTGAATCAGATGATATGTTTACTTCATTTGGTACATTAAATGTCCAGAGAACCATCACTTATATCATATCTTGACAACTGGGATAACAGTCCAGGAGCATCAGCAGCATGGGCATGGCATCTGTGATTGTCAGATGTGTGTGTTGGACACCCAGAAAAAGCATTGTTTTAAACTACCTTTCCTGAGATATTTTGCAAACTTCACCTATCTGTTGTTAAGCAGGAGGTCGAAGCATATCCCATCTGAAAGAATTCCTCACTAAGAGAGGACTCCTATGCTTAAGTGAATGGTTGTGGATCAGCTACAGGAAAAACAATAAAATATTTCCATATATGAATCTTGGGGCAGAGGTTGCTATCTTATTTTACAAATTGTAAGTGAAACATTATTTTTTTTTTAAAAAAAAAAAGGTAAGATATCTCTAGCTGGTTAGACAATTCCAAATCTTGAATATGGACTTGAAGATCTTGACTTTTATCCTGTAACTCTTAATTGCAGAACTTAAAGCATCTAGAGGCAAGATTTTGAGCAAATAAAGCTATGGTTCATCATAAGTACGTTTTCAGGGGAGCAAACAATTATCGATGTAAAACCAATACAAATTTCTATAAACGTTAATGAAAGCTGTGTTAGTAAGTTAAAAGGTAAGCAGACTGAGTGCATAGGAGCAAATCTGAGCCTGACTTAAGAGTCAGAATAAACAAGCCTTGTTGTTAGGAGAGATATGAATAGCCTCAGAACATGAAAGGGACAAGGGACAATTGCTCAATCATTTTGGTAAACTTACATCTCCTCATGCAATCTACTTGCTCCTGGAGACATTGCTTAGATATTGATATTTATCTTGTTTTGTTTCCTGTATGTCATCTCTGACAACACTTGAATAAATTTGATAGGAGGATAGATGGGTTTTTTAATCCCATGGTTATTCTAATAGGTTCAACTTATTATGGAGAAAATAACTTTTAGTTATTTTCTTCATCAAATACTACAGAACAGTTTAAGAAAGCCCTTAACTGCGGATATTTAAATTTCTTTAGGTTTAGCTATTGCATCTGCATATACATCACTTTTTCCAGTCATAGCCATATTTTGAAAGATTGTGAAAGTTAACTGCAGACTTTATTGCAGGGTATTTAAAATTATAGTTAATATTTGTAATGATGCCTGTTCCTTTGATTAACTTTGGTACTGACTGAGACTTAAATGTGATTACACTGCCAGAAAGAAAAGTTCTTGTCTCTTTATGGTCCCTCTCTATTTCTACAGAGTTAGAGAAATAGTTCAATTACTGAAAATACCAGAACAACTGCTGACCTATAGATCTTTTCACCTGCATCTTTTTGTGGCGAAGGATTTGTTGACTCAACGATTACATTGTGCTAATAAGCTGATAATACTTTATATTACTTTGGGCTCATATGTACAAAGCTCCTATAGAAATAATTGTTTTGTAGATATTTCTCAGGAATATTATATATATAAGCATCAGTACTGACTTCTAATTTGTGGTTAATTAATGATACCTGGCTGATCATAGTACAGGAAAGGCTCTCTCTTGGTCTGTCTCTTGTAGTCTTTAAGAGATACAAGCAAATAAGACCTTGTAGCCTACAGATTGTGAGCTGTGTCGATGGAGAAGGGCTGTTGCAGAAATGAAAACAATTTCTGGTTGCATTATTATATGAATTCCTCTTTAAGGATTTTAGTCTTAGAAATACAATTCTGTGTTACGTTTAGCACTAAATAAATTTAAGCCAAAGTTTTATTTCCAAGAGATGAATTTTACAAAACATGTGGATCCCCACTTTCTTAAGATCCTCCATTGGTCTGGACTCGTAAGCCATAGAAAAAAACCACTCCATTTCTCTAAGCTACTGTACAGTTTCTTGGCAACTGATGATAAACAGATATGGCTTGTTAGGAAATCTGTCTGCCTTTTTCTCTTATTTTAGATGTAATCTGGAATGAAAACCAATGCTGTCATACAGGCTCCAAAAATAGCAAATCAAATAATATTTATAATATAACTTGGGATGTAATATTAGATTAAGTCTTTAGGCTTATCCATATTACAGAAAAAAGTTGTAACATGAGTTTGCCAATTCCAAGCAACAATGGCAAAAAATCAGACTCCATGCATTGCCTCCTTCCTGCCCATTTGCTCCTGGATAAGAACAGAAGCTGCTTTCTAAACCCAAGTACTTTGAAGCAGCTGTGATACATGACAATATGAAACTCTAAGACAGCTTTGGATCCCTATCTCAGATCCTTGTAGATTTAATAAACGGAGAAGGGAAGTGTGATTTGTTACTTATCTGAATAAAGACAGGGAACTACCCTTTACAAGAGCTGGAAATAGCCAAAATGAAAATTTTATATACCATTCTCTTGTCAAGCTGGCAGTCATCAACACCATCAACACCAACCTATGGATCTTGACAGACATTTAAAAAGAGAGAGAAGCTGAGATTTTGGCCAAATGGCAATACCCAGTGAAAACTCAGCCACAGAGACATCAGTCGTAAATCCAGATGTCAGAGAATTGTTTCACAAGTAGGTATGTTAGCAAAGGATGACCAGCAAATAAGAAAAGATGCAGGCAGACACTAAGGAAGAGCTCAGAAGCAGAGCAGGGAACTGAGGGGAAGGACAGGTTAGGGAAAAGTGCACAAAGAGAGTATTTGTTCTTATTCTGCTGATTTTGCATTAGTTTTTCATAAGCCTGGCTGATTGGAAAAATATATTGTTAATGATATAAATTCCTCCTTTTGACAGAAATGACCCTAGAGATCCCTAAATGTGGGATAATTTTAGCTACTGTTTTTGTCATTGAGAGAATTTCAACTAGATTGTACCTGAATACCATTAATTAAAAAAAAATTCACACAAATTTTATATTGGTGCTTTTATGTTCCAATAAAATTAACTTGATACAGGAGCCTATAAAATTATGATTTCCATGTTTTCTGGAATTTTTTTTTTCTGTATTCTGAAGTAATTGAAATATTTACCAAACTCGTAAGACACCTCTGTTTGCTACCTTGGATTCTAACTCTACTATGGTATCCTAGGAGGATATTAGGTATTTCAAAATGTAGCCAAATATAAATTTAGGTTTTGAAAAATAAGACCCAAGCACCTCAGTAATTGTTGATGAATAGTATTGTGTAAAAATCCTAAATGTGCTGTTCTAATGGAGCCAAGAATTTTGAGTAAATTGTGAATTAACTGTGAAATAACTTGTCTAAGAATTTGATCTGTATTTTTTTAATGACAATTAATCTTGAAGAATTATGGGAAAATCAAGAAAACAGCAAAGGATCTTCTTACCAGACCAGGATTTTCTAGGAAAACCTTAGTTCTCTGCCAAAAGTTTCCCATATAACTATTTTCATCTTTCTTTAAAGGATATATGGTGTTCTCATCCTGAAGTACAATTTATTGCAAATTTTCTCTCACAGAAGTGATTTAGTTTCAGGTGGGTAATTCTATTGTGCAATAATAATTTTTTTTGAGGGGACAAAAAGCCTGAAAAAAATCATATTATTGCACTAAAATAAGAGCATATAATGAATAAAGCTGTGAAGTAAAATAGTCTGCTGCAGCCCGTAAACCAAATAAATTCACCATAAGCATAAAAATTTCTGCAAGAAAATAGCATTAAAATTAGTAATTATTTGAAATGTACTTGCAGTTCCTGCAGTTGCTTTGTTTAATGAATACATTTGAAACACTGCTGGCACACTCGAAGATTGACTTGAACTCTCTCTTTGCATTGCTTTGTAGTTAATGGCAAACAGGACTTTAACCTCACCTCCCAAGCTCTGTATTACTTCTTTAACTGGCTAAATAAATACCTGGTACAGTTTAACAGTGCAGTTTCATATTCTTCTATTTCAGCAATGATGTTTAGAGGGTTTCTGTCCTCAGCTGATTTTTCCTGACCCACCAGGTTTTTTTATACAAATCTTTTTAAAGATAGGAAAAATAGGTAGGGAGCAGATTCAGATTAAAATATTCCTAGTTTTTATCTATTTTTTCAGTGCTATTTTAAATTGAAACCCAGTTTCTTGAGCCAGTTCCTGGATATCCCTAGAAACAATTGTGTCAGCACAAGGGAAAGGATGGGGCAGGAATGAGGGTTGTGAGCAGAGAGAGAGTGAGAGTTCCTTATTCTAGAATTGTCATTGAAAATTGAGACTATATCTGTACAGCAATCTAAAGCAGAAAAAAAAGATTTGGCACCAGAAACAGTTTAAAAATACAAGAAAAAGGAGAGAGCAATGATAAATTCACTATAAGTACTGTAAGATACAATCAGCTCACATCAGTGCACCTGTTCCCCAATTTTTGGCTCAGCATAAAATAAGAGATTAAGTATTTCTCTCTATCTATATTATCTGGTCATGCATGTGTGTGAGAAAACACATATGCAAGCAGGCACATGTGCAGGTATCTTCTTTTCCCTCCTGGTTATGGTGCTTGGCACAGGAACTGAGAGGAAACAGGCAGTGGAGGTGGCTGCTAACATGCAGGATGCTGCTGGATGCAGCTGTCAACACCGCCAGAGAAGGAGACTGCTAGAAACAAGGGCTTGGGTGTGGGTTTGACTTAAGATATGTATCTGGATGATTAAACTTAGGAAAATATATTCCTTCTGGACAGAACTGTGACAAGTTCTGTCAACTTTAATTCTATCCGTATAATTGTTTGAGATAGTGTTTCTAAACAGGGATGTAAACTTGTAAAGTGGCCTAACCCCCTTCCCCAGTGTAGTCTGCATAAGCAAGCACCCACTCAGAGATCTCACTCTTGATCTCCTAATTGGAACTGAGAATATTTAGATTATAATTAGTTTCCGTGGGTTCATATGACTACCTCACATGATTGTTACAGGATTGGCCTTCTAAAGTTTTAATTTTATATAATTTTTAAGGTTATATTAATTTCTATCTAAGTCTTGGAAGTAAGAGGTTGGTTTAATAGGTTTTCAAGGAGCCGTTCAGGTGATTTCCTGATTGTTATGAGGTATGTATCATCTCCCATTTAATTATTTTTGTTTGAGCACGAAAATGATTGTCTGCTTTCCATAGTAGCTCCTGTCGTCTTATGGCTGCATGTGTGACTGTAGCTGTAACACTGAAACCTTGTCTGGAGGGCACCTTTTTAAAGTCTGTAGATTTGTCTTTAAACTTCTATGGAGTTTGTGTGAGCAGGAGAAGGGAACAGAAGTCCAACTTGTACTTTTTTAAAGTGCTATTATTTATTTTTAAAATAACTTTTTTGACAAATCATAGTCATGGCTAGATCCCGTAAGAATGTTTATGTGGAAAACACCTCTTTTTAGTTTGGCTTTCAGCATCCCTGGATGCACCAAGCATCCTTTGGAGGATATGTCCCATACTGGGACAGCTGGGACAGCTGCCCTGCCTGCTGGAGACATGCAAGCAGCAGATCTTCCACAGCTGCTCTTTGCAAAACATTTGGGGGCTCACCATGAACCCGAAGCTGCTCGAGATTTTCTGTATTTTTTAAGTGTGCCAGGAGTAATGGAGTCATCTGCAACAGCCCAGTTCTCTCAGACACTACCAAGCGAGAGGTACTCCAGGAGCTGCTGCGCTGGTGGTGACTGAAAGGAAGGGTGGCTGCCCAGCAGAGCCAGGGCACAGGAAGCAGCTTTGGTGGAGTAAATGCCAGTGAGGTAACAGTGGCTCCAGGATGTGTGAATCAGCCCTGGGTGTGACATGCAGGGGACAAAGCTGCAGATTATTTGTCCTCAGATGTTCCTTTCCATGTGGGCTAAGCAGGCAGGCAGCCTGGTATGGGTGATAGGAAAAGGATTGGTGGATTCACTTTCCTGGCAGGTGCTTTCCACAGTGCAACCATATTATTTCTGCAGCCTGCTAGCTTAGGGAGCAAATTTCTAGTTGCTTTACATCCTAACCAGCCGTACTGCTCTAGAAATTTCCTTAGCAATTTTGCTGGATGCTGTATTCATGTTTGCACTACCTGTGCAGCCTCATCAACACTGTACAGTCTGATGTGAAGGCTATTAGCCCTGTTTCAATTATTTTGATTTATTGACAGGATAATTTTTTTTTCAGAGCTATAATGTTTTCAATAATACACTAGATTTCTCATCTGTCAGCTTTTTGGACAAAAAAAAATCCCATTTGAATAGCTCTTAGTCCTTTCCTTATTCATCAGCAACTTCTTTTCTTTTCTTTTCTTTTCTTTTCTTTTCTTTTCTTTTCTTTTCTTTTCTTTTCTTTTCTTTTCTTTTCCAATTTCCAAATTGGCAAAAAATACAAGAGTTCAAAACTATTACATTGAAGTCCACCAGTTCTGGATTGAGTTTTGAACAAGTACAGACAAACTTTATAATTCCTAGATAAAGTGACGAGGTAGAAAGTAGCTGATAAATGGCTGTTATTCTGTTCTTCTTAGACACAGAAGACAGAAACAATTTTCTCTAAATGTAGTGCTATTATTATTAAGCTAAAAATCAGAATCTTTTCTCCCAAGTTAGAGATGGTACCTCTGCTGGGTTATCATTTGATATGCTTATGTATGTATGAACTGCAGGTGACTATTCAATAAATCCATTTTTCTTGTCATTAATATTAAAAGATTTCCAACTTCCACTTGCATGCTTTATTTATGATCAAGTTCTTGCAATCAGAAATGTGATCTTTAATAAAATGAAATGTATGTGTCTGATGGAAAGAAGCATTAATCATGCAGAAAGCAACCAATACACATTTATTTCCTTTTGCCATATTGTCACATTGCATTTCTATAGGTTAATCATGATTTGTAAGAAATATGTAAACATATTTTCAAAGAAGTGCTCTCCTTTAATGAGCTGTGAGTCCAAATAAAGAAGAGTATGTTCAGTTCCCTCTTCTATTCAGAGAGCAGGGCAATCCAATGCCCATTTACCTCTGCTTTCCTTCTAAGTATTTCTGTTGTCTTTCATGTTGTGGATTCAAAACTTATAGACGTGACATTCCCTAAAGTATACATTTTAAACATCAGTACCACAGTGAAGTGATTCTAATTTTCCATAATCTTGCTGAAAGTTAGCCCATTCTTTGTAACACTAATTAGCGCTCCCATGAATGCATAGAAATTATTTGTATTGATATTTCATTTATTTGCATTATTCCATCATGATTAATACCCACCTCCTGCAAAAAAATATGATTTGCCAGTTTGTTAATATTCTGCTTAAGCCATGTTTACTTAGCAATAAACTCATTTTAGAGCTCAGTCTTTTGGCAAAGAATATTTTCAGAATGAAGTTTTCACTGAATGAACTACACCATATTTAAATCATACAAAAATGAATCACATAAATTTAAAAATTACATTCATAGCAGAGCTGTACCAGGCAAGAAGGTGTGAATGAAAAATGACCGAAAAAATTCTTTGAATAGTTGCATTAATTTCTACAGGAATTAATTGCACTTATCATTATCTCCTTTTGTGTTCACTGTCATCAACTGCCACTAATCAGTTGAATCTCACAAGCCCACACAAAATGTAAAGTGACCCACAGAGTCTTCATCTCAGGTCAATTTGGCACTGCATGCACAGCTGATTGCTGTTCACTGTACAAGCAGAAAAAGCTTAGCAGGCTCAGACTTGTCTTGGCCGTGCAGCTCAGTCCTCAAATGCTGAGCAGTTTCTGTTACCTAAGCAGATGAAAAAAATGAAAATCAGCAACACCAAGGCATTTAGTGTGGGATGTGTGTGCCAGCCTCAGGGTGGGCATAACAGAGCTATTCCCATCACCTGTTCCTCCTGCTTGTACAGCCTCAGCTGCATGCATCATAATGTTCCCTGGATGCTCGATGAAGCTGCAGGAGCCTGGGGTATTCCTGGTGCTGGAGACACTGTTGGGCTTTGGCACAGGAGTGGTTTTAATGTGCTGAGTATGTTCAACATGAACATGTAGTGCCTAACTTCAGACACAGGTAAGCCTGAAAGCTTAGGTGCCCTGAGATTGATGGCTGGGATGCTGTGGGTGGGTGTGGGCAATTGAGGACCTAAGCTTTGAACTTGGATGCCTGCAATGGCAACAGGATCCTATATCCACCTGAATCCCATCCTTAGCCTTCAGTGAGCTGGGAGACTGCTGCTATGGGAAAAGCCCTGAGGACGAGATCCTTAATAGTTGTAAGTTGGCAGAGTACCACTGCGTGTATTGAAGCTCACATAATTTACATTACAGCAGGATTTGGCCCTCTGTCTTTACTTGGAGTCCTTACTCAAATCAGCACATAGCCAGTATTACAGGCAGCTCATTTTGGAGGAGCCATCTTCACCCATGCTCTCTTTCTGGGAGGTCTTACTCTTGTTCTTTCATGATTTCTGTAGCTGTACCAATGCCAAGTAGAGGTCACTGCCACTTAGGAAATAAGTTTTGTAGACCTAAGCTACACGACAGAAACTCTACCATGAGGCTCCTCTCTGGGCTGGGGCTGTGTGTGTTTGGGAGGAGGGGTCTGCAAAGCTGTGCAGCTAACCAGGGTGAGTAGCTGTGCAATCTAAGGATCTTTCTCTTCCTTTCTTTTTATTTTTCCCTTCTCCACAGTTATTTTCTTCATCTCTTCCTTTCTTGCTTATTGAAAGAGCAGTTCCTATTCCGCCGCCTATTCCAGATCCATTTAGGACTGTCACTTGGTGAAATACAGAGCTCCAGGCATAGCAAGACAAGCAGAGCTCTTGAGTAACTGATGGTTGAAAGGCACTATTTGGCAGTGCTAATCATCCACAGAGTATTGCCCAACTGCACCCCTCTATCTAATGACTTGTCATTGTATATATTTTATAACCCTTTGTTAGTCTTGAAAATTTGCTTATGCTGATACTCAAAACTCAAAGTTGGCACCACAATTTTTATTGAACTGTGAAAATATTCCAAGACCCTCCTTTGTCTCAGAAGTGGCTGTAGTAAATTCCCTAAAACTAATAAAACTCCCAAGTGGTCTTCTCAAAATGTTGTTGTGTATAGCTTCAAATTATAGACCAGAAGTTTTGCATGATTTTATGCAGTAGATGTACTCTCAGAGGAAGGACTCTGGTAAAGTAATTCATTTACTTCAGAGAAAATCACATAAACCTTTCCCATCACTTTCTGTCTTCTGGTACTAACTTACAATAATAATAGGAAAAAAAATTCAAAGGTGTTGAAGAGCAGTTTAGAAGCAGCCCTGTTTTAAGACTGTTTAGACGTAAGCGAAAAACAAAGAGTGATTTTGTCCATGCTTTGAACACAGGGTAGTTTTGCTTGCAGTTTTGCAAGTGATGCTGCTGTTGTGAATTTCAAGTGACATTTTCTTTTGCCATCAATATCCATCCTTTGTGGCACATGGAGCTGGCAATAAACTTCAGTGTGAGTTTGGTACATCATGCCTTTACTTTTGCATTTCTTTTTCAACTAGAACTTAATAATTAAAAGATTCCCACGTTTCCAGCAGCTGGGAAGGTGAGCTTAGTGTAGAAAATTTACTCATGTTATTGTACTTCTGTGGCTTTTAGAATTGGTGTACAAAAACTCAAATAAGGCACTTATTAGAGAGGTAGCACTGAGATATACTGATCATACTGATAGAATTATGATGATATAATTATACAACTCTAGTAATATGAATACATTTTCTTGCATAAGCAAGCCTCCAGTCAAACCCTTAACATTATTAAATTGGAGTTTCGCATTATGAACAGAAATGCTATACAGAGTTTCAGACATTAGAAATATTTCGTCTGTTCACAGAGGGCTAGAACAGGATTATATCCTTAGTGTGTAATAGTGCTTTGCTTCTTCTAATTTTAAATGTCTCAAGGGAATGGAGCTTTCACCATTTCTGTAGAGACACTATTTCACAGCCCATAGATCTTTCTGTCAGGAATATTCACCTTACAGTCTCACAAATTTTTTCTTCTATGCAAGTTCAGTAGCATTTCCAGCTCCCCTGGATAGCTTTATATGAGAGAGGTAAAAGGAGAGTAATTACAGAGAGAGAGAGCAAAAACAGTGAAGTCTGAAGAAAGCTCTAAATTACTTCCCCATTAAAAAAATCACAGCACCACAGACTTAATGTTGCTCTCATCTGCACTTTGAACAGTTTGAATCCTGTTATGATAAATGTAAACTTAAAAGGATCCTAATATCAAATAGAGCAGGGATTTTACAAAACCAAGAGAAATTTCATCTAGAGATAAGAGTAAAATATTGCTTGATTTGATTCACTCTAGAAGATTTCCTCCCTTAATCTGATATATCTGCTTTTTAACCTCAAGGAATTGATGCTGGTTTATAGTGAGTGAGACCTTGCAGTGAAACGGAGAAGTGGGAGTTAACTTTAAAAACATACTGGCTTTCTCCCAAGCAGTGAGTGCTGACAAGTATAACCATGTTACTAAAATCACATCAGGAATGTGATATATTAAATAAAAACATGATCATCTACGGCCAAAGTAGTTTGTATTTTATCCATGAAAAAGCATCATGTTACATCAATCTGTCCAAAAAAAATGGGGCACATCAGAAAACAATGTTAAGAAGGCTTTTAAAACACATCATTGAGATTACAGCACCTTTAAAAATAAACAGCACTGAATACCAACACAGGTAAAATGTCATTGTGAAGCCCAGATCTGAAATTCAACGGCATGCTTTATAGCTTTCCAGTGTGTGATAAAATCTGTTCACCAGATGTACTATCTGTCTCCTGTGTAGCATACTTGAGCATCATCTAGGTCTGAGGCCCATTTATTTCATGTAAATGCCTTTCCTGTGCACACCTTAGGGCACCCTAATTCTCCATTTTATTTCAGGCACTGTACAGGGTACCATCTGGTAGTGTTAAGCTCATCTCATTTTATTATGCTATTGCAGGGGCTATATCCAGCCCTATAGCATTCTTTCAATGAAGAGAGACTTCAGTTACTGCTAGCTATTTATTTTTGCCAGAAACACTGTACACATGCAGAGTTCACATGTGTATCAGTCTCACCTGAAAAGCAGGTCACTGCTTTTCACCTCACATGGTTAAAAATAACTAAATAAATGGTGACTTGCTGATATCAGATACAGCAGCAGTTCTGGCGTGGTTCTCTTTGGTTAAGAGTAGGAGATCTTACTCCTCCAAGTAATGAAGTCTCTCTAGTATCTTACTTTTATTAGTTCTACTAAAATGAGAAAAAAAAAAAATTATGTCACGCCTTAAAAAAGTACCTTACAGGAATTACTTAATATTTAAAGGCAGCAATATACCTCTCAACTGTACTTCGTTACAAAGTTCATTTGCTATTTTAGGCACAAATGTACTTCTCTATGTCACATTTCCACTTGTTTATTCTTGTAAATTATTGCCATTAAAAAATTTAAGTTATAGAAAACTTCATCCATTTCTAGTTGCTTCTTCATTGTCTGCCATTTTTAATAACCTCTTGCCTTTTGGGTCTTTGTCACATATCTTAATGGCCTGATTTTTTTTTAATCCCTTTCATGCCAGCAGTTTTTGCTCTTGGTTATTGCTACTTAGACATCTAACTACCTGCTTGGGCCTACAAATGAGGGAATTGGAAGTCTAAGTGACAATAATTACTCCCATGGCTTTTATGCGCAAAAAGGGAGCCTGGTTTTTCAAACTTACAATTTTGCTGGCAATAGGTTTGAAGTATGTCAGGTTTGAAAGTGCAATGCTGTTGTCTTCTGTAGAGCCTAATTCTACTTTCCTATAAACTCTGCTGATTTCAGAATGGCTGCATGTCATTAAGGCAGACCAGAATTACCCTCACTGCTGCAATTCTAGCAATATTGGAGAGGAAAAATTCCCACCTTAACTTGATCACGGTGGAAACATGTTGGGAAACATTCAGCACCAAGTTGGATGCCCTACAACAAAATACACAAGTTTCAGTGTTTCTTAGATGTGTGAAAGAGATTCCATTCTTGATGTCAATGTCAGCACGAATGAAAAAAATGAACTGCTTTTCTCCCCCAGGATTTTTTTAAACTATTTAAATCACATTTTCATTACATCCCCTTCCCCTAGTGTTTTCTCCCTAGGCAACGTCAAGACCAGAGTAAGGTTATTTGAATGCAGCATAACACCTTCCCTCCTCCCTTCATCTTTAAAGCTCCGTCTCCTCTTTGGAGCAGTAGTTGGATAGGATATTATCCTTTGAAGAAATATGTGTAAGTGTCACTTGGGAGCAATAGTTGTGTTAGGCAATGCTTCTAGATGGAGCTCAGGAAGTGTAGATTCTCAACTAATCACAGCAAGGGGTGGCATCTGTCCTTTCTCACCCTGGGCAATAGCAAAGTTTCCCATCTAGTGAAAAGCAGAAATGTTCCAGTATGGTTCCAGGCTTTCTGCATGCCCTGGCTGATGCCATTTCACTGGTACCACTCAGTTCATGTGTCACTCTTTTCAGCTGTGAAAACATGGATGAAACATTCATGTGACTGAATGCTCCCAGGAGCTGGGCAGTGTCGGTTTTGATCCATCCTCAAACAAGGCAACAGATGAAAGAAAATGAGGGAAAGGGAGATTTGCAAGTATTCATTTTAGATAAATATTTGAGTTACTCAGCTGCCATTTCCAGTGCTGGAAATTGCTCTCTTTCTATGATCTGCTGCATATGACAAGGCGATGACAGTGGACTGCTTCAGAAAATTGCTTGGCTCATCCCTGGTGAGCAGCACAAACACACCATCATTAAAAAAAAAAAAAAAAAAATCACTGTTAAATGCATTCTCCCCTTTCTCCTGACTTTCTCAAGTCATTGATTACTAGTAGCCACCACATGGCACTAATAGTCATGTCTGAAAATTCCACTTTCTAGATAAATAAATTATAACATAATGAAGCTTTAAAAAGGTGGAATTATGTTCCTTAGTGTGAATTCTCTATGGTTTTAGTTCACTGGCAATGACAAATATAGGTAGATTCACCTGGATTAGCTGTCTGTGTTGATATAAAGGACAGGTGAATAGAAATAATAACTCTCTTTATCATACATTGTTGTAGGAAGCATTTATTTTTCTGGTTTCAGTCTCAGCTGAAATTGAAATTGAAAGTACTGGATTGTGACTAGACAAGCTGTGATTCTTCACAGCCAAAGTATGTTTTTTCTGGTGGTTTGTAAAAGTCTCAAAAACAAAACCAAAAAGCCTTCATATTTACAGAATCACAGAATCACTAGGTTAGAAGAGACCTTCGAGATGATTGAGTCCAACCCATGCCCTAACACCTCCACTCGACCATGGCACCATCCAATCTTTTTTTGCTACATCCAATCTTTTTTTGAACACATCCAGGAATGGTGACTCCACCACCTCCCCGGGCAGACCATTCCAATACTTTATCACCCTTTCTGTAAAAAAACTTTTTCCTAATATCCAGCCTGTATTTCCCTTGGTGCAGCTTAAGACTGTGTCCTCTCATTCTGTNCGAGATGATTGAGTCCAACCCATGCCCTAACACCTCCACTCGACCATGGCACCATCCAATCTTTTTTTGCTACATCCAATCTTTTTTTGAACACATCCAGGAATGGTGACTCCACCACCTCCCCGGGCAGACCATTCCAATACTTTATCACCCTTTCTGTAAAAAAACTTTTTCCTAATATCCAGCCTGTATTTCCCTTGGTGCAGCTTAAGACTGTGTCCTCTCATTCTGTCAGTGGCTGCCTGGAGAAAGAGAACGACCCCACCTGACTGCAACCACCTTTCAGGAAGTTGTAGAGAGTGATAGGGTCACCTCTGAGTCTCCTTTTCCTGAAGGCCTCCATCTCCTTTAGCTTTCAAGCCAATTGTTCTGTAAAAATGTTAATGACAATCTTAGTATGAAAACTCATTTCTCCTCCTCCACCCCATCAAACAGTTCATCTCAATAATTCCAAATACATTCATCTGTGAAGAGCCAAGTGTCTGAACAAGTCACCATAGACCTTAGAGGAGGCAGAGCTCAGAAATTCTGGTAGATAACTGAGTACTGAGATTTTTTATATACCAAGAAATGATGCTTTAAGGAAGGGGAGAGAATTTGGCAAGGTGTGATAGACAGGTGTGGGTGCAGCAGGGTAGCAGACAATATCTGTTAAAGGGCTGGAACTTTAAATATAATTAAGACTGTTCATTTGGCTTAGCAAAAAGAAAATAATAGATTTTTATTGATAAAAATGCAAATATGATAATTTGAACTAAAAGGGGAAACATAATGGCACACATATCTACATTTATTTTCCATTAGCAAAATGCTAATTAGCCATTAATCATTTGATAATGTATATGTAGCAAAAAGCAGCTCAAAGTCAAATTGTCTAAATAAATAGCACAGCAGCCAGTCAAGGTGAAAAATACCATTATTCCTTCTAAAGAAGAAAAGTGGAAATCATTGTTTTCCCTCACAGAAATCATAGCTGTGGCATACATACAGCTGTAGTTATGACACTGGAATTATGTCCGGGTAGTCAATCTTTTCCTACAAGTGGCTGCACTTAAGTGGAAGGAACACTGAAACAAACTTACCCATCTCTGCAATCAAACTAGGAGAAAACTGTCCTGAGATTCATTGGACAGTGGAATTTGAAAGCATCACATTCCTGCAAAGGTTCCCTCTGGTTTCCTGGTGCCAGCGACTTCTGCTCTGAGCTACTTTCTGCTCGGCTCCCACTGCACATTTTTGCATTCATAAGCCCCTGGAGTGCTGTGCAGCCAGACCTGCCAGCATTGCATGTTTATTTCAGTCTCTGGTATGATACTGAAAGTAACATCTCAGCCTGGAAGTATATTAAATGAAGTGTGAATGCAAATTACTACCAAACCATCTTTTCCATTTTAGAGAAGGTTCTTGTTTGATTGGTTCATTTTACAAGACTTAATTCTGTAGGATGGGCTAGGCATTTTTCCCATTATAAAAAGTCTCTAATAACTAGTTCTACATCTGAGACAGTGAAGATTAAAATCAGCCATTGTGTAGTATATGAGAAGTAACTATTTTTCATAGGGTTTTTACTGTACATTTGGGATTATGATTTCATATTATGCAAATGCATTTTATGAAACCATAACACATAAATGTGTACTATTGTTAATACACATTTGCAGCCTAGCATGTGAGGCCTCCAAAAGAGCCATTCTGGTGTCTTCTCTCATTGCATATTATGAATAATAAACAAAATGTAGTTATTCATATTTTATATTACAGAACAATAACAGTAAAAATTACATCCTGTCATTAATGTGCATCAACAGCGTGTATCCTGGTAGCTCAAAAAGACATCTCAATGTGAATGCATGTTAAACAAAAAGTTGTCTAATTCACAGCAAGAACAGGGACTGTTTGGGACAGCTCTGATTGTTGTACTTGGAGGGAGGGATGATAAACAAAATCCTTCTTATTCTTCATTTCTTTCAGCCTCACAGTGACATTATCTTTGCCACTGCAGTCACTGCCTGCATGTTAGTTCCTGTGTCATATTTTACAAACTACTTTAATAAGCCTCAAAATAATTGTTCTTATATTTGTTTTCTAAAGAACTTCACAGAAGCAACTGGTGTGTGAACAGCCTTGCTGCTACTGACATGCCTTGCCTGGGTGCTCAGCTTTTTAAAAGTACCACATGCAATGCTTATGTTGATGAGGCCATTCAGACATGGAATCACAACTGTATATTCTTTCTTCTTAAATTGGTAATGGAAAAGGAAGTAATTTAGATGTTTTTCCATTTCAGTCTGGTTTTTTTCACTATAGGTGCAAAAAAAAATCACTATCAATAAAAAAATGTTTCAACACTTGCTTGTGATGTAAAAGTGTGATCCTATTTCCACTTATTTCACGGATCTCAGAACTGTACAGAGTATCCATTTTCCTTTATGCAGTGGGCTAGTTTTATTCTGCTGTAATGTAGAGAAATGCATTCCCCTACCTCTTACCTGTTACCATCGCTTCCATGGAGTCACAGCTTGTCAGCAACAAATCTGTGCCAACATAATAAACCCAGTACTCATCTAGTGTCATTATTCATCTTTCTGATATCCTGGAAAGGTATCTGGGGCCCTTTATGGGGTTGAAAAATAAATTTAAAAACAACCAAAAAAAACAGAAGGAAAAAAAAACCAAAAAAAAACAAAAAAACAACCAGCCAAAAAAAAAAAAAAATTGGTAGGTGAATGGAGCTGTTCTGCTATACCCCAGATGAAATCTTTACTGGGGCACCTTCTAGGTGTTCTGGTACTGAATGAGGCTCATTCTGTCTGGTAGAGTTCTTTCCAGTGTAATCCTGTCCATATAAGCTGAAATATTACAAAGACTTCTAATGTCTTTTGTAAGCTGAGTTGACCACAGGTTCTGGATATTATTGCTTGAATATACTAGAGATTTAATTAGAACTGCCTTATAACCCTTTATCATAACAAGGGGAAAAGATTAACTTAATATCAAATTTCATTAGAAAAATATTACTTTGATCGTCTTTAAACATCTTAAACTTCAAACATCTGTATTTTGAAGATTCTTACAGGTATTAGATAGAGAAGATTCCATGTCTAGATGGCATTAAAAGCATGATATCTGAACTCGAGCGGATAAACACTTGAAATTACATCTTCTGTATGATGAAATTTGGCAATCTATAAAGCTCTTTTTGTAATTTTGAGGTTTTTATCCAACTGCAAAAAATAATTGTAAAGGTAATTTCACCAGACATTTGGAGACTTTAAAGTGCTTTTCTATCCATATGGTTCTTTATGAATAGGTAATTTTTATCTGTGCTCTACTCAACTGAATGTTTATAAGACTGTCTGGTCTCAAAGATGCCTGCTTAAAACTATAACTGCCTAACGTAAGATTTATTCATTTATCCTTTCAGTACTTTGCAACTTATTTCCATTATTTTCTCCCTCCGTGTTGCCTCCAGTAAATCCTAAATTTTTCTAGTTTGCTGTGCTATTTGAAATAGACATTTTCACTTACCTGTGTAAGTAAGCAGTCTTATAAGTTTGAGACTGTAAATCATTCATCCATTAAAAACACTATTTCCTCATATTGCAAGTTCGATTCATTGAGGAAAGAAATAAACCTTGCTGTGGAATAGAATTATGCAATGTCATGGACACATTAACATTTGGATCAAAATTTTACATTGTGTCAGCCAGTAAACAGTATAAATGGTTCAGATTTGCAATAAATAATTGTCTATTAATACCTTGGCGTGGTGTAGCAAATTAAAGTCTCACTTCAGTAAGCACAGATGTAGGTAAGAGCTGGGGCCTAAAGAAAGCAACTGCTATGCAGCATTGGAGTAGAAAGAGCATCATGAAGCATTACTGCATCTTTCCAGCAATGAGAATAATGTATACAGATTTAAACAGTAGTAGACGAACGTAGGGGGGAGGCAGGTTGCAAGTGCAGTTGAGTCTAATCCGGCAAGATTTAGAACCATTTGTTTTAGATGCTCTGGCAGACGCTTCCCTTGCAGAAGATTAAGAGAAGCATTTTAAAATACAGCTTTGTGTGCTGTTGCATACGAAACAGAGCTCATAATTCAGGATGATCGGGACATTTGATACTCAGGGACCCCCCGGGTCATTATGTTGGGTCCGTTCCTGTTGTAGTCAAACAGCCTCCAAAATATTATCTATTTATTTCTTTTGTTAAACTGCTGTATTTTGCAGCTTGCAGGTTGTTGCCAATTGTCTTGAGATTTTCACAAATTTAATTGCTAACTGAAATTTTATCGAATTACTTCAGTAACTTCCTGCCCCACAGACTGTGAGCAGATGGTCCTGAATGATCAGTATCTGAAACTCAAAGTTCAGTTTCTCAGTGTGGGTTATTTCTGTGAATGTTTTAACAAGCAGACATGCCACTACTTTAGTGCTGAAATTCAACACAAATAGGAGTATGATAATAGATTAATTTAAAAATTTAACTATATATGAACAATTAGGTGTTACTAATTATTGGAGAACTCCAGTGCATAATATTGTCTCTCAGCTGTCTCTAGTGATGTCCCCCATGAACCACAATTGTTGTTACTCAGTTTTGAGCATGTTTTTTCTTTTGTTTTACCAACTCAGCCCATAATCCCGTAACACAATCTAGTTTGTCCGTACACTAATGGGCAGGCATTAATCAAAATATTGTTCTCTGTGGCATTAACTGTAGAGCAATATCTTTTAGAGCAATATATATTTTTAGAAGGCATCTTTGAGACCAGTCTTATAAACATTTGATTGAGTAAAGCACAGATAAAAATTACCTGTTCATAAGGAACCATATGGATAGAAACACAGTATCTCCTATTTCTTTCTCCTTATTCTCTGATATTTTAATGGTTCCTTTGTCCACAAGTGTTTGAAAATGCACCTCAGTGTGCAGGACTGCAAGTCGTCCATGGTCTGTGCTTGAATGGCTGAGTAATCTCTCTCATTTTCTTTGTCACATTGTGTTCATGTCCTTGGTGTCCAGAGCACGAGTCAGTGCGTTTATAAGCAGAGTACAGGGTCTGTTATTTTGTAGATCTGAAGCTGGTTGTGGTAGCTGCACAAGACAAGGGCTTAAAAATCTTCCTCCAGTCCAAACAAAATTTGCATGTCTGCTCTGAGGGAGCACAAGAACACTGCTTTCTGTATTGCCTCATGCAGTGGAACTGGTAAAAGGGTTATAAATGTACCCATGAGAGTCAGTGCCTCTGTGCTTCGGAGCTCCTTGGATAGGCTTGAGAGCTTCTTTCTTAGCTCCTCTAGCGGTGTTGTAGCTCTTCTCCAAATTTCTGAGGCTATTAATAAAAACCTGAATATCATTGATCTAATAAAACTCATGTGACTCCTTGGAACACTTAGACCTCTTTAACTTCCAATGATTTGCTCTGTTTGTGCATACTCTGTTGACTTGCATCCTTGCATAGTTACTGTGAAATAATGCATGCTATTACATAGTAATCCACAGAGTAACTTCAGTGGGAGCAATGGTGATTGCAGAGTAAATTGTGTTAATCTTCCCATGCTCTTGTTTGGTAGCTGTGTAATTATTCCAGGTCACCTGCGCGAATTAAAGTTGCTTGATAATTTTTCTCTTATTCCCTTCTTGCAACAATTGCCACTTGGGACATGGATGGTGTCTCAGCAGGGTATGTGCATCCAAGCCTGTCAGAGCTATGCATTGCTTTCTATATGCAACTCTTATTTTTATGTTATCAGTAGAAAACTGATTAGAGGGACAAAGGTTAAATTTGTCTGCATGAACAGCTGCACTTCCATTTTTTCCTCATCGAAATCGAGCTTAATATTACATTGAATATTACTCACTCACACCCTGTTGCTGTGTAGGGACTTCTGAAATTAATTAGGCATCCTGAATTTACTACTACTCTTATATGTTATGAATTTTGAACAAGACAGACACAAGTTTGGTGAAACAGTGAAAAATCTCGAGTGGGATTTGAAAAAGGCTGTGGTGAAGGCATCTCATGATAATCAAAAGTCAGCCATAAGCCATGGTCAATGAAGTATTTGTTCCGTGGCCAGAGAATGCATGTCACCTGAGATGACAAGATGTGACTTTTTGCATAAGCAATAAAGTCTATACATCCACAGTGTAACAAAAAACTTCTAGGGACATGACATGACATGTCCTGACATGGTTTTCTTTAGTACTAGCCTGAGTTGCATGCTAGAATACAAAGAATAAATTACATGATACATAACCAGCTCCCATCAGTGCTCCAGCAGCCTATGAAGCATGTTTAGGCATGCCTTTCCAGTGACACTCCTGTCTCCAATATAGCCCACAACATAAAGAAACACACATATCAATGTGCACAGTATCATTCTTGTGCAGAAAATTTCACAGTTAATTAAAAAAATCAAATCTAAGCAGTCCATCTCCTTACTAAACTAATTAAAAATATAAATACAATAAGCCCTGACTGAGTTTTTGACAGGTCATTAAAAGACACAAAATTGAGTCAAGTACAACGACTGGTTTCAATACATAACTGAGTGAAATTATAATATAAAATGTTGAGGCTGAAGTTAAATTAACACTCATTTTGTTTCCATTGTTTCTCACCCTGGTGTCAGTGTCTGGATTTACACAGTGCAGTTCTCCAAAGGTAAAGGCTCAGGCAGTTTATTCTGTGAAGTCGAATATGCCAATTATGTTTTCTTCTGGCTTTTAAATATGCATCCCTAGCAGCAATAGCAGCTGTGTGTATTCCATGCAGTTCCTTTTTGACCAAAAATTTTGACATAGTTTTCAATCCTCTGAAATTTTTTAGCAATAAATACATACTCTCACCACTCCAAGTGCTTTTGGTGGATCAGCTTAGGGTTTCCAAGCAGGACTAAGATCTATCAAGCATTTTCCTTGTAGGAGCTTTAATACTGTGCGATGGGGCTGCACGGGGCTGTCATCCTGGTATTCCCTTTCTTTCACATGGGAATCCCAGTCCTGAAGATACTTGGGACTTACCCAGGCTCTTTTCAAGGGCAAATAAATATTTCACTTAGTGAATTTGAATAGATCTGACTTCAGAAGATTAGTTTGGTGCTTGGCTGTAAAATACCCTTCTCCCATTACATTGGCAATGTGAGGAGTTCTCCAACCCAACTAAAAAAACCAACCAAATTGAAAATGTATGGGTGTAGCCACTGTTAATATTTTCCTGTTGACCTTGATTTATGAATAGCATAAAGAATGTCTTGAATACGTTTGAATTTCCTTTGAACTGCCATCTAGGGGGCTTCAGGAATATTCCCTGTATTGTTTGGAGAAAAGTGGGGGATGTCACTGTGAATGAAAATGCAGCTTCCTGGCATGCTCCAGCTTCCATTTACTGATATCCCACACATATTCACTTGTATACAAGATCCTGGAACAGTGTTTAATATAGTTTCCAGCAGAATTGATTTCCAACACAATTTGGCCTGCCTATCAATTGGTACAAGCTCAGTTTTTATGGATCTGGACTTGAGGGACCTTATTTCCTGGCACTGGGAAAGGAGACAGGATCAAAGCTGTGGTCCTTGCATGAGTGTAACAAGAGCCCCTATGCTGAGCCACCAGGATGGGAGAGTATCCCAAGGTGAGGTTTACCTAAGAATGTAGGAGTTTCTCCCTCAGAGCTTGTCTGCTTCAGGAGCTCCCCTGCAGCAAGCAAAAATGTGAACTTAGCCCAGCGCTTTGTAACAGCCCTTGGACAAGTTGCCCAAGGAACTACAGTGAAGCAGATGAAATACTATGGAGTCACATTCTTGCTTATTGCTGATTCTCACTATGCAAAAGTGCCCCCAAATCTGTTTGCCCAGCACTGAGGCTCAGCCCAAAAGAGTCAGGACTATTGACAGTTGTCCTGGCTGCTGTGGCCTTTAGGATTTTCATGTGCTTGTGCATGTGTATGCTTCAAGAAGCCAGAATCCTGCACCAACTTGTGCCTTTAAAGAAGGGATCAGTGCCTAGAAAATATCTTAGTCAAAAAGTTTAGACATTGTTTTTATAACTTAGTTAATGATCTAGTACAGGAGAGGCCTGAGAAAACATGGCAAATATGTATTAATGCTGGATCTTTCTCATTCTCTATTCTCTTCTACTGCCTCTACATCAGATGAGACTCCTTTTTATCCCTAGCATTAAGTTTTTATCACTTTACTAAAATACTATAAATCAATAAAATAGGGCAGAAAATTGCTTTCTTACATCATTGCACCAACATGCCGCTTGTATGGTATGGAATGACAATGAGACATCCATCTTTCTGTGCAAAAAAACCAGCCAGTTCCCAGAACAAAATGCCAAGTGGTATATGGCTAAAAAAATTACAGACCAAACATTAACTTCTGCTGAGATGAGAAATACCTACTTCATATTTCTAATTTTTTGAAGATGAAGAGAAAATTCTAATTCTCTAAACACAAAATATTATTTATAAATTAATATTTATATTCTGTCTTGAAACTCACTTCCTAGCCATTCTTCTTCCTGATATTATTGTCTTGGTTCCTATGCCAAGATCTATGAAGACCTCTTTTTCTTCTTTTTCTTTTTCTTTTTTTTTAATTTTTAAATATACTCACTAGGGGGGATGCTCATAAAATTCAGCCTCAGCCACAATCTGGACTATGGTCTGCCAAGCGCCACATAAATAAATCATCAAGTCATTTTGGCATCTTCTGGGCCAGGAGGAATATCTTCAGGGTAGATTTAAAGAGATATTATCCTGTAAAGTATATCCTTCATGGAGAAAACTAAGCAGCAGATTAAAGGCTACTTTGAATTTCAGATACAGAAATTTTTACAGATAATGGCAACAAAATACAGGGAAAGACATTTTAATTCCAAAATTACAACTGTGTTAGGTAATCTTCCCTGCCGCTGTCCCAGCAGAAATTAAATCAAATACCCAAGACCTCAGGGTACTATGAGAGAGTGATACTGGAGATGCCGATTTTGTGCTAAAATGTCTGCAGAACACACAGCAAGTGGCCATTTGAGATTTTCTCTTAGCAATCTGAACGCTGAAACAGGGATAAAGCAGCCAAACATTTCTTGGCTTTGCACTTTCTAAAGCCAATCTAAACACTGAGACGCAAGAGCGCTCCAGCTCCGGAAGAGCAAGCTGCAGTTGGCGTGATAGTGTGTTGGCCTGTCAGCTGGAGGCACCTCATCCCTCCCTCCCTCCCTTACAGCCTGGGGAAACAAAACCTCAGCTCTCTTAAAGAGAGCAACAGTGTCCTGCAAGGGCCCCAGGCAGGGGTGGCCAGTCAGGCAGGAGCACCAGGAAAGACTTGTGCCCTGCAGCTCAGGCTCAGAGCCGAGTCCTGCTCATGGGACGTCCGTGCTGGCTGGGAATAACCTCTGCAGCTGCCTCTGGAACAGAGCTTTGTTCACCTACCCCGTGTGGCGGGCATCTAAAACAAGGACATGTTAATCAGATAATAGGCAAGAGAAAGCAAGCTCTGGCTGGTTTGTCAAGAGGAGGCCTTGAGCCATAGTCCTGTCTGCCATTCACAGGTCACTGAAATCAATGGAGTTGTGACTGCAATTACACCACGGGGAATCTGGATCCTATTATTTGGACTGTGGGAAGTTACAGAACAGTAACAACGTGGAGGGAAATTGCCTCATTTTAGGGTTTGTTAAAATCCCCAGCTGGGACCAGGTTCATGACAGGTTCTAAATTGTTGTAGGTTCCTGAGAACATTGGACAGGTTTGGGTGGGCAGCAGAGATAAGTCAGGCAAAAATTAATGTCTTCAGCTGGATTTTTCTTAATACCACTTTTTTCATAAGAGCTGTGGACAGACAGGAGGAGTTTCAGTTTCCTGAGATCATTTGAAGAGTGAAACAAACAGTTATGGGTGCACAGAGATTGTGCTCATGGTGGAACCAGAAATGAAGTGCCCAATCTAGAATGGCATGCATGCGCAGATCGTAGTTGCAGCTGAACCACTGACTGCCTGAAGGAGATTCCCCATCTGTCTTTTAACTTCTGAAATGCAGAGGAGAGACTTAGCTGCAAAAAAATTGAAATTTAGGAATGATCTTGGGAATTGTGATTAGGCCCCTTGTAAGTAACAATGACCTCCTGAGAAAAATTGAAAGCTGAAAATCAAATTAAAAATTCAAGGAGTTTCAGGTCATAGCTTCTCACAAAAATATTGTAGTAAAACTGTACTTACCACCAATGATAATGGCTCGAGATGCTCTTTTAAAGATCATTTACCTGTTTTGAGTGGTCTAATGTTATTGAGAATGCAAAATGGAAAGAAGCATCAGATACTTTTTCTGGGTTACTCGAAATTAAATCTTTGGGGTTTGGAACAGTGACACAAAGTAATTAATGTGCTGTTGGTAGTCTTTGTATGTATTTCTGAATTGAAAAGAGGCACTCAGAAATACATGCCAGGCAGTTACAGGTTAAGGATCATTTACATAAATTAGCAAATTTGCAAATGAATTCATCTAGTGAAAAGTAAGACACGGGACACTGCATTTTAATAATTGACATTCCACATGAAATGCAATGTTCTTGAGGAGGAAATTGAGCTCCAGTTTGCTATTAGAACCAGCGGAGCAGCAAGAGCTGGAAAGAAATGCCATCTCATATTATGTGAGTTACTGCTCCTGCATAACAACTATCTTCTATTCTGATAGACTTTATTTTATTAAAACTAGTACTGGGATTTTTACAGGAGTATAATTCCGTCATCTACAACACTGGTCAAGAAACAAAAATGCAGGAAATCTTTGTGATCTGGTTCTAACAGTCAGCTAGTAATTCATTGTATTCTAAAGTAACTTTTCTTGTTCTGTTTTATTTGGCAGCCAAATCTCCTTACTCTTCAGTTATACCAAGTAGTTACAATCTTAGCCCAAATATGCAACACTGACAGAAAATTATAAATTATCTAATTTTTTTGTTCCCTGTCATAACATAGGTTAAATTGCAAAATAAAGATAAGTGATCCACTTAGCTGCTTCCTGCTGTCCTGATCAGTTTAAGAACACATTATGTTACAAATATTGTTCTTGATACAAAAGTAATGACTTTCATAAGGTGTTAGTCAGTCATTCAAAGTCACAATACTTCCATTGTATGCCATAAATACAAATTATATGCTCACAGAGAGCTGAAAGCAAATCTGTCCCTAGTAATGTTTCTTAGTATACTTTAAAGATTAATTTAAAGTGAACCAAATAATTCTCTCAGTGATACACTTTTTCCAAAATCACACAGAGTAAGTGTGTCATTTCAGTGAATGCCAGTAAAATTTCTCCTCCTGTAACATTCCTAAATACTGTTGAAAGTGTTTGTTCTTAATCTGGCTACAACTCTGAATCATTCATGGGGAGTACTGTGCTAAGCTTCCTGAGATGGAAAGATAAAGCAACAAACTATTGCCACTTGCAAACAATGTTTGACATTTGCTTGTCCTTACACCCTTTTTACTTCTGTTTTGTTACAATTTATTGCAGCAACCTGGGTAAGCTTACTAAGTTCTCTCTCCCTTCATTTCTCTCCCTTTTTTTAGGAACCTGAGACGTTTTAATTCCTGAATAGGTTGAGAAGTCCCCCCAAATGAATCAGCTGCATTAATAATATATCTTTATCAAATAATTCAGCTGTTTGAAATACAAACAAGATTCTTACCTATGATGAGCTCAGACTCAATAAATGGGCAGGCTGACACCCTTTTTTCCAGTATTTTGACACACTGTGGTGCATACATACATACAGGTAGGGCAGAGACACAGGTTGCAATGATGCTCTGATAAGGAAAACTTGCTTCCCTCACTGGCACAGGAGCAAATTTATGTAACTCTCATGCCCTTTGGTATGAGGTCCTACTGAGAAATATTATCCTGTACTGATTAACAGACTGAATGAAGAAAGCTTCCATTTTTAACTTCATTCTTCATGACATAAAAATAACTGTCACATATTAATGGGAACAGTCATGTGGTGGAATTATTTTACAAGAAAGAAGAAAGAAGGCAGCTCTTGGACATTTTTCCCAAGTTAGAATATTCCTTCCCCACCAAAGCAGTGCTGTAACCTAGGTCAGATGGTCCCTGTGTTGTATCCTACGCAGAGCAGCCCGTAGCTTTGCGGGAGTCCGTAGCTTCACCAAAGACTTTACCTTTAAGAGTGCAGTAACAGGGTAAATGCTTTGCACCAGGATGTCACTGATGGATCTGAGCAGCTTTTCATGTATGCATGCTGCAAACTCTTTATATTTTTACATTCTAATAACAGTGAACAGCATAAATTATCTCTAATTCTTGATTCTGCAAGGAAGCAGCCATCTGGTCTAATACCACTGTGACAGTGATATAGGACTGAACACTCTGTGCTTGGTCTGCTGCACAGGAAAGGACAATAGGACATATTTTAAAATGTCAGGATACATCAGAACCATATTCAGGAAAGTTTGCATTTATGAAAATTGATAGTATTGGAGATATATCATGATGCAGACCTAATCATGGCTGCTGGTATAGTGAATTAAATTAAGAACTGATTTGAATTTTTATAATTAAAGATGTGTTATTCCTTCTCTCCTCATGTTTTCGATTTTGGTAAAAGAAGCTTATTAAACAATTTCCAGGGAAGTGTTGTGATTCACAGTGTTAAAGCTTTAGGGAAAAAAAAACACCCAAATGTCAGTGGTGGTTTGACTGTCTCAGTGCAGTAGTCAATGGGCATTTATTTGTACTCCAACATCACTGCTGGTGTTTGCATAAATTGTTATTGTAGATGGACTTGGTAAGAAGCATACCCAGGTACTGCAGGGTAGGGTGGCCTGTAGGCACAGCAGCTTAGCAGAGCTGAGTGAGAGAGCCTGCTTTCAATGTCTAAAGCACAAGCACTAGAAATAAAGGAAGGACAAAAATAAATTTGTCTTGTGTGAGAGTAACCCCATTTTAAAAGTAAGCTAACTTAACATGAATTAGATCAAAACCTGTCAACTCATGGTTTGTCCCAACAAACTCACTTCAGCTTTGCTGTAGTATTAAGATAACTAAGTAGCTTGTTTATGTAACTTCTTTGAATAATGCCAGATATTTTTCAAGGCTTCAAGACATCAGGAATTTAGGAGAATAATTTATAGGCATTGCATAGAATGTATTTCCATCATTAGCTGTAATGATTTTAAGAAACTTCCTGTATTAGTTCAAAACTAAGCATGAAATCAGTGTTTTCACTGTGTGAATATTTGTTAACCTAGAGAGGTCAAGGAGTTAAATATTGTAATGGGATTTTTCAAGGGACTTCCTAATTTTATGACCAATAATATAATTTGTAATTTTACGTACTAGGGGGGGCCATCAAATTCATACTCGAGGGTGTTAGCTGATCACAGGGATAAGAAAGAGTCATCTCAGCCCCATCGCATAATTAGCCAGCTGTTTTCTTTGAAGCACCTAACCCAGGCCACTGGTGAGAGCAGAATTCTGAGCCTGCAGAATAATTGATGCAGTCTGGCCTGGTTTTTATGTTCACTTGTTTACTCTTAAAATACATTTTCTTCAGATCAAAGATGGGGCATTTTTGAGTCTTTCATTTTGCTTTCTGATTACAAGCATGCCAGAGGTATAAATTACGTGAGTCCTTTCAGAAGGTGGTTCTTCTGAGCTTGTGCCAGCATGTTTCCTGGTTAGAATTGTCCAGTGCTGTGACTAACTTTAAGGCTGTATACAGAGGAGTGCTGCTTGCAGAGTGTTGTTCTTAAACATGCCACTTTTGCTAACTCGGGTTACCAAATGCCAAGGCACACTTGTATTGTTCAATCCTTCTTGCCAGCTCACCTTCCTACTACCATAGCATCTCATAGGTGCTAGAATGCTGCTTTCAGGAGCACTTTTTTAGAGGAAAAAGCAAACATAATATTATTTATGAAGGGGAAAGTAGACAGAAACAAAAGCAATTTAGCCCAGCTCCTGCTTTTGCAGGGACCATCTCCTGCAATGCTTCTGCTCCACAGCATCAGAAATAGTCTTTGCCTGTACTGTAGACAAAGAGAGCACACCTTCAGAGGGAAGCATGGAAAAGTGTGTGAAGGCAGATCTGCCATCATTTTGCACACCACATTTTTGAGAAAAAAAAATGCAAGCTCTGGCTAGAGCCTTGCATTTTGTATGAAGGAAGGGGGAAGCTTCTGTGTGCCACAATGGAAATTTTCAGCACCTGCATGAGTAGTTAGAGGTTTATCAAAGATGAATTGGAAACAAATTGATTTATCTTTTTTTAAAGCTTCGTATCAGAGTTTGAGGGAGGGGAAAAAAAAAAAGCAATGTTAACTTACAGTCATGATGAAGTTTCTTCAGGTATTTCATTTTCCTTGTTAACTATCAGATAGATCATATAAAGCAAAGTTTCTAAAGATTATTTCCTTGGGGTTTTCTTCTGTTACAATACCAACTGGTTATAATCTTCTAAATTCACACAATAAGGTTATGAATTCAGTTATTCTATGCCTTACCATTACTCTATGCCTTAAACATATACCAAGAAACCAGCTAACTCATTGGTCTTCACTCTTTTGTTGACTTGCAGTTTCAGAACCAAAGTAAAATCTAATCAAATCTGTCAGGATCCATGAAATCCTAAACTCAGTCTACTTCCCGTTTCTGGCAAAAAAATCAGAAGCAATACTAGTTCTCCAAAGCCCTATCAAATGGTTTCAGTACCAAAAGTTATAAAATACTGGCTCTGAAGGTAGGAGAGAAAAATTGGATAAGAACTTGTGCTTTTCTCTCTGTGTATATTCTTTGATACCACCATCAGTTTTAAATGCTGCAATCAGGTTTTGAAAAGTCTATGAGTTTTGAGTTTCTTTTCTCCTCCTATATTTTACACAAAGATCCTTTGTGACTAGGCAGTGCAGCAAGAGTCATGCCTGAACTTTTCTAGGTCATTGTTGCTGCAGATAACCATAGGGAAAGCCATGGTCCCCTTCTGGTGCTGCCTTTGCTGGTTTCTGACAACTGTGTGAGCGCATTCAAAATGCTGAACTAGCTGAAAACCAGCTTGAGAAGAAAAATGGTGTCTTTTAAATTCTTTTTGTGAACTGAATGAGGTTACAGAAAAAAAAAAAAGGGGATGGGGGATGGAGAAATTAGTGAGTTGTACAACAGTGTCTTTGTTGGCAGTTTCATCATTTCAGTCATGCAGTTTAGCCTGATCCAAGGTGTCTGGAAATGGACAAAAGTGTTTTTTTGTTAAATGGCGTTACTTTAAGATTTTGTGCTTTGATCTTATCAGGTTTCTTAAGACAAAGAAGACCATGGCTGGTCAGATGAGATCCCCCACTTTCCTTTCCTGTTTTCCCTTGAACAGCCAAAGCTCATTATACTAATTTCTGCCTGCACCTCGTGCTGCGTTCCCATTCGGGCAGAGAGGCAGTGAATGTGCAACAGAGAGCATTACTTTTAGATGAGATATCAAGCCAGGGTCTTGATTTAGATAGAATCAAACCATGTCTGGACAGAGATCCTCCAATATCTGTTAACCAGACTCAGGAAATGCTAATGGAAGTTTACAACAGAGATCCTACTAACAGGTTGCTGTGTAAGCAGGCGAGTTCTGTTATTTGTTATCAGAACTGTTCTACAGCTGGATAGAAGTTGGATGTGTTTATTAGCACAAATTCATGGATAGTAACGAACTAAGAACTGGCATTATTTTCCTAGTCTGGAAAGTGCAAAATAGGTTCTATGTGCAATTAATTAGATTTTCTATACGTTTAGTTGCAGAAACTCAAAGCATTGCCCACATAAAAGAGTTGTTGAATAATTTTTGTAGTCTGTATATTGTAGGGGGAATTTGAAAATCTCTTAGAAAAGTCATCACTAGTAGTTGGAATATTCATTCTCATTTGTTTTGTATGTCATAGAAACATGACAAGAAAGACAAGGAAAGAAGGAAGGAAAAGAACAAAGGAATTAAAGAGAGAAAGAGAGGCACAGAAAAGCTGAGAGAGAGGGGAGAAAGACAATTTCTATATACTTTCTAGTAGAGTTTTCACTGAAGGACTCTTTAGAATATCAGAGGATGTAGAGGATAATTAGCTAAGAACAAACCAAATTCTGCAACATTGCTGTAAGCCCTAAGAAGAAGGCTATGAAATGCTGTGGGCACCTACACACATCAGGACAACTAAATGGGGATAGGAGTCAGAAATACAAATGACACAGTTTTTATGATACCCTGTTGTCCTGCTAGAAAGTGCTTTACGGTCCATCAATCAGTCACTCAAGTAGTCAAAATCTTTAACCACATAAAAATCTATTGAGAACAAGTTTTATTTACAATGGTGACCTGGCCAAGAAAACTCACAAACAGCAATATGTAACATCACTACAGACATACAATCACTGTTGTATATTACTAGAAAGCTCCCAAACATATCATGAAGCATAAATCAATTATATAAAATACCACAAACATCAAATAAACCAATAAAAAAGGGAAGGTCATAACACAACCAGACATGTCATGAATAACCGCCACAAATATCAGCCAGTGTTTCATCCATGGTATGAATAAAACCTCAGAAGATATACAAGCAATTTTTTTTTAGATCCTTTTGTGTTCTGTTAAAAATGTGTTACTGTCTTTTGATGTTGTCTATTTTACATTACTTCTTTTTGTATTTCACTAAGGGCATAAGTTACTTTTAAAGTCTGTATTAAAATTGGGAGGGTTTGTTTGCAATATAAATGTGCATTTTAGCATGTATGTTTTGATTAACAATTCATTGCATATAGTTCTGTGCTTGCTTATAATTGGTAATATTTTGTATTTAGTGATAAAGTTCACAATATTATTAAGTTCAGTATACTTAAAGAAATTGGACATGGAACACAATGGGAGGCACAGCTTGGTATCATTGTCATTGTCATGTGTTTGTCTCCCCTCCAACCCTGCCCTGTATTATGAACATAATTCAAAAGCCACGATGATTTGAAGAACGCTGCCTCCAGGTATCCGGGATCTCTTAGAATGTGCACCACTATTTTTATATTCACAACAAAGAACACACACAAAACCATCATTAAACTTGGTCCTTAGAGAGTTGAGAGCTTATACATGGAACAATATATCTGTAATGATTAGGTGTGATGATGGCAATCAATCCATTTTGAACTGCCAGATCATGGATTTTTTGGTGTTTATATTTATATGTCTTATTCCCAGAAGTCCATGTTAAAAGGTGTCCTATTTCTGTGTACTCACAACTGCAATATACATTTATATTTTTGCAAGAGTCACAAGATTTTAACTTTCATAAATTCTGGTTTATTTGATGGTGTTCGACACATGGATTTTCAGATTGCAAAGTAGCTCATCTGTTTGAATGAAGTTTTATTACGTAAATAATATAGAATATATACTGCTTAGTATTCAGAGATATTCAGCATTAGCATAATGTAAATTAGCATTACCTTCAGTCAAACTTGACAGGAAATGAGATAGCATGTCTCATGTTCTCAAAAGGGACATCTGTGAGAAACTCACACCTTCAAAGGTGCTGATGATATTGCCCACCATTGACACTGCTGCAGTGCTCAGCTGGTGAGACATCAGAAAAACAAACCTGTCTGCTAACTTGGAAACAAAAGCATTTTATTGCTGAAAAAAAGATTTGCATTTAAAACTTCTTTATAGCTTAACTGAATGTAATGAATTAAGAAATTGGGTGAGAACATTTGGTTTATTTATCTTTATCCTTTTCCAGACATGAAGCTTTTTCTGAAATTCAGAAGAATAGATCATCGAGATCTATTAACCCTTGCTTTTAAACTGATGATATTGGTTGAAAATCAGACCACCATAATTTCAGATTAGTCATTTTTGCTTCATTGATAACATATGCACTTAGACGCAAGTTCTGCACATTTAAAAAAAAAAAAATCCTTCCCTTCTATGCATGGATTTTTCAGATATAGACCCAGCTAGTATATGCTAACACCAAGCAATTTGTTTTGCAGCATGTCACATAATTCTCTTTTTTTTACACCCAATATCTATGATTAAGAAATGTAATACATACTAAGAAAGTCTTAGATAATTTACACTATACATTAAAGTGTTTTGCATGAGAATATAGTATGATGCAGACAGCAGAAGAATTATGTCTTTCATTAAAAGGTTCGCAACTCAGTGTGCTATGATATAACTATAGCAGTTTTTCTGTCTCAGTGAAGGTTTTTTATTTTAAACACTGCCTTGAAGACCAAGGGATGCATATGCAATAGCACTATTTTGGCTATATGTTTTAACTTAATATCACCTCTTAGTAATTACACACTGTCAGTTTACTTGCTGTCCCAGTGTTACGGGTGAACAGCTATACTGTCACTGTTCTTCATCTCTCTGAATCCTGAAGTAAGCAGTAAAATAAGATGGCATTTTTTTCATTATTTAATATTTTTTTAAAATCCTTGTTCAAAGCCTATTTGAAGCAGTTCAGCAAGAATGATATACATTAAGGTCAGGATTAAAAGAAAACCAATTACATGGAAGAAATATGATTTCTGACACAGATTATTTATGTGCAAATTAGGATTTGTATTTGCCACCTAATTTAGAAAGCACCAAAGGACAGCTTGCAGGGATGCAAAGTAGGCTTTGGATGCATTCAGCATTTGTGTTTCTTGGGGAATTTAAGCAGGGGACAGGAATGCACTTCACAAGAAGGTTTGTGTTCAGGATAAAACCTGGTCAGCATGCTTTGTACTATCAGGAAAAAAAACATTTTTGGTGTAGACCAGCAGCTTGGAAGCTTCTCTGATTTGGAGTATATTGGCAGCGTGCATGTGGACTATTCTGCATCCTCTTCTTACCTTCACTAAATGAATAAATGACAGCTCTAAGCAGATGCATCATTTTTATTCTTCTGACCATAAGAATGATCAGAAAAGGTTTTAGGGTCTCTTTTTTTCAGGGTCTATTTCAGAGGCACTACAAACCGTGCCTGGAGCCTTACAAGTGTCTTCCATGTCTCCTATCCACTGAAGTTAAGAACACCCTACTGGAACAGTTTCTATCTGTTTTCCCCTTCTTACATTGTCTTCTCATCACTTGTCTACTTAATTTTGTGTTCACTGGTTCTTCATGTCATTACACTAAATGTTTGCTTGGAATATGTAGCTATGAAGCTGTTCTTTGTTTCCATTGCAAAACTCTACTGCTTTATTTTCAGAGGACAAAATGGATTGTACTTCCTTGAAACATCCAGACATCATAACTTTATCTCAGTAGATAGTGTTGACAGTGTAGATCAGTATGATGTGTAGTTGTTTCAGACCCTCCCCAGCTTCACCTAGGTCTATGCATCTATAACATCAGATGGTAAGTGGGGATATTTTGTTCCTTGCTCAGTACACTGACTATTGTTTCACTTGTGCTGTTTTAAATATACAATGTATTTGAGTTTCTGGTCCAGATAAAAATGACAATACCTAAGAATGGTCACTATAAACTAAAATTCAGGAGATTGAGTTTCACTTGATAGTTATTAATATTAGCTGGTATAATAACTAATACCATTTTAGCTAAGTAGTAAAAAATACTGTAATGTGTAGCACTCAAACATAGCTCCTCTATTATGCTGTTTCTGACTAATATAACACATATACTTAATAAATCCAAGGCATTAAAAGGATTTTTTCCGTAACATATTTTGTTAGCATATGGGCTTTAGTTAAATTTTTCAAGCTGTAGTTGAAAACAACTTGAAGAAGCAGTAAATCTCTTGTTGTTGGCCAGAGCTTACTTGTACTTTGGTGCAGAAGAATAATAATGTTCTCCTTGGAGTGCAAGGCAGCCAACACTGATGGTCTGTATATCCTCCCAAGACCTTGTTTATAAAGACAAGAAAACTCAGCATGGCTTGTCCTGACACTTCACCTTAAATAAGTTGGTTTTTTTCTCCATCCTCCTGCCCATGGCTGTGGCAGTTTTGAGTCACAGCCCTTAGGAATTTGGCAGGAGTGAGTTCCCAGAGCAGAGGAGAAAACCTCAAGAGATGTAGAGCTATAACTAACCCCATGCAACACAGTTTGTTCAGATTAAAGGTAGCAACAGGCAGATTTTTGACTACTGTAATGGCCTTTAAGGGTGTAGGCATCTGGATGCCTTTTAATCTATCAGAGTCAACAGTACCATGCCTCAAGATATGAATGGTATAGTGCTATTTTGGTCTTTTTCTTCCTACTAACAGCTGAATTCCAGACCCCTGCAGTGAGGTCCATGACCCTCACTTGCTGCCTAGTTAATAATTTGCTGCATGAATTACAAACCATCTCCCAAATGCTCTGGGGATCTGAAAAAGTGAGAGTGACACTGACTCACCTTTGGAAAATGTGGTGCATGGAGCTATGAATGGAAGTTGTTATTATGGAATTGGTGTGTCCTGGGGGGAGGTGAACTGACTGTGGGCTGTTGCTACTATACAAGGAATAGTCTTGTGGGATTTTATTTCTTGCATATCCAGTAAGCTCTGATGAATACTGAATCTTCAATCTAGTTGATCATCCTTCAGCTCAGATGTTTGGAGCAAGTGTGCCACAGCTGATACTTCACCTACTGTAATTCTCCCAAGACCAGGTCTCCAGACCAGGGCTGAAATCATTGATCAAAAATTAGCAATTTAAATTAAGGTCAACCAAAGGAAAACTCTCCCTGGATCTTCCTGGGTTCATCTCTACCACACAAAGTCTTAGTGATGCCATGTGTCTTGCTCTGCAGGAAATTTGTACATGGTCAATAACTCTTATGTGCTGTGACTTTCAGCACTAAAGATTGCTCACGGCAAAAGTCACTGGCAGATGAATTTTGAATGTATGAAGTACTACATGCTATTAATCACTCCTCCTCTCTCTTGCCAAATTAACCATCTAAAATGGACAGCCAAATTTATTGTAAACTTCTAATTTTAGTATCCCTGGGACAGGGCAACCCTGGATGTAGGGACAGACTGGGAAGTGAGAGGCTGGAGAGCAGCACCATGGAAAGGGACCTGGGGGTCCTGATCGATGATGAGCATGAGCCAGCAGTGCCCTGGCAGCCAGGAGGGCCAGCCCTGTCCTGGGCTGCATCAGGCCCAGCATGGCCAGCCGGGCAGGGGAGGGGATTGTCCCGCTCTGCTCTGAGCTGGGGCGGCCTCACCTCGAGTGCTGGGGGCAGTTCTGGGCACCACAATATGAAAAAAATATTAAACAATTAGAGAGCATCTAAAGGAGAACCACTAGGATGGTGGAGGGGAAGCCGTATGAGGAGCAGCTGCAATAATTTGGTCTGTTCAGCCTGGAGAAAAGGAGACTGAGGAAAGACCTCACTGCAGTCACAACTTTCTCATGAGGGAAAGAGGACGGGCAACACTGATCTCTTCTCTTGGTGACCAGGGACAGAATCCAAGGGAGTGGCCTGAAGTGGTGTCAGGGGCGGTTTAGATTGGATACCAGAAAATGGTTCTTCATCCTTTCAGTCTTGTCAGTCACTGGAACAGGCTCCCGAAATGGTTACAGCACCAAGCCTGACAAAGCTCAAGAAGTGTTTTTTTCTCAGCATTATTAAACATATTGTGATTCTTGGGCCTGTCCTGTCCAGGGCCCAGAGCTGGACTTCGATGACTCCTGTGGGTTCCTTACAGCTAAGGATATTCTATGGTTCTCAGATTCTTGTCCATCTACCTGAAGTCAACAGCTGTGAATTAGAGGTAGTACCTGTTTACTTCAAAGAGGTAGTAGGAAGATAAGTGCTTCACAGAAAGTTAAGTGCTGTATTCATGAGGAGCACAGGCATTCACCTGGTGAAATGAGGATTTCTGTCTTCAGAACACGCTCTGAATACTGCATAGGAAGAAATTCATTGGACCACAAGCTGGCAATAAGAGAAAAAGTAATGATTCAAGAGCTTCTTATTTAGTGGTCACTTCTCATCCTGTATATTATTACCTCATCCTGGAACTTGAGAAAAATGTTGTGGAACTTATGAAAAATGTCTTATAATTTCTATGAATAGCAGCATGCAGTCATGTAACTAAAGGCTATTGTGAGAAGCATACATGTAAGAGGTTTGAATTAGTTTTATAAATACTTCCATTATTCTACTATTTCTTGCCAAGCTTGGCTCTGTAACCTTATTAAAGTTATATCAGATCAGTTGGGGTGCAAAATTATAGGAATTGTTATACTGAGAGGAAAATATGCTTTAAGATATATAATCCACTGAATTTTTCAGACCAGATTTTGTTGGTATTTGCTCTCTGAGGCAATGAGTCAAAAACAGTTGTCAAAGCAGATAACTGAGTATGAAAAAAATTTTTGTAAATTTTTTCAATATCATGAAGTCTTGCATATGTGATTGGGAATTGTTGTAAATATAGTTCACGTTTGTTTTTACTGACACATCCAACTTATCGTGGTCTGTCTTCTGTAGTCTGACATGACAAAAATTCAGAAGTGAGATGAGGATGGGAAAACCCCAAAGGATGTCCCAGGGTTACTAGCCTGCATCCTAAGGGCCCAAAACATGACCTTCCTCTCTCTTCAGAACATCTGTCCTTTCCTTGTATAAAGATACATTGGAGAAATGCTGTTCATCCTTAAGAAC
Source organism: Promerops cafer (assembly GCA_013398275.1). Lineage (NCBI taxonomy): Eukaryota > Metazoa > Chordata > Aves > Passeriformes > Nectariniidae > Promerops > Promerops cafer. Next base: position 1,489,652 of record VZSE01009823.1, on the reverse strand, counting down.
CTGTATGTGTTCCTATAATGCAAAATAGATATACTCTGAAATATCTGCCCTGTGGAAAGATTGTAATGAAATGGCAGTTCATTTGATAAAATGTAATGAAGTGCCACTCAGATTACGCCAGGAGTAGGTTAATATCTTGTGTGTGTACCATCAATAACATACTGTTTACATCCTCAGGAAAACATTTCATGCAATTGTAATACAAAATGTTAGCGATTTTCTTTCTTATCCCAGTTAATAGCAAGTTTGTAATACAATGTACACAGATACCAGTGGATGTAGAGGCTTATTACCTCTGCCAGCAACACCCACAGTTTTCAATTGATAGAGCAGGTGTTTTTCTCCTTAAAGCTGCAGACCATTATGGAATGTCTGGCTTCCTCCTGGTGCTTTAGGATGGGAACCAGTCACAGAGACTGGAACAAGTAATATAGCTAGCCTAGTTTACAGCATCACTGCCAGAAGTGTTTGCTTGTATTTACTAGCATTAGTCACTAAGTTCACCTAAAGCCAGTTTCAGTCATCAGTCCAATGCTGAATCAAGGGTTGAAGATCAAGTGAAAAGAGGCAGTTAAATGGAATGTGTCCAATGATGTTATACTTTAAAATGCTTTAACCAAACGTGATTCAAGTTTTTAGTGTTGCATACTCTCATTTAGCTGGTGCAGAGATACTGTTGCCTCTTTGTGGAAAGTAGGTGCTCAATAGTGCCACAGGATCACAGCGTATTCTGAGTTGGAAGGAATTCACCAGGATAATCCAAGTCCAACTCCTGATCCTGCCCGGGACTGCTCCAAATATCACACCATGTGCTGAGAGCATTGTCCAAATGCTTCTTCAATTCACAGAATGAAAAAACCCAGTACTGTACTTCTCTTCATCACTATCAAGCTTCTACACACAAAGAACTGGCCCTTAACAATGTCTCTTGGATCCCAAATTCTGTACTCTGAGGTTTTGAAGGCCCTTAAGGCCTCTTATGTACTTGTCTAGTTGGAAACTGGAACAGAAAATATTGATAATACAATAGTTCTATCCCTCAGCTTTGCAGCTTGAACATAAATTTGTATGCCCAACTCTCCTAAGAGCTGCCTTACACCTCCAAGGAACTCAAAATGCACTGTTATAATTTGGTCCCCTATTTACAGGTAGGCCCATTTGATAATGTCAGGAATGAATGAGCTGGTTTCTACAAATATGTATAAATTTTTTAGATATTATTTGTTGTAAAGATTAAAATTCACAAAAGCAAGGTGATACTGCAGGATACTGAATGTAGCTATGTGATATGTGCATAATCATGGCTCTTTTAAAGCCAGTGGGAGTCATTGACACCAGTAACCTCATGATGTTAATTGCTTTAGCAGAAATTAAATGTTTTATTAAGGACTTCTTGGAAAAAGTTAATCCTTACTTTTGGAACATTTTGTTGATTTTTTTATAATTATCCATCTTAACATGAACAGAGGTTTTCTAGCAACACAAAATATTTGAGTTGAGCAGGGTCTTAGTTTTAGTACTGCAAGCCCAAGTTAACAGCTTCCGGAAACTAAAAAAAGTTCAGTTCTTGTAACTACCCTGGTAGTTCCACAGTAAATATACCTCTTTGTTGGCAGAGGAACATGCCCCTAGACTACTGAAGTTGAAAGTACATTTTCTATTGCTGCTGAGTAAAAATTCGAGAATTAAAGTCTTGCATCCTCTAAGGTGCATAGCAAAATTCCCATAAAGTTTAACAGTCAAGGATGTATCCAGATACTTAATCTCAGCTGTAGTCTCTGACACCATCTACAGAGATGGAAAGTATCTTAGAATAAAATCTATACTTCTTTTGCCATATACTTGAAATTTATATGCAAAGCATACTGATCATAAGTGAAATATGTTCTTTCATAAATTGATTTTACCCCACTACCGTTGATGCATCTGTTTCAGCAGCAATGTACAGACCCATTACTAAATAAGCAATTTCTAGGCACCCTGTAATAAATTTTGCACATTTCTAATACTTCAACATTTCTGGCACTGCTCTCCTTGTTTGAGAAAAGACAATGTCTGCTCGTATTTTAAAATAACATGAGTAATTTACTAAATGTACAGAGTGAAGGATGTTTATTGTTTAGATTTAAATTGACTTTAAAAAGAGCAGAGAAAGACAGTTTTATGTTAGCATCTTTTTTTCCCCATGATACTACGAGGTAGTGGTTGTACCCATGTGATCAGCGTAAACATGACCCTTCCAAAAGAGCCTGCTGGCCTTAGAAGCACCTCTTACCAGCAAAATTATAGAAGCCTGGATGGCCCACAGTATCAAGAAATAATTGCAACTTTATCAGGCTGATTTCAAGTAAGTGCTGTCACTGCCTGAATCTGGTGATAAATTGCATTGATCATGTAGGTTACAGAACTGCTATCAGTATCAAAGGAAAGACATTATAGTTTGACAGTGGTGTCTCCATTGTCAACTTCTGGAAGTATTGTACTGCACTACACTGAACGGCTCATTTAATAACTATTTATAAATTAAACAAGCAGAAAAATTATTCCTAGCAACTTAAAATGCTTGAGCGAATTTTTAGTTTTAAGAGACACTTGAAATTAAGTAAAAGTTTGAACTTTGGACGTTGCAGTAATGTTGGCCAATGTTGTTGTAAATAATGAATAGAGCATGTGTGCTCTACATGGTAATATCAGGCTCAATTATTTTAGGAACACCCATTTTTATGGGAGGATATATATGCCGTATATATCATGGTCAGTTAATAGGAGTTACAGAGGAGTTTCCACAAGACATGGAAATCCTGACTTCAAAACCATCAGGAGTTTTCCATATTATAGCAAGACTCTGATCCAATATTCACTTCTTAGCTGTGTTTTAGAATCGCTTATAAAGCTTTGAGATTGAACCCCCAGTGCTAATATTTAATTTGACTGGTATATCGGCAGGCTGTCACGTTGTATGCTGCTATATACAGGTAAAATGTTACGTGATGGTTCTTGATTCATCTTGAGCTCACAGTAGTCACAGGCCAGACAGGTCTTAAGCCTTGAGGATACCTTTTGTCATCTCTTCTAGTTTGAACAGCTAGCCAAAATTTTGATTTTTAGTTACTCGTAGGAGGAAAATCCATTATCAAGCAAGAAAATTTAATTTGGAAACATCTACTTTCTTAATACAAGAATGTGATTTATAAGACCATGATAGAAAAAGAATTTTTGTTTTAATGTTGTGTGAAATGAGGGTAAGTTTTGCAATTTGTCTAGCAACATTTTTTTCTTCTGTACTTAATATTGACACATACAGAATAGACTGTTATGCACCCAAGTCTGTAAATAGAAATTGACTCTATAGGAAAAAATCCATTATCCGTGTTCCTTCGGCTTATTGAGGCTAAGAAACAGGAAAAGTTTTGCGTATTTTGAGACAGTTTCCCCCACGCCTTTTTTTAATTGATTCCACTCTGAGTCTTAAGAAATCTGGACTTTAGTGCTCGGCCTCATCTCAGCCAGCTTCAATGAGAATTGGGAATTCAAAATAAAGTGTCTCATAGGTTATGTCTGCTAACAAATTTCCACTAATTGACATCAAACTGGTTAATTTCCATATAATAAGTGTTGATTGATTCAAGGGCTTGACTCAGCTGGCCAAGACTGTCCTTACAATGATCACTTATGGGCTACCTTTTTGGAACACAGTGGAATATTTAGTGTCTTGCCAGATTTGAAGGATGCTGGGAGTTGGAACAATGTTTTTAATCTTGGCTACTAATTACGTGGCAAAGGTATAAACTGGGCTTTGCAAATCATTATTTCCATTAGAAAGGTGTTGGAAGCAATTCCACTGAGGGCTTCCCTCCTATTTATGCAGCTGTTATTCCCATGAGAGGAGGCCATTGCAGTCATGGCTGAAACATGGGCTTCTGTTCTGTTTCCACAGCACTTGGAAGAAAAACAAAACAGGACTAATGAAAAACACACACGGGAAATGCTTTATTATTTCATCATCCTCACCTACTGAGATCTGGCACCACTCTGTGTTTAGGAAGAACTTCTCCCGCCCTCTCTCTCTCGCGCGCAGTGTGGTTGTATAAGGCTGACACTCTGTCATTTCCTGTCAGATCATTTCAGAGGAATTTGCTCTTATTTCCTCCCAGCCTCATCCCCTCCTCCTGGCCTCAGGCTTGGCTGCGTGCCCCAGCAGCCATGCCGTGTTTACTTAACCGCATGGAGCGCTGGGCTGCCCGGCCTGCAAACACTGGGGCAGCGCGCACGCACACCGGGAGCTCGCGCACGGCAGCTCACAGCCACGCTCGGGAAACACACAATTCTTTTGTGAACAAAACATGCAGGGCCAAAGCCAGACCTTTCACACGGTCTTTCTAGTCTGTAGGTGAGTGAGTTCTAGATGTGGAAAAAAAATAATGGGGTTTTTTTGGCCCACAAGTGTCGATGTAAATTCTCTTGGAAGTGGCATTGTTGTCATTTCAAGTGTTCAAATTAGGGCATTTTCTGAACTTATCCATGTGTCATGGAACTCATAGTACATGACTACGAGTTAATTCAGCATTCAAGTTATCTGTTAGCATTAGCCAAGCGTATTTGGCTCCAATAGATGTTCCTGCTACATTGCATATATGAGTGATTACTGCTACTAGTTTTTCTGCTCTGGCATACTGGACAGGTTTGCTAAAATGTCTATGTTTTATAAATGGTATAAAACTATTTTAGCACCCAACAATGGTGCGAAAATAAACCATGCAGAAACAGGACATTTGTACTTGAATGATGTGTGAGCTTTTCAGTGGGTAAAGTGGTCACAGTTCATTGTTTAAAAAAAAGTAGTCAAATCACTAATAGTCTCCACAGTAAGATTTATAGCAATGGAGAAAAAGAACTAAGTAAACTATCTGACTGAGAAGTCATTTCTTCCTTCCTTGGCAGCACAGGATTTGTTTAAACACTGTTAGGAGAAGGCTAATTAAAACAATTTTGGCAGAAGTCTGGGAGATTGCTAAATACAACACTAGCTCAGTGCTCTTAATCTGGAATGACAACTTTTTCCTAATATTAACTAGAAGTTTCTTTCTGATACAGAAAATTCGAAGTCAGAGAAAAAAATACTTCCCTCTGACACAGTTAAGACAATAACCATTATTTTGAGTAGCAGTCATAAAATAAATGATATCTGACATTTTATGACAACATTTAAATTTTATTTAATATTACTGCTGATATTTATTTAATTTAAAGCTAATGGGCTATCTGCCAGGCCAGAGCAAGAATTAATAGTTTCACTTATGACAGAATTTTCTTGTCCAGAATACTGTCAGAGTTTAGAGCAAAATCATGCAATCATAATCTGTATAAGTGGGGGTTTTAATCCATTATCTGGAATTAATGTTTAGTCCATGTCCTTTCATAATCGGATACAGTATCAGGTGAATTGCTCTTCTTTGTTTTATGATTCAGATCATTTTTATTTTCTCAGTTCCACTGTACATTTAGTAGAGAAAAAATATAATATTTATTACAAACATACAAAAATACAATACAATAATACAAACAAGAAAATAGCAAGATTGATTTCCATTTGCTGTATACCCACAGTATTGAGCCCTACAACTCACAATCTTGCATTCTAATAGTAACACAACGTTTCAAATTTTCCAGTTTCTAAATTTATGAAATGAAAGTCAGAAAAATCCTCAATTCCTTATTAAAATTAACTCTTCATATTAGAAAGTTTGTCCATATGTCTTCAAGTCATATTAAAGTCAATTAACTTTGCAAAGCAACTATGTCAGGTAGGCAAAAGTCTTCCTTCAAGTAAACCAATCTACCAAATAAGATACTTTAATTTTCCCAGAATTATATGCATGTTTTCTTTATATTTTCCAATTTGAATCATATTTTTTTAAGTCAGAGGTACTCTTGTACAGTTGTTAGTTTGTTTTCAGGATCATCACTGCACACTTTTCACTTTCTAAAGTTTGTTTATATTCCTATATTTCTAGGTCCTTTATAGTGATGACTGAACAAAACAACAAGTAATCTCAGTAGAGACATTTCAAACCAAAAGAAAATTTAATGTTGTTTAGATCTAAATATTTTTCCAGAAAGAGAAAATCCAAAGGATAGAAAAGTAGCTTGCTATTTGTAGTAAAAAAGTATGGAAAATTTATCACAAATGCTGACATCTCATTGGAAAATGATCCTTCTTTCAACCACCAATAATAAAGATCTTAATTACTCATCTCTTATCTATGAAGCTCTTTTTAACTCTGGTGAGTTTACTATGTACATTTTCTGATAAGTATTCATTGTATGTTACTCCAAGTCTGAGCTCTCTTTCCTAGGGGTAATTGGGCAGGGTCTATGGTCTCACAGTCTGCTCTTGAAATTCAGTGGTTTTTTCTTGCTGGAGGAATCTGTGAGAAGGAAGGAAACTGTTTATTGGTGCTAGGAGCTACTCAAGGGTATAACAACCCAGAAAATTAGGATAAGCTGATTACACAGAAGCCTAAAAACCTGTTTAATCACTGTAAGATACAATAGTTTATGAAATACCAGTATTTGGAAGAAGAGAAGAATTGAGGGTTTCCAGATTGAGATAGATCTATTGAGAATTTGCCAAATTTGCCAGAAAAGGACTCTTGTTCACCACCAGTGACTAGATCCTCTGAAACTGTAAGAAAATGGACCAAAAGGAAGGTGGGATAGAAACCTAGTACTGAAGATCAATAACAAAGTAGTTTCAAGTAAGTGTACCCAGAAAGGGAAAAAAACTCATCCTGAGGCAATAAGCCTAGAAAAAAGATCTAGACTAGGACTGTGGTGCCTCTTATTCTTTTGAAGCCTCTGAAGAGCACAGCTGAGTTGAAAGAGGATCTATTGCAACTTTCTGTAGTAACGTCTCACGTGGTGTTTTTTCTATTCTGGGAACTATAACTAAACTATTTTAGCAGAAAAGACATATATACTTATCATGACAGGCTTTATGACAGGTTTTATGACTTATAACCAGCAGCAACAGAATGACTGAGACAGCATTTACAGCAGCAGAAAAATTGGAAGATGGCTCTACTGGGAATACTTTTTTGTGATCTAGTATTTTCCAAGGGAACGTCATGAGACACAGGGAGGAATTTCATGTCTATTTTGATGCACAGCCTGTAGATAAAATCTGGGATTGTACTGCTACATTACAAGTATTTTATTATGATTCTAAAAACCTCTTTCAGTATATATCTGCATGGATAGGGCACAAAGTAACTCTAACAGTAATTGTTCATCTAAGGGTGACCTAAGAGTCAAAAAAATAGTCAGAAAAAGTTTCTCCTCTGAACTCATATCTGGAAATAAGAGGTTCTATTAGACCTGGCAGTAAACAGAATTCATAAGTAGAAATATTGTTAAAATGCATGCCTTGACAAAGTTTGAAAGGAAGTGAAAATGCATATTCAGACAGCAATGCTGAAGTCATATCATATGCATCTAGGAAGAAATTATGAAAATTGTTCTGACCTGTATAAATATTAAGGTTCCTGGACAACAAATAAGATTAATAGTACACTCTAAGTCTAGTCATCAAGCTGAGCTCAGCCCCTTAGATGTGCTGAGATCACCTTGGAAGCATTATCGTGGCCACCTGGAGGAGGCATGGCGTGCTCCCTGTGTGAATGGCGCCGGTGTGAACAAGGTGTGACTGGAGATGGAGATAGCTGTTGGATGGTCAGGAGCAGCATACTTGTGTGGATGAGGTCCAGCATACTCTCAGAACAGTTTTGTCTAAATAAACTGGGCTTATGCATTTCAGCACTCCTGAGATACTTAAAAACACATTTCTGTAAGCCCCAAGGAGATACAGGTAAGAAATTACAGACTATGGAGCACAAAGACCAGGATTATGAGATCAATCAGTCCACAGAAGGAAATGTCACCCATGCTGCTACCAAAGCATTTACAATGTCCTGTCTAGAGAACCCAAACACACCTAAATCTTTCTTTCTGATCCTTGTGGAGAATTGTAAGTAATATGGTAACTTACTGGTTAGTTTAATAAAGGTGAGTTTAATAAAGGTATTGCATTGTTGCAAGTAAAAGTTCTGGATGAGCAAAAGGCAGCGTTTGTATTTGAGGATTCTGTAAATGCTACTTCATGCTTTGGAGAGAAGGTCTGTGGACCAAGAAGACCCAGGTAAGATAATGTGTTATCAAAAGCTGAGGGCAGGGCCGGAGTGACCCAGTCTTTAAGTCAGGAGAGATGCAGATGAATATTCAAACCTCTTCAGAGAAGTATTCAGATCATTTTGCCAAAACTGAATATCAGAATTTGAATTATTTATTTCTATTTCTAAGTGCTGACAGTGTGCTACGTACTGCAAGAGAGAAAGCTCCTGTTTTGAGAGGCTTCCAAAATAAATATTACTTTTTTTTTCTGGAGTTTGGCCCAATGCCCATTAGTAGCCAAACTGTGATAGTGCTAGACATAATGACATACTGTGCTCGTTTTCCTCTGAGAAAGATGACTGATGATGATGCTTATGAAGAATTTCAGCTCTCTTACATGGGGACACATACATGCACAGACTGCAGGGCCACGTGTCATTTGGGAAACAAGAATGCATTCAGTATCTTTCAGTGCTGAGTTGCTTGTGTTAATGACCTGACTTTTGCTGGTAATATTCACATGCATAAAACTCACCAGGAAATAATTAGGAACCCAAGATAAAATCTTGATCCCATTGGAGTTAAGAGGAATTTTCCTTTTGAATTAGAGGTTGACATTACCTCCATTTGGCTAGGTAAAGAATGATCAGTTTTTTGTTCTAATTCTGTGCTGCCTACGTCCAAAACCTACAGCTGTAGTATGGAACTCTCTCCTGTCAACTCATGAAATATAAGTTCCAAATGAAACCTTAGCATAGCGATTATATAAACTAAAACTTAACATTATTTCTTGATCATATTCTTTGATTTTTAACATATCATTTAATTAAAAAATTAAAACAATTTTACAGAGAAAAAAATATGAAAAGGTCCTTCTTTTTCTGTCTCTGGGTTAAATCTAATTCCACAAGAATTAACAGAAATATATCATTGTAATAGAGAATGAGAATATGGATTTGAGTATTTACAGGCAGTCTAGTTCCATACTTACCTTTCTGCAATATAGTAATCTGCTATGACCTTACCTAGTAAGGTTTTTAGTGCACACATAAGCAGGTATGTTTCACCTATGCCTTCAAACAGGGGAAACTGGTGGATATTTTTAGGGTGTTTTGCTTCATTAGGTTTGATATGGTCTTGTTTATGTGAAATCTGGCTTGAATTCAAGTTAAAACATGGTTTGCTTTCTTTTTTTTGTCTTCCTGCTCTTAACTGTTTCTTTGCAGTGTGAAAATACCACAGCCTATGGTTGATGTCTTCATCACAGTGGAATGCTTTTAAACTTAATGAAGAGTTGCAATAAATCAGTAGACTTCATTCTGCTTTCTGTCATCAACACATACATACCTTCTTAGCGATTAATCCCCTCAGAGATTATTAGAAGTCAATAAGACACATTAAAAATAATTACTATTAACTTTTAAAAGGATTGTACCTGGTATCATAGCTACTAGCTATCTTGTCTCCAGTGAAATGACATTTGTACACTGTCCATTTCTGAATTCCTCAGAAGAAAAAAACCCAAAATGACATAACTTGCAGCATTTAGTCACATCCTTGCTTCAGGATACTGAAGGATGTGCATTTTGTGCAGAATCGGGGCCTTAAGTGGATGACCCGTTCAAGCAAGGACTTTGTGTCATTCCATGTTTGCCTGTTACCTACCCCAATGCACTCAGATACTGCAGGACTCTATTAATGACCATAAAATTATCATATTTATTTATTCTTTCTGATGTTTCTTAGTGGCAACATATTCCAAGGGTAAAATGTTTCCTCCTTCAGTTAGGGTTCAAAGCTTTTTACCCAAAACCCATAGTCTGTCAGGGCCACGAGGGCACTGCTGAGTCTGTCTGCCCTGCCTGGCCCGCATCCCAGGTCCCCATGCTAGCCCCCCGGGGCCAGCAGCCCCTGCCCCAGCAGTGCCACAGCTTCCATGAGCCCTTCTGGCAACCCACATCCCAGCACAGCCTCTGCCTGCGCCAGACCCGGGACATGCCCGGGGCTGGGCTGCCCCAATCCCCCGCACTTGCCCTGCTCTGGCCATGATGGGAGCCCCCCAGGTCCCTGACGCTGCCACCCCACATGTGTCCCACCCGCACAGCTGCACACAGCTGCACACAGCTGCTCTGCCCTGGGGTGGCTGCGCAGCACTGCTGGGGCTCTGCAGGCCAGTTTGAGAACACTGCTTCTCATCTCACCAGCAACAAAAGCCAGGCGTAAATAGTTCAAGCCCAGACTCTGGTGTTTACTTCGCTGAACTTGGAAAATTTTTCATTCAAATTGTAATTTTTCAGTCTTCTCTCTATGGTTGTGCAAAACCAAATCAAATGTGGTTCTGACTTTTCTTAGATGCAGCCTTTAGAAAACCTGAGGTGTGGATCTGCTAGGAGCCAGGAGCTGGGCAAGGGATTTTGCAGCTAATGTTAATTCTTAGAATTTTGGTTTTCATATTCTTGAAAAGGTTTTGGTCATTTTCTGGGCAAATGTACAAGTCAATTCCTTCACTTTTTGAGTTTGATTTTCCTTATTTTCCCTGCCAACATAGCTAAATCATAATTAAATGTACTGTACCTGAAACATGCCTTTAAAAATGCTGAGAGCAATGAATAGGGCTACATTTATTTTTCAGATTTTGCCTCTTAAAGATAACAAGGAAACTAATAAAAGGGCAAGATATTTGTGAAAGCAACACAAAAAGCCAAACTATGGGTGTGAAGTCATTATAACAGAGAAATTTTTACAATATATTTGCTTATAGGATTGTCCCTAACCAAGGCTACTGTCTTAGTAAGGAGGTTACTATGGAAACAGTGAAACAGTTTCACAGATTCCTTGATTGCCCTTCTCAGGCTTTATTATATTCCTCATTGAAAAATAAATTTTGAAATCTCTCAAAATAAACAAGTCTCTCTTGTGTGCAATGGGTATTTAGGTTAGTAAATAACTTATTGACATCTTACAGCATATCAGAAGTCCAGTTAATGGTTTCTTTTCCATGAGGAAATAACATATTTTATGAGATTTTTGGTCTAGAATAAGTTTAATACCACTTAGTATATAATGCCATTTAGTATTCAATTTTTCTGTCTTTGGGCCATGAGTAATAAACCTGTAGTAGAAAGACAGCTGACTGATAGGCAGCATAAGATAGAAAATCAGTTAATAAAGCTTGAATTAAAAGCATTTTTTTAAAGAGTAGATCTTAAAAATAGTTGTTTATAAGAAACCTGCCAAGCATGTCGCCATGTGCTCTGGCATACCCCTTGGTTCAGTTGTGGTCAGATGTCCTGGCTGTGTCCCCAACTTCTTGTGCACCCCCAGCCTACTGGGATGGGGTGGGGTGGGAAGCCAAAAAGGCCTTCACTCTGTGTAAGTCCTGCTCAGCAGTAACTAAAACATCCCTGTGTTATCAACAGCGTTTTCAGCACAAATGCAAACCACAGCCCCATAGCAGCTACTATGAAGTAACTGCATCCCATCCAAAACCTGCACACATTTGTATTATAAATGTTTCCCTGAGAATGACACTGGAGCAATGTCCACAAGATATATTCCATCCATGAAATGGGGTGCCTCTCAGCAGATTCTGCAGGAGTTCAGCTCATGTCCAGAAAACTGCTCTGCTTTCTTCACTGGAAGCAGCTGCTTTTTAGATCAGATTGAATTAAGGCCTAAGTCAGTACCTTTGTGCTTCAACTCTCAAGTGGTGACCTTAGAATTGAAAGCTGATTGGAAACAACTCTTTCTGTCTCTCCTGGTTAAGAAGAAATGTTCAATATTAATTTGCAGTAAGAAATACAGTTTGTTTAAGTGTTGAGACAGCCTCTACTGAAAACTATAGTTCTTTGTTTTATTCCCAATCTGAGCATATGTTCATGCTTCCTTGGAAATAAAATACAGGCTGTGGGGCAGCCAGGGCTGGCCTTTCCTTAGTGTGGTTTAGAAGCAGTTTGGGAAATTGGACGTTTTGCCTAGTCCTTTTCTCTACAGTGCTCTGGAATCACATGGCATGGGGACAGTCAAGCAATGGAGAGGCTGGCCAGGCCTTGTGTAGGCTCCTTCCACAGAGGTTTCAAAACCAGGTCAGAGTAATTTGGTCTTACCTCAGAGCTCATCCTGCTTTGAGAAGCTTGCACTAGAGACCTTCTGAGGTCCCCTTCATTATCTTGTGATCCTGTTTCTGGAGGAAACCCTCCCAAACTGGTCATTTGTACTATCTCAAGCTACAGCTTTGCTAAGGAGATTATTAAGATATCTGATCCACTTCCTTTTCCCTTGCATTGACATTGAAAGTCTTCTAAAAGATGATTAGGCGTTTGAGCCTAATCGTCTTTGAGAGTACTCCTCTCTGTGCTTTCAAGTGCTGCTCCAGAAAAGAAGTACTACTTCAAGAGCTTTGAGATGTGAAAAGCAGCAGGATGTGGGATTAATGCACAATGTTTCAGGCATTTTCCTCAGCCATGCGTGCTCCTTGTAGTTGAAGACAGGAGCTGAGAAAGGTCGCTGAATTTCCCAACAGATTAGGACTGCACTACAGTTTGGGAATTTCTCTAGTAGATTGGTGTTACCTAAGTGATGATTGTGAGGAATGACAACTGTCCTGTAGAGCAGATGAATTGAGAACATTTTTTCATATAAGGAAGTACTCAGCAAAAACCTTCCCCTAAAAGGCTCAGCTTTGAAATGCCTACCTATTGATCTTGCTTTTGCAGATGTACAATCTAATGCATAGGCTAAAAGATTTCCAATTGTCTCTGCTACTAGTATATGACATCTATTTGTTAAATTTTGCCTTGGGCTTAACCTGTTTTCTCTAAAGTACATCCAAATCAGGTAGTGTAAATTCATTTTGCAGTTGGAGGCTTACACTTTATATATCCTAACTTAGAGATACATCAGCTTCTTAAAAGTTGAGCTTGATTCTCTTCCTGTGGGCACTGAACCAGCTGTGTATCTAACTGCTGACTGTACTGAACAACTGCATTATTGTTATGCCTAAATGGCTCCTAGAGGCCTATTTTAGCCTGATAAAAAATATAAATTAATAAATTAAACTGTGTTTCAATATTCAGCATTTTACTACTGCTAATAATTTAGGAGTTGATTTCCTTTGCCTATTTTATTAATGTATTTATGGTACACAAGGTACATGCAAAGGTTTAATTACTTTTTATTTTCAGTGCTTACAGAAATTAAAATTCTTCACTGGGCCAAATTCAGTTCTCAGAACAGGATTTAACTTAAAATTTAGCCTTGGTTGTGGTGTCTGCAGGAAAAGCGTTTAACCCTATGATAGTCCTGTTTTCTTATTTGGTTTTAGTGTTTTTAAAAGCTGAAAATGTTTAAGTATTAGGTAATCCTTCAGGGTGTCTAACAGAATCTGAGCAGTTTTTTGAGGAATACAGATAAACAAGAGTGTCTCGAAAATTTATTAGGTGTAGTTGCTCTTTTAGACAAGTGCAAAAAAGACAGAACTAAAAAAGAAACAGTCAATTTGTCAAAACCAGCCTTGTTTGAAATATATGCAACACAAACTGCAGAAACTTCTTGTGTTGCAGAGGAGAAGAAGTGCTGAACAGAAAAGGTTGGCTCTTATCACAGCCATCATTTAAACCCATCTTTTATAGTGCCATAGGTACACACTTTACACACTTTACAGGGTTGTAAAAAGTCAAGGTACTTACCCTAGTGGGTTTACAACCCACAACCATGAGGTTAAGTGCTTTGATGGATCAGGCCCTTAACAAGAACAAATTCAAAGTGAGACAAAGTAAGAAGATGTGAGGTCATTGAATGGGGAACAACGACATTGTATTTATACCCTGGGTGAGAAGGGTCTCTGGCCCAGAAGGCCACAACTCGGGGACAGGCCTCTGGTACTCCAGGGGCTCCAGACACATCTTTTTATTTCAAGTATCTTTCTGCTCTTGAAGAGTAAGAGGCTTCTTTGAAGAGCATGTGACAAAATGTAAAGGAAGAAGTTTTTTTCTGTAAACAGGGAAACTCCTGGCTCAAGTAGAAGGTTAAGAATTGTAGAAATAGAAAAAAGAGACTTAGCTGAGAAGGGAAAAGGCTAGTAAAATAACATATTTGGTGCTTTTTCAGATATTCGTGGACAGAACTAATGACCCAGTATAGTTTTTCTTGGAGCAGACTGCAAAATTGGAAAGAGTGTGTTTGCACAGTTTATAAAGGAAAAAAACCTGCCCATCTCTTACCTGTGCTTCCACACACAGTAAAACACTTTTCAGTCATGGTCTCTGTCCTCCGATCAGTTTTTCAGCCAAGTAAAATAAAAATACAAATACAAGAGTGAAGGGGAAAGTTAATAATCACAGAGAAAGACAGGTTCCCTGTGTGCCATGACAGCCATAGCATGAATTATGTGCTGCCCAGCCCTTCTCCAAACTGGGACAAATAGTGTTCAAACAGCAAATGGACTTTTCAAGGATATGCTGTCAAAGCAGACCTGTGTCTCTTCAACTTCATCCTTCTGAAAACAAAATACCAGTATCAGATGTATCTGTTTCTTGGTAAAATTCATACCTTAACAATGAACAGCAAAGACACAAATATTTGGGTGAAGTTATTTTGCAACTATTTTCTCCAGCTGGCAATTAATTTCCTGAGATTTCTCAGGTAACACCCTGAAAACAATAGGAATGTAATTTTTTTGTATATTGGTGTGTAATACAATGGGGCAGATTGTGATGGAGATTTCCTTATGTACCTAATAAAATCAAAGTGAAGAATAAAAGTGACAGCAAGCTTCATTATACAGGCATCCAAAATTACATGTGACCAAACTTCAGGCGTCCAAAACTTACATGTGACCAGTCCCTTATGCTGTCACCCTCACAAGAGCTGAGAAGAGAAGACTGTTAGAACAGCCCCTTCAAGTAAAATATAGAAAAGAATGAAAGTAGGCAAACTAGCGTAATCAAATCATGTGTGCTGTGTTTCATACTGCCAGAACAAAAAATGCTTTCAATCACAGGACATGAATGATGGGTATGTGTATTGGGCCTTGTCAGAGTCCTGGGTCTGCCTACAGAGCCATTAACCAATTTGCTAGTTGAAACCATAGCTGCTGAAGTAAAACCTTAATTCAAAGCAAATGAATTCCCAAATCTTCTGGCTATAAGTCCCAGACGGGTAAATGTATCTCAATAACACAAGAGATCTAGTGACTAGATTTTTAAGTCAATACATAGAGGAAAAACATGAGAATGAAATGGCTGTCCAACTCTTCCTCCTGAACACTCCTGCTTTTGCAGGTAGCTGATCTTGAAACCAGGGAACTTATATGCATCTCAGCTGTTCACTGTTCTGAAAACGTATTACTTAACAAAATGCAATTCAGAGATTGAAATGGCCCTAGCATAAGTAGTAAAGACCCTTCGTGGGTGACAGAAGCCATTTCTGGATCCCCAAGCCAGGCAGCTTACCAAAAGAAGAGGCTGGCCAGTTACATGGCAACCAAAAGCAGAAGAAAATCTTAATGTGCTGTCTCACTGGCAACCCAGTGTGTGACTGAACCTCCTGGGACATGTCTAATTGCACCAGGGGAGCAGGGAGCACCAGAAATGTTCTATTCCTAACCAAATCCTTGCAACATGCATAGACTGTTCAGTCCTCGAGGCGGGCCTAAAAGGTAGCTCTGCAAAGCTCAAAGCACTGCTCTTCAGAAGTTATGCTGACAATATCAACAAGTGTTTCAGTAAGATTCTTCCCACTAGATTAAGGTATATCTCATAAAGGTGGTGGTGAACCTTTGATAGCCGCAGTCAGGGAAACATGGTGTAAATCCAGCTTTTCTGATCCTTGTGGAGGTTGGCACAGGCACGCACCAGAGACGCTCTTAGGCCGGGTTAAGGGTCACTGTGGACGCTTAGTGCAGTGCCCAAGATGGATACAACTGTCACCCTGTGGCAAACGTGCAGGGTTTGAAACATGAGAGTCAGTTAAACAAGGAAAGGAAGAGAGAGCAGCTGCTGGGAAAACAGCACTGTAAGAGCAAAGAGCAAAGCATCTCCAAATGTTCTAGCATCATCTGTGGGACTAAATACAGCTCTGACAGCTTGTGGAGCTCCATGTGTATTCATTGAACGTGTTGATTATCACAGACTTGTTATTCTCAGTTTCCAGAGCAGTTGACTGACATATTGATGTTAATTGTTGGTTTGCTGAAGTGTCCAAGACGCTTAACACTTCCAGCACATTCATCAAATGAAGCAGAAAGATTTTCAGGTGGTTTTTATTCCAAAGAAAGGTGCAGAATTTCACAGAAGAAGTGGGCAAATTAGATAAATTAAAATAAAAGATCCTTTATGAATTATATCCACTAGAGGAAGTTCATATGGTGAATGAAAAGCAAAAAGAAAACAGATTTAATATCTCTTTGCCAGCAGAGCACTGTAACTTCAAACCTTAATTAAACTAAATGCATGACTGAATTAAATATATTGTTCCAAATGATCCTCCAGGTCAATGAAATTATTAACTGATTGATCTGCAAAGTAGGACAGGTGATGAATCAACCCAAATTTACTCAGTTTTCACACGCGTACACACTCGGTCGTGCAATTTGTTCTCAACAATCTGGGTAAGTAGATAAAAATGGATAAGTCATTCTGCTGATAGCCTGTTAAAGTGCTCCTTCTATTTGTGTTAATAGTACTTATGTGTTTCTCAGATTAATGCCAGCATCTTTTCTTTCCTGTATATCTTTTGGCTTTTAATGCCAGGGCCATGCAGGGGTGGGAGGGAGTATAAATGACTGTAAAAAAAAAGTGAATCCCAGATGTTTTATTCAGGTAACCTAACCTGTGAGTTGCAAATAAGGGGATGTTTGCAGGGCAAGCATTCTGGATTTCAGCATTCCAGAGATTAATAGCCCGTTCAGTTAGTTAGTTACCATTCAGAGTTTCAGAAGCTCTTTCAGAGAATCAAATATTGTATGTTTATACTTTTAATAGTGAATCAGGTCAAAAAGAAACCCAAGCAAGCCCTAAAACCATATATTCCTATGCACTGTGAAAAAAAGATAAGAGACACAAAGGAGAACTAAATCTATATTTGCAATATTTCCATTGCTTTTCTGCTAGCCACAATTACTTTTCTGTAATCAAATAGAAGGTGAAAGAAAACATATCGCAATGCCTGATGCCATAAATAATGCATGAGTAGCTGTCTGAAACAGTGAAAACCAGTTAACAAACAGGCCAGTTTTGTGAAATGCAGTCCTGTAATGCTGCCAAAGACAACGTCTGCCTAGATTATCTGTGCTGTAAGGGTTGACTGTGTAAACTAAAGTCACCTGGGGACACATTAAATTGTACTCTTGAAGGTCTTAAAAATGCTCAAATGCTTTAGATCATAAATCAGCATCTTTTGATCACTTATTCCCCTACTTTCTTGGTCCCTGAGCCTGTTAAATTTCAAAAGGTAAGTAGGAGTTGGAAAATGAAAGAACTTTTAAGTAAGGCATAGGCCAGAAAAGATAATTTCTGTGAGTTTTGTTCTTCCTTATGCATTGACACGAAATGACAATTAATTAGGGAGAATTGTAAAACACAACTGTTGGTATAATTATCTAGACTGAGCTTTAAGGCCACTGGGGTCACTTACAATCTCATATTTATTTTCAAAATGACAGAGTGATTTAAGGATCTTGTGTTTTATTTTCAAAAGTGACTCTCTCCCATAATGAGATTTAGGTTTCAAGACCTCTTTTGAAAACATACTTATGCACTTTACTGCATTTTAGGGTACATAAATGTAGGTTTTATATACTTTAAATTAATTTAGATGCCAAAATGCCTTCAAATATTTCAATCTACCCAGCTCTTGAAACCAGAAATTTAACCCCATGAGGCACTTCTTTTTGAAGGATTTTCCTCTACTTCACATCTTTCTGATAGGAATAATTTCCAGTTAAAACTGTATAACTTTTAAAACTATCATGATTCAGTGGAATTTTTTGGGTGCACTAACACAGCTAAATAAGTTTGAGTTTTAACATCCTGCAAATTCTGTTTTGCAGGAAAATACAACAAAGAAACACTCCTTTTGTTGTCTTTGCAGGATAACCAGTCACATTTATCTGCTTTGCAAAATCTAGCTAGTAATACTGCTTGTCTCCTGAGGTAGATGATGGTGCATTTATTTAGCACACTGAACAGGAGTTCATGCTAGGTGACAACCAACGCTCAGCCACTGGCATCTTATAATAAATCTGGCACAGCAAAGGAAGAAATTGCAAATCCCATCACTTCATGGCAGTATCAAAAGCTTGCTTGTCCCTGTGGAGGACGCAAGACAGCTTTGGCCACAAACCTGCCTGCCTGGACAGAGCCCTCCGCACGATCTCCTGCCGCGTGTCATTGGGCAAAGGCTTAGCAGTGAAAGCAGCACAGAAGCAGAGGATGCGAGTGGCGAGAGCCTGGGCATTGCTGGCAGCTGAGCGCTTGGAGCCCCAGGACACGGGCCAGGGAGGGGGCTGCTCTCCAGGACCTGCACTTCTCCACAGACAGGAGACACTGCAAACACTGCTGACGTGAGAGCTGGTTAGGGAAACCATCTGGATTTGACCTGCCAGTACTGAGTGCTTGGCTGTACTCATAACATCCCATAGAGTGTTGCAAGATGTATGAAATATCTGACAGAAAATTTATCTATATACCAGAACTAAAAGCTGCTTGGCCCCTGGAAAATGACAATTTACTCATTGTGGGGGAGAAGTGCCTTTGTAGTATATTCTGTCCTACCTTTTGCTTTGCTTGAAACTCAGGTTGTGTATAGTGAGTACAGGGTTTTGCTTTTTTTCTTTTGGTTGTTTATATGCTGAGTTGGAAGGGACCCATAAGGATCATTGAGTCCAACGCTTAACCCTGCACAGCACCATCCCCAGGAGACACCACGTGCCTGAGAGCATTGTCCAAATGCTGCTTGAGCTCTGTCAGGCTTGGTGCTGTGACCACTTCCCTGGGGAGCCTGGTCCAGTGCCCAGCCACCCTCTGGGTGAAGAGCCTTTCTCTAATATCCAACCTAAACCTTCCCTGACACAACTTCAGGCTATTCCCTCAGGTCCTGGCACTAGTCACCACAGAGATGACATCAGTGTCTGCCCCTCTTTTTCACCTCTTGAAGAAGTTGTCGACTGCAATGAGGTCTGCACTCAGTCTCCTCTTCTCTTGGCTGAACAGACCATAATTCCTTGGAGTTTTGCTGCTAGACCATAACCTTTTGAATGTTTCTTGAAGGAAGTGTTTTTAGCAGTTAAGTTAGAAACAAAATAGATGTGCATGCTTTTTCTGGGCAACTCATAAAAACTGATCTCACATTAGTAAAGGTTTCAGAAATTAGTCCTGCTCCTTCGTGTGTGTACATAAACTGCCTCTTGGTGAAAAGGGCTGTGTGACATTTAGCTAAATGAGATTGATTGCATTAGATTATACAGATTCAATTAAATCATCTGTTATTCTGAAGGCAACGAATTCACACTGTTCATTAGGAATGTGAAAAACGGATGTTGTATCTGCCTTCCTTTATAACTTGCTCTGTTATATTCTACCATGACATGCTGAGCTGTAGCAGATTACATTGGTTTGGATTACATCAAATACGAAAATTCATCTTTATCTATTCTGTTTCTCTATGGAGATTGAAACCCTTCCATAACATTGCTGTAAAGCCAGAATGCTAAGGAGGCAGATCTATTTTGTTGGTTTTCCTTAGCACCTGCAAGCAACAGTTTCAAAGGAAAACTATTGTTTCAACAGCCACTAGAAACAGCATTTCAGAAATCTGAAAAGACCCATGTAATTGCACTCTCCAGTCCAAACTGCTTTGATCAATTCCCTCAACTGCCAGCATGGGGACCAAAAGGAGCAAACAACTGTCATTCTGTCAGCAGTCCATCATCCTTGGTAATACTGATACTTGCTAATACTTGGTAATGCTGATGATATTGAGGCAAACCGAAGCCTACAAAGCCATAGAAGGGCAGAAGGGTAGTGAGACCTTGACTTTACCCCTGCAGCAAGCTGACCAGTACCAGAAATCACTCCTCATGCTGGATCTTGGAGTCTTTTGAAACCATGCAATCATTTGAGAGATACCTACTTTACAAAAAAAAAAGGTGATTATTTTGTCTGATACACAACCATTTTCCATATCCAGTAGACAGTTCTTTCCTGTATGAATGCAATGGACTAAAATCATCTGTAGTGGAATTTTATGAATCATTTAAAGGAAAAATATATCTTCTGTTTGCCTTTCAGGGTCATGTAAGTGATCCTTCAGGGGAAATTGTAGCTAATGTGCTTCTGTCTGCTGCAGAATTTGGAGGGTCCAATCAGTGTCTGCTCAGAGGCATAAACTGAATCTTAGAAATAAGTGGGTTTATACTGTAGATAAAGTAATTGTTGGTGCTTTGATAAGGAAGGCGATTGTAGCTGTGACTGGTAGCTTCTTATTAAAGAATAAGACAGCACACTAATCCCTATTTAATCTTGGGTAAAGTCTACACTTATTTTCCTGATGATGGTAAAAATCATTTTGAGCTCCTGCGGCATCTAAGTGTCATACTCCAAATAGGAAAACCATTAGCTCTTTGCTTTGATGGTGTTATTTAATTCTATATTATTAATTTAAACCTTACAGACTGTCGATTGCCACACACAGTTAGCTTTAGGACGCATGCTGAATCAGGCTCCAACAAGTACCCAGGCGGAGTTCTCTTCATATTTGTAGCTTTAATGTAGTCAATTAAAATGTGATGAAACAATAAATCACATGCATGCATTCTGTTTACTTTTCTATGAAAAAAAAGCAACTGCTTGAATTTATGTATCAGGTGATCCTTCTAGGGATTAGGTAACTCAGAGTCTTGAAATCAAATCTTGATTGTACTTTTAGGGCAATGAATATAAATTATTACTCTATCTTTTCTTTCTTTTTTTTCTTTTTTTTTAACCCAATTCCTTAGAATAAATGCTTGGTGTAGTAAAATGGAGCTCTGATGTTTAGAACCCTGGCATATATCAGCTCTTACTACCTTTTCATATAATGTGAAATGCAGCAATCATTCTGTGGTGTCAAAAACTGTTTGGGCTACAAGACAGATGGGACTTTCAAAATGAAATGTACCTATGACTGTTTGCTACTACATATATAAAACATCTCATTTAGTCTCATCTGTGATTTTCCAAGAGGAAAATGTTTCCACAAGTAATTTATCTCAGTCTTACAGGTTCGGATCATTGAATGACCATTTCCAAACAGGTCTAGCAATTGTGTTTCTAGTTTTGTTAATTAAACTTCAGCTTTTTGTGTAATTCATCATGAACACTTTAATGCTCTTTTAAAAACAAGCACACACAATTAATATAGCTATCTCGTAACATAGGAACGAACAAATACATTTTTATTCCAGATTTTGTTTGTTAGGTGTTTGTTTCAGACCTTAGTTTAGCAAGATACTGTGTGTAACTTTAAACCTGGAGTCAAGTTCATTAATATAATACATGGGGCATACATAAAAGTGCAAGACTATATATTTCAATATGTAAGAACTCAAGAAAGTCTTTGATCAACAGGACAGATGTTTGACCCCCAACAGGTGCCTGGTTGAAGCTCAGAGAGGGAAGGAAGGGAAGACAAGAGTTATTGCCTCAAATATCAATCTGAG
The DNA here is from genome assembly GCA_013398275.1 of Promerops cafer. Taxonomy (NCBI): domain Eukaryota; kingdom Metazoa; phylum Chordata; class Aves; order Passeriformes; family Nectariniidae; genus Promerops; species Promerops cafer. The sequence goes on along the minus strand of VZSE01009823.1, from coordinate 1,467,787 downwards.
AGCAGTTTTTTTCAGAGCTAATCATATGAGGAGTGAATCTTCTGTTGCTTGATGCAGCAACTTCAGTAAGCAGCTTTGCTTTTAACTCTCTTTGTAATGGAGATAAGCAAGGGATTTATATCTACAACACGGAAAAGAAACATTTACTCATTCTAGAAGAAAATGGACATGTTTTCTGTGTTTTGGATAACAAAGTTAAATACATTTGCAATAATGAGGACTAGAAGACATGGAATAAATTTTAAAGCTCTAATTTTGTTTTCATTTAAGCAGAGGCTATTTATGATGAAGTTAAATTATTTTTCTGTGTACTAATTTTAAAACTTATTGACCTCCTGACCTTTTGCAGAGTATAACGATGGTTTGATAGAGGACATGACTGCAATGTCTCATTCTTAAGCATGTGAAACACAAGAATCTTGAAAATCAAGCAGAATACTGGAAGCATATAAATAATACAAGGGCTTGCAATGCATTCCCTATACAGTAGTTGGTATGAAAATTCCTGCAGTGCTTTTTTATGCATAATAGATTTTGTTGTGTTTATAAATATTTTAATGAATTAGTAGTGTTCTTCTATAAAATAGTGATTTTACTCTTAAAATTATCTTTTAAGATAAATCTTCTGCCTTCTGTGTTTTCTCCTCTCCATGTCTTTCTCTCTCCTGTCATTTTGTTTTGTATTTCAGGATGTTTGTTTGTCTGTATTTTTTGTAAGAAAAATTTTTTAAATAGAAGTTTAAGTACATTTTCTACATACTTGTTTAATTATTGTGTAAATCTTTCTTCCTGTGTTGATACCTGCTCTTAGAATTTAAAATGCAACAATCTAACAAACAGCAGATAATCCCAACTAAACTGCCTTTTTATCACTGTGAGGTTAGAGAAGGGTCTGACTAAAAGTATCTTTGTATTACTGGGGAGGAAAAAATGTTGCTGGAGGACACTGAAGAAAAAAAGAACAGCGGTCCTCAAGAACTAATTAAGAACACGTCCTTGTCTGTATCTCCAAGTGGCTTCTTCTCATGGGGAGTGCACTCCAATTGCAGCAGTGTGCCAGCGGTGCCGGCGCTGCAGGAACAGGGTGAGGCATGGCTCCGAGAGCACTGGATGAAGAGTGGGGCATTGGGACCTCTGTTCCCAGGCCTGTCAATAATCTACTGGTACAAAAGTACCTTTGGGGCCAGTTGTAGAGGGCTGGAGCTGAAACAACAAGCCAAGCATCGGGGGAAAAAATCCGTTTACAAATGGCAGTTGCCAGTGGTAGGGCAATAGAAGGTTCTCAAAGCTGGTTAAAAGATGGCAATAATGTTTCAGAGCCAAAGGAAAAAGAACAACAGTGCTTTTTTACATTTTTATGGTACAAATTGTTCTAAGTCCCACTTTGGAAAAGGGTATTTTACAATAGTTAAGCCACAACCAAACTTCACCAAAATCAAATTTATTTCAGGCTCAGTTAGTGACTTTCTGGCTCAAGGAAGCATGGCCTTATGGTGACATGGACTACTTCATATCACATCCCTTCCTCTGTGCTGGTTTTCTCAGGTTCCTGAGCTGTACTTCTTTCTCTTTGCCTTTGAGCCCGTGCCCCCTGCACTGTGCATGCGCCCCACCACAGAGCAGTTCATAACAGGACAAGGTCATGTTTCTGCAGAGGTTGCAGGGTCACCAGAATTCACATTTCTTTCTAGCCACATGTCATTTTTCTCCTGGCATGGAAAAAGTAATTAGCTTTCCCCATACCCCCCCATACTGAGAACAGAGTTCATTTCCTTTGAGAGGAAGGGTGCCGCTTCCTTTCTTTACTGGGTGAACATCAGCAAATGAAAATCATTACTGGGTTCACTCAATATATTTGTCAGGAGACATTTTAGCTGATTTTTTTCAGTGAAGGGAAATTCCTTTCACAGGACATTGCCTCCCAAACCCTCAATCTCATGTTCAGAGAGAAAATGAAGCTGAAAATGGTGGCTTTCACCCAGTTGAGGTAGAAACATTTTTAACATGGTTACATAAATGCAGGGCAATTTCTCTTATAGTTCCATTTATTTTTGCACAAATGTCTTTATGTGGGAACATACAGACTACAGCTAAAGCCTTTTTCACTGGTTTCAACCAAAACCAGTATCCAGATTTCTTTCCCTTTCTCTAGGACCTTCTTTTCCTGCTAAACCAGTCATCTTCCATTGTCATATCAACTTCCTACAGATTGGGTGAATTTGGAAGCAAAAATCCGGATTCTTCCTAATCCTATCCATTATCCCACGTCTTACCTGAAGTGTTCAGCTCTAACCAAATGGCAGTGGGGATGTTCCGACACACAAGCCTCAAATACAGGCTGCCCATTTATCACTTCAGTCTAACTTTGGTTTTGTTATGGTGTGACAGTTTCACTACAGGCACTCCGTAGTGTTACAGATTATCAGCAGCTACAGATTCTCTGGCTGATGTTTCCTCCTTCTTTCCTGGAACAATGTAAGAGTCTAAATCTACACACATGCAGACGAGTGTCAGAAGTCATTAGTGGTATGTCCTTGGTATAAATTTCAGAAAGATCAGGAATCCTACTCTTTCTTATTTTCTTTGACTAGTTGCATTCTTTATTTCCTGTGAGGTCGTTGTTACACCACAGAGCAGAATTGATTGTGTTTATTGTACATGCTATTAACTAGGGCTTTTAAAAGCTCTAGTCAGACCCCTGTTCTGCTTGGTGCTTCTTATCACACTGAGGGCAGAACCCCTGATTCACAGCAGCTGAGTAGTAGAGCCTTGATGAAGGGCACATATACCTGCACTAATTTTATCATTTTTCTGTGCAAAATCATTTCAACTATGATCACAGACAAAGATGAGAAAGGACCCACTTGCCTGAAGCTGGTCATGGGTTATGGCTGTACAGACAGGAAGAGGATGATGAGCTCCTCAGCAGTGATGTGGTGCCACATATTTGTCTGAACTGTTGAAGACCTACATGGTAAATAAAAATTTCGTACAATACTGAGAATTATTAACTTTAACAATCTCAGTTCTGTTATTTCAGATCCAGATATGATCAGCTTTCCAAGAGCAGAAATAATTGTTTCTGTAGCTTACCATGAATTAGAGGTGTGTACAAAAATATTCCCTTCTGCAATTCTTAAACTTGATATTTTGTTTAGAAACATATTTTAAAAATATATTCAGTCATTAGCTTTGCAGAGGTATTAGGGATGAGAAAGGAAACCAGTTTTCCTTATTGCTTCTGTCTCAGCCAAAACTTCTCAGAGTATAATTTAAAGAAGAAAAAGAACTGCTTAAAATAAATGGGTCCCCAGTAAGCAGTGAACCTGTTGCTCAGCTCTGTGCAGGATTATTTGGTTCTGCTCTTCTATTTGGAACAAGGGGAACAGAGCAAGAGGCATTTGCTGCATCTGAGACTATAAGGGCGGCTTCACTGCCAAACCCAGGAGAGTTAAGGCCAGATTTAGGCATGTTTCCTCACACTGAGTATTATTCCCCGTTCCCAAGTAATTTCACTGATTTTGGAGAGGAAGACTTGTAGAGTGAAATGCTGCTTGGCATTAACAAGTAGACTAGAACCTACTTTCTAGATCCTCTGCTTTTAATAGAGATACTTAATTTTGCCTTACACAACAACTCTCTTAAAAATTCTGACAGCTGTGCTTTGCCTTGTAAGTCTTTCAAAAGACAGAATGCTAAGCTAGCCGAAGAAAATGCTTCACAAATCTGACATGTTCAAACTATCCATATCAAAAGATTACTTTTTTATCTTCAATTTATTCTGCAAAAAGACTCTGGGGGGTTTATTTCAAAAAATGAAAAATGGGCCAGCAGAAACAGTGGTGTACAGCTCCTATTTATCTGGTTTACAGCTATCAGTTTGATTGCTGGAATAGCACTAGAGAAACTAGATGCTTTCTTGAACATGGTATAACAAACATTCTAATAATACAAAGGGAAAATAAGTTAAAAGCAGAAGGATAAGCCTGAGATGCCAGATTTATATTTTTTTTATGGACAGTATGAGATTTGACTCCTGAGATGTTGTGAATTTAGCTGCAGATGATACTGCTCCTGTAACAAGGAAAGCAGAGTGGGGCTTCAGTGCTGCAGCTCAGACCCGGCTGTATTGCAGAGTGCAGCCATGCAGGCTGTGTGTGTCGGGGAGTGGGCGCTGCTGGCTCTGCCGCCCCCAACAGCCGCCCTGGCAGGGGCAGGGGCAGCCACTGCTCTCACAGGAGCGCTCTCTCTTCTCCCAAACTTCCTCAGGCTAAATCAAATACACTTTCTAATGGACTGTTACCTGAATTATCTCATAAAAAGTTCAACGTTTTCTAGGCACCAGAAGCACAATTAAAAGTCTTCCCCAATAGGAAATCAGGTATTTTTAACAGCCCATTTCTTTGATCACAGCATTTAATTTAACCACTGCTGTCTGCTTCACATGGGCTGTGATCATTGAAGCTGTTCTATTTTCTGAACAAAATGGGAAGTGTATGTAGGTACCTCTGCTTCTGTTACAGACACATTGGAACAGCTTGGGGAGAATTCAAATCTGTCTGATGATCAAATTACAAACCAGCAATAACAGGATAAAGAAACACGTTTGATGCATTATTGCAGTTAGGTGAGAGCAAGGGCAGTCATTAGAAGTCATGTGTGCCCTGTCCTGCTACAGCTTTTAGGAAAATCAGAGATCACTAGAAGTTTGTAAGACAACTAATTTATTTTTTATGGTTGTTTTCCCCCAACACTAGTTGTGTTTAAGGAATTGCCATCAGAAACAATCAGTGGATATTTAAACAAACCCCAAAAGCAGCAAGTAAAACAGGTCTTTTATGATATTTGAAAATTTTTCCTTTGTGATAGAAACTCTAGACTGCACACATGGTGCTTTCAGGACACCAACTGAGAATAAAGCTGCTTTCAGAGGCAGTAAGTGATTTCATTCTATTAATGTCCAGGTGATTTGTGGTGCCCATTACAGCATCACTAATGTGATGGCAAACATTTCCTGGGCATGCCATGTTTTCAGTGTTCTGCAGAACATAGTCAGCTCAAGTGCTTGTACAGTGCCTGATTGGAAAAGACAGCCCCTGGGGTTCATTCTTTTCATCAGTCAAATACTAATTCTGAAACAAAAGGGGATCTTTTAATTTTCAAAGATGCTGAAATAAACCCAGTGTAAGAGAGCAGAAGGATACAGTAGAAGCCCCTACAAAGCAGGTGTATGTCAATAGAAACAGTCACAGAAATTTTCTATATACCATCCTTTTATAGAATGCTTGTCATGTTTGTTCCATATTATTCTTTGTTGAAAAAGCAAGTTGATATTTAAACTATGTCCATATATGTGTGTCACTATTTAATTATGTCAGAAAAGGCAAGGACAAAATGAGACTTATACTTTGAGTGGAAAATGGAGATACTCCTGGTAAAATAAAAGTAAATATGCCCACTGTAGACAGAGCCTTGAAGGATGTCACTTAACCACTGCCCTCCTCCAGGGAAAAAAGTCAAATTTTATGTGTCTAAAGCTGAATAAAACATGGGACTAACAAATCAAAGTGCCTCTATTCCTCATTGTTTTGCTCAATGGAGGGAACAAGGAAGTTATGTCCCGTGGGACTGAAAAGAGGCAGCTGCCTGAATCACAGCCTTCCCTGCAGTTTTCAGCTCCAGCGAATGCTGGGACACCTCGTGTGACAGGACCTCGTTGCTCTGTCACCAGGAGAAGCCTGAGTCGGGGCAGCACTTCTGAAGAGAGGGCAATGTCTGTGCCTCAGACGTCACAAGCTGTAGTGCTAGCACTAAGGAAAGTGGCACGGGCTGCAGGAGATGGGAACAGGGTGGGTTGTGGCTTGAGAAGTCGCAGTTCAGAGGCATCAGTGTCACAGCTCCAGAGAGCTGTTCAGCTGGAAAAGCCTGGCTGAGCAGAGAAGCAGCTGGGACAGACAGGTTCCTTACATCTGCCTGTAGTGCACAGAGCTGATTCCAAAGGCTCTGTTTCCCAGGAGGACTGTATAGTGAAAGCTCCATGCAGGTCAGTGTGTGATGTTTCCTGAGGTTTCTCTCTGGGGCATTGCAACAGGAGTGTAGGCAGCAACTTCAGGTGAGAAACTGGCTCTGGAACAGGGCAAATCCACAGAGCGATGAATGCAATTGCAGGGCACTGAGCCATCCTGGTAATCAGCTGTCTCCCTCCTACTGCCTTACACTGCACTTGCTTCCTACTAACAAAGAAACTAAGATTCGGTTTGTGTTTTCAGTGATATAGCAGAAGAAACTATTGAGGGGGTGGAATAATTACATAAAACAGTATGATTTTAGAATGAAAACACCACTTTATCCAAGGTTTGGATTCTATGTAAACCAACAGAAACTTTAAAAAGAATGATAGGGTAAAATCAATATTGATTATCAGGAGTAGAAGTGCTATAATTGAGGCCATAAAACCTTTTAAGATCCAACTAAAATTTTCCAGTAAAGCTACGATAAATTATTCCTAAAGAAGTAGAATATTTGCATGGAATTCAATGTCATTATATCAGAGCCTGTTTAATGAAAAAAAAAGACTATTACTGATTCTGCCATGAAGGCTATTATGAGAGGAGGATTAGCGTAGTTATTTTGGCAGGTTACCTTTTCCTACTAATATTTCATTGCATTCTACAAAAGTCCGCTTTTAAAATCTCTACATGCTTTTAAGATCTCACTTTTCATTATTGCTTGTTTTTCTGCTTCTCAGTCCTTTCAAATCTGACATATTAGCTCCCTTATTATAGCTCAGCAAGAGCAAGCCCTTTTAATTTATGAAGGGCCCTAATTTTTATAATCTGATATCAGTGCAGGCTGTAAATCTTTTTAATGATAAAATAAATGGAAGTCTAACGTGGCGTTTTTGTCATCACTTCTTTAATAGTTTCTATCTATTTTTTCAGATTTGTGATTAGTAGAATTATGCAAAGGAATAAAATCAAATAATATTGTGAATCTACATTTACTGTGTTTGGGAGACGAGTTACTCATGCATTATTTGTTTTACCCCAAAATAACTTAAAGGTCATGGATTTAGCTGATTGCATAGCTGATTTTTTCTTGTTCAGTGGAAATACGTCCCAGAACTTTTAACTGTTATCAAGTAAGGAAGTAGCCATAACTGCATCAGCTTATATCTGTCACTTATATGCAGCCAGAAGTTTTTGATTGCTTATGCAAACACAAACTTTTTGATTATGCTTCCTTCAGAATCAGATACTGCAAAATCAGGTCTTCCAGACTTGGAGGGGAAATTATCAAGAAACTGAAGCTGAAGGAGAATACAATATTCTGATGGTTCAGGGATGCTTCTTCCTGCAAACTGACCACTGACCTGTAAGGGGTACCTGTACGTTTACCTATGAAATTGAAAGCTTTACTTTTAACCTAGAAAGCGCTGTGCTGCCTGAAATCCAAATGTCTGGAAAAGTGCTTCTCCTCTCCTTGTGCTGTAAGATCAGTAAAATCTCCTCTGTACGAAGAGGCACCAGGCTGAGCCAACCACGGCTTCTGAACCTGGACTCCTGTGAAATGGCTTAATTCTCATGGGCTGCATAGGACAGGGCAAAGGTATGTTTGTCAGGGTGAATTGTTGATGCTGTTAGAGGAACTGTTAGTTTAGCAGCCAGGATTTTTCCTTGTTTGGTGAGATGTGCTTAGGAATACTGTTTGATGCAGGCTTTCTCTTGTTACATTGAATACATCATGTGATTAATATTTACATTCACTTTGGTGAATTCCACTGTGCAGGGGTAATTATCACAGTGGTCGTTTTATGTTGCATTAAACTTCAGATGTGGAGCAGTTCTCTGAAGAAGCATACTAGTCTGATGTGTGTGTATCCAGCCCTGGATGGGAGGAATTTCCTTTAAGCTCCGACAGTGCTGTGCTACTTTATGTTGGTATTAGCACTCTCCATCCCATGGGTGCCTCTGCTTGTGTAGAAGGCCAAACTAGCCATACCATAAGGTGCCAAGGGCGCTGGTGTGGCCTCGCAACAAAGATGCTATACAGGAGCTACCTCGCAGCACACCCATGGAAGCCTCCCCTCATATGGTGCTCTCTGCCCAGAGAGCAGCACCCATCCTATGGAGTGAGCCTGTCCCTTGGGGATGAGCAGCAACCCCCAAGATGAGTGGAGCGATCTGGGGGCAGAGGTGCTCACCACTGTGCAGGGACGGACTCCTGTAGGATCATCTGTTGGACTTAACTGTGAGATTTGGGAGAGAAAAGTTTTATCTGAATGCAGGGCCTTGCTACAGATGGATCTGCACTTAGAAGTTTCTTACTATAGCATGCCAAAAGCATGGAATTTTTCACATCGAGTTCTTGTGGTTTCACACCACAAGGTTTGAGCCTAACATGGTTGAGGAAAAGAGTCAGGATGGGAAACTGGTGGGTGGGTTTCATTCAATTAATTGGTGGTAACACAGCCTTCTGCTCTGCAGCTCCCGCCATCTGGAACAGTCTTTCTTTATCTCTCTACCTCATTGACTCTCAATCTGATTTCAAATCTCAGCTGAAAACATCTCTCTTCTGTGCATTATACCCTGTAATTTCTCTTTCCTGTTATTATTTCTTTTTTATCTGTAACATGTTTTCAGATGGAGCATAAGAGTTACCACACAACATTAAGTGATGCGGCACCGTTACTCTAATCTGCATCAGGCCAGGCAGCAGCAGTGAGCATTTTTCCCACTAGAATATAAATAGATTTTAAATACCCAGATGTATGTCAATTGTGTCACTTAATATGTACATTTTAATCGCTGTTTAAATAAATGATTTTGTAGGAGGTTTTATTACTTTTACTTCCAGTGTTGTCTCTTTCCTCAAAAAGTTGTCTTAAAAGTTAAAAACCATTCTGACTGTTAAGCACTCCAAACACTTCTGGATTTTTGCATCTCTTGTTTATAACAGTGTATCTCTACTGCAATGAAAAATATCACTCAATATAAGTCATGCACACTTGCCAAAAGAGCATTGACCTGACCAGCTTGGGCTGCTCGGACTGTAACGGTTGTAGGCTTCAGCACTCAGTGTAAAGGTATCCTTACAAAGAGGCTTGAATGATGTAGGTGATGTAGGTGTTGATGATGGCACTTGCATGCTGCAGAGCTTTTCAACCAAAACACATGGGAATGGGGTGTGGGTAAGAGAAGGAGGTGAAAACAAGTATTCACATTGTGCCTTGTAATAAATCAACTGCCTCACATTAAATCAGGGTATCTGTGGAAAGGGAACGAGCACTAAAATTGCAATAAACTTTATCATTCTAGTATTAAAAAAGCAAGGACCCACATCAGAGAACAGTCTGTTATTGTCCACATAGGCCAAATTTTGAATGGTAGTCATCTGAGTGCCTAACAGGCATCATTCTGGTGAGGATTTGATGTTATGAGTCTCTGAAAGAGTCAGAGCAGCAAGTTTATAGGGATAAGTGACATTTTATAAGAATGATTGTCATCACCAAGAAAAAAAGACACTTGAACTTTTGAGTGCATGAACCTTCCTTCTGGCCTGAAATAGAAACTGTATGTATTGTATGTCAACTGTATGTCAAAGGGCAATAGCTCATACCATCCCCAGATGGTTTCTTGGAAGAATAATGATGTCTCAAGAGACTACCAGTACAGAGACTACAGTATGGAGACGGCTCCATGGGTTTCCTTTTCCCTTGGTCATGGCTCTCTCTTCCCTATGTGACAGGATATGATGATTTTCTGTGACATGTATGTAAACAGGGAGTGTTCACCATTGCCCTTGGGTATTTCAGATCTGCCACACAACTGAGCCATTCAGTTTGAGCTAGGGTGTTCCACCTTGGAAGCAAGGACAGAATTTGATGGCCTCTGCAACAACATCAGTGATAATAAGATTTCATTTTAATGAAAGTGCATGTGCAAACCCCACCTGGCTGCTTTGCCTCCCAGAGATAATGGTAACTTCTAGGAAGACCTTCTTTGAAAGTGTCAAGGTCTATGAGCTTATTACTAAATGGGTTGTGAACAGATGTTAGGACATTTTGTTATTTCTGTATAAAGCAGTCTTTGTGTGAGACCTATGAATGTGCTTCCTAATCTGGGATAGTCCCAAGCAGTTTGGGACATGTGGTAGAGTAATGTGGAGTGAGCTAAAATCACTGATCATAAACCATCTTGAAAAGAAAAATATGTGTGTTTACTGCCAGAGATCACTGAGAGTAAAAACCTGTTTTAAATCAAGAACTGGAACCATTTCAATTCCTTAAACTAGCTCTGGTTTAGCCTGGAAGTTAGCCCTGCTGTTAAATCCAAAGCATCAGATTTAGCCCTCTGTAAAACCAAAGTAGCATAATAATTGAAGTATAATCTTCTTTAAGTACTTCTTAAATATGGGCATTGACACTGTAGGATTATACATTTTATGTCATATACTTATTTGCTGAGTAAGTTCTTGTAACAAGCTAATAACAGTTGGGGCCCCAAGCCTACCAGATTTTACATATTCCCCACTCTATTTGGGTTGAATCAAATTGGAATTGAGGACTCTACCTTCCTAAAGTTCATAGTCCATTTGCTACAATTTTTTTCTCTACTGTTCTCTTGAACCTTTTATCTGCAAAAGGTAAAAAAAGGACCTCAACAGAGAGATCGTCACCATTAAAGTATGGTCATCTTGGATGAGAGCTCTTCTTTTAAATATTTGCTCTGTGAACTCATTAATTATTTTTAAGCATATAATTTAGATGTCCAGTGTATAGAGGCCAGTGGATTTCTGAGAATATTACACACAAATCTGTTAATTACCCTCCTAATCATGCCCAATCAAGAAGACATTGCAAGTTGTATTTTAGGGAGCCTTATTTTAGTACTGTTTTGTCCTGGTTGGTAATTTCCTAATACTTAGAAGCTTCAGTCAATAACTGTGGGGATATGTCTGCTGTGAAGAGACATCTGTTTACTCAATAGATCTTTTTATTTAATTTTTAATAGAGCTTTTCTAATTTGGCTTGACCATTTGTTGTTAATGTATTTATAACGATTACAGTAGCTATAATTCATATCTAATGATTTTTTCTAAATCTATGAATATTATTTATTAAAAGATAAAAATTCAATACTTCTTGTAGCAGCCATTACAAAAAAATCAGCTATTGCAAAATGAAATAAATATAATTCACACCTGTACTGCAACAGATCAAAAAGATAAACCTAAATAAGCAGTTCTGATACCACCTAATTTATATTATCTAACTACTTAAATAATAGAGAGTAGACTTTGGCCCTCACTGTACTCTATTGTAGCATGGTTAAATTTCGGCACTGCATATTGAAAAAAAAGAACAAAAAAGTTAGGTTTTAGCAGTTTGTAAAAAAAAAAAAAACTATAAAAGTGAAGCTGATTTTATTTGTTTTAGAAAACAATTTAAGATACAATGAGCCAGATTCTGATGTTGGCTTGCCTGCTGTAGTTCAGCGACCAAAGAAATGGTCTCTATGAACGTATGGGATGAATTCTGCTGCCAGTTACACATTTGTGCACTTGGAGTAATTCTGAGGAAGTTAGTGCAATTTAAAACTGCAAATAAATATAGGCTCAAAATCAATTTCTTCACGTACCTGCCAAAATTGAGTTCAGGGTTCAACATACACAGCACTTCTTCTATCTAAAGAATTCATAGCACTTTGCAGAGGTGAATTAATATTACTCCCTCTTAAAAAGCTGCAAGAATAAGACAGACAAGTGTGTTGAACAGAATCCATGGCAGATTGGGGTAGAGATTGAAGATGATGTTTTTTCAGATTTGTTTCCTCACTCCTGTACTTGATTTCTAAAGCAATGCTGAAAAAATTAGGAAGAAGTGCCTATAATATGGGGATATTATTCTTTCTTTCTTTCTTTCTCTTCCTTCCTTCCTTCCTTCCTTCCTTCCTTCCTTCCTTCCTTTCTTAGCATGATTTTTTAAAATCAATTTTATACAAAAGGAGAATAAGTTTGTGCTTTATCCACCCAAGTAATTTTGTGTTTTTATAGATAATGCACCCCAGTAGTTATCCCCAGGTGTTGAGCTTACAGATTCTAGCTAGCTAATGATGAACTACAGCCCAGTATGCAGGTAAATTTTATTTTGCCCTGAGTGAACTTGTACTCCTGTGCCCTATTCTGTCAGCAGAACCAGCTAGGAAGCAGGCAGCTTCATGGGAGCGTGTTTGCTGGGGACTGATGGAGAGTCCAGTGGGGAATGCTATATCTCTATGTGAGTCCCACAATTTCTCCCCAGGATGTGGTCAGTCTCCTCTAAGAACTGTCAGAACAGGGCAATCTCACAGTGGTTTCACCCTGTAGAGTACATTTCCTTACATCAGACTGGTTCTTAGGTGAAGATTTCTCCATCCTCTGTGACATTTTTAGTTGGTAGATCTGACTGAGACATTCCTCTCCTTTTTTTTTAGATCCCCAAACTGCCAGCAGTGACTAAGGCAAGCACTGGTCCCTCTAAAGCACCAGTCTACACAGTCGTGCTGACTCCATCTATCAAGAGATCAAACACTACTAAGGTATAAAGCACAGCTTTACAAGATGAGCTGTTCTTGGAGATTAGTAGCACAGTTTCATATATCAATACTAGCCCGCATGACAACATAAAGTATCTTTTATTTTCAGTAACTTCACTTGTTATTTTTCTGTATTAGTTAAGCTTTTCCAGTAGGGTGCTAATTTGATTATTCCCATATTAAAACGGACATTTACAGAGATTCTTCTAATTTATATTAAATGAAGCTGTAATGCTAACTGCACAGTTTCTGGCCATTGGTAGTTATGCTGTAGAGCACAGGGAACTTCATAATGACTCACACAACATATATGCAGTAGAAAAGATCTCTTTTTTTCAATCAAGCTTATATCCCAGCCTCAGGAAACCCCACCTGCCCTGACTCAAAGTCAGCTCTTAGCCTCACAGATATTCAGATAGCTTTAGTCTGCATTCAATAGTTGACTGTCCAAGGGAAATAGAATTTCCCTTCTATTTTAATGCACATTAACAGATGCATTAAAAAACGTAGCCTAAAAGCTACTTGCTTTACATGTGGAAAAATAAAAACACATCCCCGGTATTTCTGAAATTATACCAAAATTTTTAATTAGTAATATTAACAACAACCTTAAAATAGTGAGCCATCATTGTACATGACCAATTGGTTAAGCCATTCATGCTTAATGTGTGCTATCCATGTGTGACACACAGTAAGAACAAGACACTGAGTATGTCTGAAGACTGCTTTAGGCTGGTGGATGAACACTAAATAGATGTAGGCAGAGGTAAGGCAGAAGAGCAAGCAAGGCAGAAAGAGGAGACAGGCCTGATAGGGCCACAAGGAGTGACAGCGGAGTCTGTGACAGGGCAAGTTCACAGCTCTGCAAAAAGGGCTGAAAGAAGAACATTCCTTGGATGTTTTCACTCTTTCAGCCATGCTCACATCCTTCTGCGTTTTCTCCCTGAGATCACTTTTGCATTTGATTTGCCCTGACATGAGGACAGCCGTGTGTGCCAAGCCTCAGAGTAACTTTGTGATTACCTCACACTAGAAGTCAGGGAAAGGATTAGCATTATACAACGGTGTTATTAAAGCCAAATACAGCTATTAGTTTCCTGCCAATATTAATCCACAAATGAAACATTCTGGAAAAATTGCTAAGTCATTACAAGAGATAGATCTGACTATCTGGAATCTAAACAGCCTATGGAAGAGTGACAGAGGGAAAGATTTTGGAGATAATGGAAATACAACATGGAAATAATTGGTCCAAAAGTGGTAAGAAAGGGAAATAATTTCAGAGCTAAAACCACACAACAGATTTAATATTGACATCTGAGGGTGGTAGTTTGAAATATGCAACTTTAAAAATTAAATTAAATAGACTGATTGCAAAACCATAGAAATGAGGGGCAAGATAAAATTCTCTGACTCTTTTCATTGTCTTGATTTTTGCCTTTAAACTTGATGTAGACCAAAAGAACAATGGAAAATGGAGGTTTTGTTGTTTTGCTAAGGAAGTTATCTGATGTTATCTTTAGGAATCCTAAGAAAATCAAAGTTGATTTCGTTTCACTATTGTTTGTTGCAATGTTTATGAAATAATATGATGAATCTCTAGACAATAACTAATTATTACTGATTACTAAGAAATAAGTCAACAAAGATATTTTCCTGTTTACATTCTTATCAGACTGTATCAAGACCATCTGCATTTTCAAGTCCTTTATCCCAAGGGATAAATGATTTGTGTTGTTCATTGAGTATACACATGCAAACATGTCATTTGGATTTGATGCACATTTACCAAACAAGAGTTACAGAACTTAAACAGGAAAACGAGCATTAATACACAGAAAAGAAAGCTTAAACATGCAATCACAGCAGATAGAAAAGTCAATATTTCAGTGAAATTATTCTGCAAAACTCTTGTTCTGATAGTACAGCATCAGTGTTCATACTCAGAAACTGCTCGAGTTGTATCACTTCTATTTGCTGCTGATCTTTTTGCAGGTGTCCACCCTAAGAGTGTGTGTATGTGTTTGTGCACGTGTGCCTGTGTGCATTCATGTGAGAAAAGTGCTTTGCCCAGTTCTGGCCCACACTGAAGAATTCAGGTCTGGATTTGGGAAGGGAATTAATAGCGATACAAACTGGACTTTGACAATTTCAGAATGTGCTTATGTCTCAGGACTCAAAACTGTTGAATGTCAATACGACTGCTTTATGTGTCCCCCATTGCCATCAGCAAGCAAACTGCTCTCACTTCTGCTCTCACTGCAGAACTTGCTTTTTGCTAGGTCTTTTGACACAACTGGAAGTTTGTCCTTCTCAGCAGGCTAGGATTCTCAAACTCCAAGCTCAATTCCTCTCTGCCACTGTTTTCTCATCCTACCCCTTTGCCTTTGCTCTCACATATTGCTGGAGTGATGGTGGTAGTGATGAGAGTATTTTCTAGTGCAGCTCTGCGGTTTGGGGTTTTTTCTTCCTTCCTTTTCCCTTATTTTCCTGGCAGCAGAAATGAATGGCTCAGGAAAAGGCGAGGCATGCTGGAGGACAGATGTGTGGGAAGACAGGTTTCCTAGCAAAGGCAGTCAGAGCTACTGGGGGACAAACATTGCCCCACCTTACACCAAGAAGGAGCTGCACCTTCCCTGAGCATGCAGGAATCTCCCTGCTTCCCCTTAACCTTTGGAAATGACATCCTCATCCTGCAAGTCAGCAGAGTGCCCAGTCTTTGCTCTCCAAAAGGCACTGCAAAATAGTTTTCAAGTACTACACCGTTCCCTTTGTAAGAGTCAGAAGTGTAAGAGGCCACTGAAAGTCACTAAGTTTTCCTGTAATTTCTTTTTGCTCTGTATATGGCTTTACTGTGATCTTTTGTTTTATGGCTACATTTTAAATTTTTCGAAGTCTCCTAGCATAATAGGATCTGCCATCTTTTGGCACAACCCAGTACAAAATAGTAGTCAATAAACCACTCTGGCTGGACTGGAGACTGTCTGTACACATGCTTTTATATGACAGTCCTCTGTGCCCATAGGGATGCAATCATGGCTCTCTAGGAGCCAGCAGAAATGACTTGTTTGTATCTGCTGATCTTTGATTTGATGGCAGTGTTTGTCTGTTTAATGAAATCACACTGTCTGTGAAGCATAGCTATGAAATTACCTTCATAGTGCCCGTAATACGAGAATTATTCTTGAGTTGTGCTTTTCATGAGCTACATTATGTTAAAAACACAGCTAATTCAAAATGGAGTGAAATACCCTTTTTAGCTGGTGGATCAATATGGCTCAGTTGAGTAAAAATCCTTGGAGAGCTAGTGGGAGATTATGTGTCCTGAAGAAGTAACAGGCTTCCTTGTGGCAGTGAGAGCTAGTGTGCTGATCACTGCAGAGGCTTGATTAATGGAGTGATTAAAGCAGCAGAGAGTTAGTGCTCTGGCAGCTGGGGCATAGGAAATGGGCATGGAAACTACTGGGAGAGGGGAAATACACAGCTCCAGAGTCACAGGGTGGACTTGCCCTAGCAAACACTTTGATGTTGGAGGTGGGGAAGGATGAAACACATCAGGCAAAAAGAAAAAAATACCTCCCGCCCCCTTCCTCCTTCCCCCTTCCCCCCTTCGCAGCCTTATGCTTACAAGGAAAGCCCCTGACTTTGGCTCACTTAGCAGAAGGCAATAAAGCTTCCTATTATGAGGCTTTCTCTGATGTATCATAACTGGTCTCAGGCTCCAGAAATCTGATCCCTCAGAATAAAACTTACAGTAGATGTTAATAGAGTCTCTAGCCCAGCAATACTGTGAACAAGGCCCTGCATGGGCCCAGGAAAACTTAAAATTCAGTCATATGCTTTATTCTTCATCTTTCCTGGCCTATTTCTTTTTCCTAGGTTACTCCACTTTTAAACAGAGGTGAGCCAAACTCTGACTACTTGTGCTCAAGGAATTAATTCCCCCAAAGCTACAGGCTGAGAGCCAACTTCTTTTTTTGGATCCTTTGCAATGGCAACAAATCTATATGTGGTTGTTTGAGTTGGTCCCATTAAAGATAAGGATCATCTGCAGAGCTGGAACCTGCATCTGGAGTCAAAATTCCCAAGACTCAAAGGGTTTAGATCAGATGTCTGGGAATGGAGCCCTCCTTGTTCACTTTAGACATCTGATCTAAAAAAACTTCAAACTTGTAACTCTTTTCAGATTATCTTCAGCTGTAAGAGGCCTGGGGATTCACATTCTTGGCTTATTAGTATGACTTCGTGCCTCACATCACCACAGTTGGTTAGAAATACCTTCTTTATTAACTTTCAGCTCCTGCTTCATGCATGAAGGTTAATAGTCGAGAATATCCTTAGAGAAGGTGCCTTGTATTTAATAAATATAGACTAGGATGGGGCACGAAAAGGGGAATAAAGAGGGGAATAAAATTCCCCCTCAGTCCGCTAGAGGGAATCTCCCCTCCGAGTACAGCTGAAAGCCTCGGCCCAGCCCCAGGCACAGCGCACTGGGCTCCCCTGGGTCGCACAGCCTTTCCCTCCTCCTGTTACCCTCAGTGAGCTCTAATTCAATAACCACAACAAAAACATCAAAATTCCACAATGGCTTTCCTAGAGAAAGATAGGAAAATTAGCACCCAAGAACAGTGTGCATCTGAAATAGCTAGACCTTTAAACAATAGGTAAATAGCCACTAAACAATGGCATTTAAATATATAACCTGGATTAACAAGTTTAAGTCCCCTAATTTTGTATCCCTGGTATATTAATTATGGTATTTTTGGATTACAAACATTGATATGAAGCAGGTAGTTCATGTGCATTATGTGGGAAGCATTTACATTATATATAATGCATAAAGAAATCTACACAGCCTTCAGCATGCCAGCTGTTTCTGCTTATGACACTGAGTTATTCATGAAATCCAGGAAGACATTTTGTAGTGAAATATGCTACCTGCTTGCTTCTAAATGTCTGGAGCTGTCTGTCCATCTTCCTAAATAATTAAGGGAGCGATGTGAAATTAAGTATCATGTTTCAATTCACCTTTTCCCTTCATCAATTCTTCCTTGTAAGAGGAGCCAGGACCTAGAGAAAAATATGACTCACAGGGGCTGTTTAGGTGTTGCTGTCATATGTACAAAAGGTAAAGAGAATGATAATATGCCTTTCCTGTCTGTAATAGTGTTCACTGTAGCAAACCTTTCTGCTTGTTACAGTAGAGTAAATGGGGTGTTTAATTTGGGATTGAGTGTAGTCTGGAGTCAAGGTGCAGCAGTTTTATTACAGAATACAATTTTATTGGAGACTGAAGATTTAAATTCCACCATACATACAATATATATACATGGAAGTTCTGCTTTGTAGATACAGGCTAGTACACACACACACAGAGTTCTTGTATGTTAAACACACTCTCTGATTTTTGATTTGAAGGAACCAAGGGATTATGCCATATTTCTGCATTTTCTAGTGCACTGTGAAACCTCGTTAGAATGCAGGCTCCTCCAGCCATCAATGAAAGAAAACACACACATGCATTCAAAAGGAGCAAGTGCTATTTTTCATTTCCTCTTTAGATTTTTGACAGTACCCGCAATGTCTCCAGTTCATGACCCCCAGAAAGAAGCTTTTTGGTTTGGAAAATATTTTCTTTGTTCAGCCTTTTTTTCCCAGCAAACACATCATACCCCACTCCCTTCCCCCAGAAAGGTGCTTGGATCATGTAATCGTTTCTCCTTTATTTAGTTTAATTCTTAAGACAGAAGACTTTCAATAGAACGATTTTCTGGCAAGGCCACCATATGATGTGTATATTTGGAAATCAAATTATTTAGAATTATGACCATGTCATCAAAATAAGCCATTTTGAAATGCACTGCTAGCTCTCCAAACAGATTGTATGGGGAAAATTGGATAACACTTGGCTTGAGCGCTTAGAAGTCAGTAAAATCAAAACACTAGGGACCGTTTCATTTCATTTTCCTCCAAAGAGGAGCCCCCCTCCGGCCGCGCGGGCGCTGCGGGACCCGCGGGGAGCCGCTTCCGGCGCGGCCCCGCGCCCGGCCCGCCGCGCGCTGCCGCCAGGTGGTGCCCGCAGTTTAGGGACATCTGCCCGCTCCTTTTTCCCAAGGATTCGGAGATAAATAACAGCCGAGCAGGGATCCTGACGCAGACAGGATATTTAACACCCGCAGATCAAAAAACGTAAAGCTTTTACCTACCCCGGTACAATAAACCTGGCTTTAAGAGCCTTGTTATTCCTAGATTTAATAGCTTAGTCATTTCTTTTTTCTATTTACAACCCTTGCAAACCAAAGAGAGGAAAATAATATTGTTGTGCAGACTATAAATACTGTTGCCGTGAATCTATTTTATCTGGGGAGAAAGTACACATAGATTCTCAACTGCGAGCTTATTTGTGTATCATCCGTGGTTACTGGCACGCTGTGAAGCTGCTTTCTCTAACGTGCCACAGCAGCTGCGTACCTTGGTGAAAGGAAATTATTTCTTTCCAGGCAAAAGAGAATGCTCATCCTGCTATGGGCAATCACACACAATTTCCATTTTGTTAGCATTTTCACAAGCCTCTTTTTTGGAGCTCTCTGATAGCTAGCTAGTGGTAGCCAAGGTCACTGCCTGCTTTGGCTGCTGTTTTGCCAGCAACATATTTACGCTGCAGTGTGGAATAAACTGTTTGTATCCAACTTTTTTTTAGGAAAAAAAAATTAGGCTGAACACAACTCTTACGAAAGACCAATACTGACAGTCAAGTATTAATTCTTTTATTCGCATGTGCACATAGCTTTAGAATGAGCTTATGCCTAGATCTTGCCAATGACCTCAACCTTGATCTGGAGGGACCATTTATTCACGAGCAAAACATTCATTCTCCTTACAAACTGGTCCTGAGACTGCTGCCTGTGTGACATTTGGTCCTCTATTAATAAACACAAGACACAAAATTACTGTGATTTTGTCCTCTTACCATTTGGGGTTGTATGTCATGCACACAAGCACTGTGGCTACTCCTGAGAAACTTTAAATTAG
This sequence comes from Promerops cafer, assembly GCA_013398275.1. Taxonomy (NCBI): domain Eukaryota; kingdom Metazoa; phylum Chordata; class Aves; order Passeriformes; family Nectariniidae; genus Promerops; species Promerops cafer. Next base: position 1,448,180 of record VZSE01009823.1, on the reverse strand, counting down.
AAATTAGCATTTAGTGGCTTTGTAGATCTCACAGAGGAATTATGAGCAGTCCTGAGGCGACCGAGGGCTGTGAAAGCACAGGGAATCAGGCACAAAGGCAAGCACTGGTGAGAGAAGACGGCCTTTTTTTAGCCAGGGCAAGGGCATTTTTCATGACCGCACGACGAGCGTGCACGATGGGTGTAATGCAGGTCCCTGTTCATCAAAATCGTAGAACCACCATTTTGCAGCCCACATGCAACAGCGAGAAAATGGTGGTTCAGAACGACTAACACACCCACCTCAGCACCGGAGTTCCTCTGCTCACTCAACAGCCCTGCTCTTTTTTTAATTATTATGAAATGGCAATAGATTTTAGATAAGGAATGAGACAGGAAATGAGAGGAAAATCCTATGTGCATCTGGAAAACACACAGTATAAAAATTAACCTTGAAGCTCAAAGAAAACAATGTGTGTATACATATGAAAGCAGTCTCCATATGAATTTTGTAATAACTGTAAGGTGTATCTTCATCTTAAATCATGGAACTTCAAGAAGAATTAACACAATAGGTACTGTTGTACTGCTGCCGAAGCCAATAAAGTATTTTTAAAAATAAAACCGTATAGCAGAAGTAATTACATTCAACTCTGAGCAGGAATTAGCTTGGCACTGCAAATGATGAACCTTGCTTTATAAGAAGGGGACTTTTTAATATGATGATTTGGCAATTTGGAGGGATGGTTATTTTCATTTTAACAGGCCTCTGCTTAGTGTATGTCTCCCTAGGGATGTAATGAAGGTTAACAACTTACACGTGGGGAGAAGGGATTTTAGTGATTAGGGAAATTGCAGGCTCCAGTTTATGTGAGCATGTATGTGACAGAGAGAGATTCCTCCTCATTTCAGACACTGCTGCACAAAAGGCATGTAAATGTGAAACTTTTCCAGGGAAAACCCATGTGTAATATAGATAGTAGTTCACCAGAGGCTGAACTGAATGGCAAATACTGGCCCCTGGGCTATTCACTGGCATCAGATGAGGTCAAAACAGAGAGGGATGGTCCACTTCCAGTAGTGCATCAGCATGGTCTATCTTAACAAAAGTCTTGCTTTCACAAAACAATGTAGATCGTGTATCAGGCTCAAGCAGTCATGATCGGCAACTCAGAAAAGCAGGACTTAACCTCTTTCTTTTCTATACTCCAGTAACGTTTTTTCACTGAACTTCCTGTGTACTTCATGCAAACTGAATTCAGATCTTGGAAGAAATTCCAGCTGAATTTTTCATTCCAATGTTTTATTTTATAAGATTTGTTATTAAATTACTTTAAAATTGATTTGGTATTAAACAGCAAATCAGAACTCTGCTTTCAACCAAAACCAGCTGTCCACTTACATTTCTGTGCATTCTTGACCCAGTGTGACAATTACCAGGAGAAAAACATCCCTTTACAATATTGAATGCAGTCTTGTGCCTGGACATTCAACAATATTCATTGGCCTGTATAATTTAAACAAGAGCAGTTTGTTAGCCTAATAAATACAAGATTTGGGCTGAGAAATAAAGGTGCTGTCAATAATCCTTTAGCCAGATAACAGAAAGGGGATTATGTGATTATTCTGTCAAAAAATTAGGTTTCATGCTTTTAATTGGCATCATATCCTGTCATGAGTCTGTAGGGTTTAAATCACAGTCCACCAAGTTAGAGTGAGAAGGAAACTTAGTAGTAAATCCTTTCATCCCAGAGCCTGTAGAGTTTTTATGTGAAGTCCTAATTTCTGCTAAAATACTTCCAAAGAAAGACAACAGGAAACAGTAAACATGGCAACACCACAAATATATTTCTGACTATTTCTGTCAGCGTTCAAAGAATAAGTTGTATGGGCTGGAAAGGAAACTGCTGTATCATTAAAACCCAAGCAGGCTCAAACAGCTACCCTTTTGTAAAATGGCCCCCCTCCCCACCATCTCTCATAAATCTTGTTTCAAACTCGGCTAAAGTCATGGATTGACTTTGCTTCTTGCAGTAATGGCTTGAAACTGTTGAGCATCACAGCTCTGCGTTCAAAGGGAATCAGGAGTGTTTAAAAACAACTTCTGGTGCAGGATGCAATTATAACTGACAGCCAGATGTCTGCCCTGTCTGGTACAGCAAGCCTAGAAGAGATTGCAAATGGTCCCAAGACCTTTGGATCTAAACAGTGCATCCGAGTGAGTGATACACAGATAAACAACAATACCACAAATCACTGACACCAGCCAAGGGGTTGCTGTTACTGATAAAGATTTTAGATGTCAGGAAGAGGCTGACCCTTCCACCCTCTTCTCTCTTATTTTTAACTGCTCCAAAACCAAAGTATGTTAGTGAAAAAAGGCTCAGCCCATGAAGGGTGTTTATATATCCACTGCCAGAAGTTCACCTTGTGAGGAAAGTCCCCTAAGTAATCATTTATTGTACAGAGGTTAACTGGACTGTAGTGAAAGATATTTGATATTTTGATTAAATTATATGTCTGGAGCATTTGCAGCAAGTTCTGTAATACAAGGTGATCATCCCAGGTGTATTGCCAACTAAATACATTTTTAAATGGACTAACACTAAAAATGGACCCTCTTCTCTCTCCACAGTCTGAATTGATTATTATGTACAAGAGGCAATGCTTTGATGTCAGTGTATGTTTCTTATAGTACTTGTAGGAATTATGAGATATCTCTCTCTCCACACACCATCCTACTTTGTGTATCTTTTATGAGGCATGTACACAGACCTACTGACTTAGCAAGCACAGGTTTACATGGGGAGTACACAGAGAATGGTGCAAAGCCTTCAAGAAAACAGCTCTTATCTTCCTATCTTTTACTAATATTCACTACGAGACCAACCAACTCCGAAAGTGAAAGGCTTTAACTGATTTTCCATGGGCAGTAGACCAGGTCCTGGTTCTGGTGATATTTTTAATAGAATGTGCTGCTAAACTGACCTACAGTCACCATGCTATAACGTTAGCCTACAGGGAAATGGCTGGAGAGTGTTTGGATGGTAACAATTCGAAGCAGTGAAGACATGAATAATGTGAAGAAAAAATTTAGACACTTTAAAAATAAGGATTATATTTGATATGCCTTTATGATCACCTTCCTCCTGTGATATTGTTACTGTCTTTAAAATATCTGATATCTGATAACGTTTATCTGGTTTGAATTATCTCCTGTCTTGTAGCAGGATTTTGTAAAATTTATGAAAAAAAGAAAAGAAAAGAAAAGAAAAGAAAAAAAAATAAAGAACAGAAGCTGTCCAGGAGACATCTCTTTCTTATATCCCAGTGAGAAAATTCACTGCATCACTTTATCACAGGTCTTCAGTGTGTCACAAAGACAGGTCTGTGCAATATTATTAGAATGAAAGATAAGGGACTCCATAATACAAAGATGTCATCAGTGATGGGAAAATTCCAATTTTGAAAGAGGACACCATTCCAAATATCAAGCTTGAAGGATTTAGTATCTTGAAACATTTTTCAGGTTGGTTCAATGTCATTGTGATAAAAAGGATGTCACTTAAATCACAGCAACCTGATGTGCAAAGTTGTCCTGCTGGATGAACTGCTAAAACTTTTACTCACAGAAGACTCATTTCGACTAGTCTAAAAACTGACCAGACCCCTTGAGCCAGACTGACTTCTTGGCCTTTATGGTGAAGGATGACCAAAACCCATCTTCGTAGCTTCCATTCCTGCCCTGGCTGTCTGTGCCTCCTGTCTGACTGGCATTCCCAGAGCAGGCACTGCTCGTTTGGACATCCCCAGCTGGCACAGCAGGGGTGGTGCTGAGCTGTGCTGGGCTGGGCTGTCCTGTCCTGTGCTGTGCTGTGCTGGGCTGTCCTGTCCTGTCCTGTCCTGT
>VZSE01009823.1:1283621-1436991 GCA_013398275.1 Promerops cafer | reverse complement strand
CGGAATTTTAACGGGGGAGGGGGGAGAGAGAGGGAGGGGGGAGAGAGGGAGGGAGGGGAGTAATAGTAATAAAACAAGGAAATTGTGGGTAGAAAATATTTTAAGTTTCGTTTTATTCAAGTGAAGAGGATAGCTGCTTCTCATGTGGCAAGGCTGATGTTCAAGGCCACTGTACGAAAAATAGTGACTCGCTGCCTAAGCCTGGCTTGTCTTTGAGCCTGAGCTGATGCCCGCTGAAGTGCAGCCGGAGCAGCCCCGGCAGGGAGCGGGCAGTGAGGGATCCATAAGGGAAAGCTGGCCGAAAAACAGACGATATATGAGCAGGAACAAAGAGCCTCGTTCTCACTAAGAGGAACAAAATAACCGTGAAGTTAGTTTTAGTAGAAATTCTAACAGTTCTGTGTATTTCAGTCACTTTGAATCTCTACACTGTGTATTAAGGCAGAGTTACAAACAAAACAGAAACGGTATTGTTCTTTCTTTTGAGACGTCTGAATGAATGGGAAAGTTGTAGGTATAGGAGCAGTACTTGCTTTAGTTCGACTGTCTTGAATTAAGGCTAGTTTCTAAAAATAGGTATTTCTGTTTGGACATAATTGGTTCTGTGCATGTGCAGACCATGCAGCCTTAAAATGTGTATTTATCTCACTGATTCAAAACTTGTAGTGCTTTGTATACCTTTATGTTCATCACCTCTGATTAAGACAGTGAGGATATTACTTGGTAATTCATATATACATTTACTCACAAATTACAGAAATAAAATACATTTGGAAAAGGAGCAAAAACCTTCCTTTTCTTCCATCTCAGATTTTTATATAATTTTACAGTAATGACTGCAGTTACTAATGCTCACAGAAAATTGTACTTTTTAAGCGGTAGAAAATGACCACGACACATTTTCAACTGCATTTTTTAAAAATCTGAGCTCGAGATTTTTACACCCTCCATGGAAACACACACGTTTTCAATGAAAGCTAAATAATTATTTTCTTTTCTCTCTAATTAAATTTTAAGTCTTCTCTCACCAAATATAGTGTAAAGGCTGCAAAAATGCAAACAGAAAGTGTAGCAGCACTGTGATCAAAGCTTTGAACTTAGATGAATTAAAAAGTCAGCAAAGCACTACAGAATTCCACATACATGTGGCTAAGGTGTGTGCACGCCTACATAACTTTGAAGAGTTTTTAAGTGAAATGAAGAGGTTTGGAGTTAGTTTGCTTTATTGAAAGACTTTTCTGGATTAATACTAATATTTGTTGGATTTTGGAAACATTCCTGGGAATTCCCTCTTTAGGCTATGGTGTGCAGACCACTTTTATTTTTAAATATGGTCTTAAAAACAAAACTCTGTCATCTGTTTGATCAGCTGTTTGCTATTTTGTGCTGCTCTCTGCCTGAGCAAGTACTTGTACAATATCACAACAAGAAGAATCCCATTTGTTCCCTGGGGTTTACGGGCAGGAATCGGGTACATGCTTATGTGTGCGGCATCTGGGTTTCAGTGGTAAGAGAAACTTTCTTTCCTAAATTTAGCATTCTGATTTGTGATGGGTGGTTTTGAGTAGGCATTACTTCCACAATGGAATTTTTATATCAGCTTGATGTGATGTAAAATTCAAAAGATAAAGGTACGCCAGGCGACTGTAGGTTATGTTTAAATGGACATAATAAAGGTTCAATGGGCAAATGTCTGACGCTGCATTAGACAAGGCTGGAACTCCTGTTGTTTACATCCAGCTTCGTCCCCGGTCGTGCAGTATCTGACAGTGCCTTGCAACTCCAGCTGCGACAGGCAAACACGAGCTCTGCTAGGGAGGTTTGCAGTCTGCCTGTCAGAAGGGCCTCGGAGGGTGAGGGAGGAAAGCGCAGTTACGGCAGAGTGCGATACTTGCAGTAGGCAGGATGGACATTATCTGGGCTCCGAGACTGGGGCTGCATGTGTGGCACTTTTTTGGCAGGGTTTCTTTAAATGCTTGCAGAGTTTAAAGGCACACACCATCCAACAGAGGCCTACCTTGCCATACATTAACCAGATCTTTCTAGGTTGATTAATAGCTTCAGTCTTTTGTTGATGGATTTTTATTTTCACCTTTTTTTTTTTTTTTTAGCTGAAATACAGCTGGACGCTATGGTACAGGAAGAGATAATGGATGAAATCTTGGCTCTCCTGAAGTCAGTCACAAAACTGGCTGACTTCATTGGAGCCACGTTTTCATCAACTGCCTCATAATACTTTGTATCAGCCATATGGAGGAGATTTAAAATTGGCTTTAGAAGAACTAGAAATTAGCTCCTCTACAAATGATTTGCATGGGTTATCTGGGGGGCTTTTCTCCAGGTAATATAAATGGCAACACAAAGTATAAACTGCCAAAAAGACAAATAGGTATATAACATTTTGATTTCCTGAAACCATAGCATAACTCAACTAAAATATTATCTTAAAATCAACAAGGTTGGATTACTCTATCATAAGATTACTCTACATAAGACCACCGGGTCTGATGTAGATGATGCAAGGGCATGGGAAGACATTCAAAGGCACAACTGGCTATTTACAGTTCATAACACATTTTAGAAGATGTGAAACTGTGTGTCAATGGTGCTGTAACATGAGAGGCAATGAATTAAGCAGGAGAGACAGTATTAATTCACAGCCCTTGCTTTTGAACATTTAGTGTTATTGAATTGTGCTTCCCCTTGATATTTTAAACAGATGCATCATAATGGACTTCTCAAAATCTGATTTAAGCCATAACACCAGGAAGTACAATTTTGCTAAAAGGAGAGGGAGGGGAAAAGAAACTGCTGGGACTCCCAGCCACTGCCACTGTTGTCTTTTCACAGACAGTTTTTTCTGATCCGTTAGCCTGCCAGACAAGGATGGCACCTATCCAGTGTAAATATTACATTTTCAACATTTGGATGGCATTTGAGCAATATTTCTTATCCCTCGAGAGTGTACACTTTATAAATACAATATTATCTGCAATTCCGAGCTCGGTTGTGGTAGGATATGACTTTATAATGCAAAAGGTATTTCAAGAACACCGTGTATGGACTCACTTACTGAAAAATAAAACTTCTTCCTTTCAATTATTTTAATTTACAGTGAAAATTACTTAAGCACAGCATCAAACACACTTTTTTCTCTGGAATAGGGAGGATCCAGACATGATTTTGGAGGAATAACTCCATGTGTAGACAAGATTGGTTGCTACTGTTCAGCATAATCTGCACTGTGCATATCTTGAAGTGGAAAGCCACACTAGCATTTTTGGGACCTAATATCCTCATTGGACTAAACTCTTCACTGTGTATATTCCAGTAATATCCCACTAACAGTGCCAGATGCTGACAGAACTCTGTGTTGGAAATAATTATGAAAGTGAGTCAATCCTCATCCATTGCAAATCGTGAATCTTCTTAGAGCAAGAACTTGTTCTGACATTCCCATTCTGTTTTAAATCCTCTTTCTTGTCAAAGGGAAAATTTGCCATATTTGGATGGAGCCCCAAAACAATTTCTTTGTGTTTGTTGTTCTAAGTAAAAACAACATAGCTGATTTGGATAGTCTTGAAATGAGGAACCACACCCAGGCACAGCAGTTCTATCACATGCTTAGGCTGAACTATATGCCCTGACATTTGTGTTTGCAGTGAAAAACCTGACCCATCTTTAACTACAGAAGTATTGCTTAGGACTGTTTTAACATATATCAGATACAGTCCATTAAACTGGAATAAATATAATCCTGATAATACTAGCTTCACGTTTTCCTGGTTGTAGGTATTTTTCCATACTCATTATCTGCTGTTTTGAAAGAATGCCCTTATTTCCTGACTTGGAAGTACAGAGCACTTAATGCATTTGTCTCCTGTTTAGTTTCCCGCCTTCCCTTCAGTTCGTGGCTCATGATCCTTTGTGTCTTTGGCCTTATATTTACCCACTTTCAATAAAATGGTATCAGCTGCTGGGGGATTCTCATTTGCCAGTTGCTGCCTGCAGATACCAAACATGGAGGTCTGGTAGTACAGAGGAGGGCAGGTCATGGAGCCGAGTAAAGAGGAAGCCCCACACCCACCTGGCTACAACAGCAAACTGAAAAAGAAATTACAGATTTTCATAATGAAAAGCTGGGTAGGTAAATTCATGGCTTTCAGGCTGGTAGAAGTGCTTTACTGTGGTCCTGAAGGAGAGACACATCAGTGTGAGTGGCTGACTCCGGGCATGTAATCAGAGCTGGGGAGTCCCTGCTGGGGTGGCCGTGGCTTTCCAAGAGCCCGTGGAATGCCCCGTGGTGCCCCGACGCAGGCAGCCAGGGCACAGTTCTCTCTGGCAGAGAATCGGGTCTTACATTTCCAGCCTTTGTTGCTGCAGGAATAACCTTGGAAATAAGAAGCCTGGCAGGAAGCTTGGAATAATAGTTCCGAGAAGTGCAAATTGTGCCCATCGAATGTGATACCTTAGGGGCCTGATAACAATGCATTCAGTGCCAGACAATATTAACTATTAATGGCAAGCCCAATGGCAACACAAATAACTGGCTAACCTGCTCATCCCACAGGGTGAGTCCATCCATCTGCAGAGGAAGTGCAAATTTATCAGGGCTTGAGCACTCTCAGGAAAAAGGAATGTCCCAGTTCGGTACCAGAACATGTCATTCTTGTCACTCTGCTCCCTTGGTAGCATTGTGTATTTTGCTGAATCGGCACGTACATGGTGTGCCCTGTGAGGGAGGTGAAATGGGGAATAAGCAGAAGGCTCTGGCTCATGGCCCATATCAGTAGTTGGACACGATGATCTTGGTGGGTCTCTTCAATTCAAGATACCCTCTGATTCTGTGAAAGCAATACAGGATGATGTGGAATGCTATGGGAAGGACTGATACATTAAAATTTTGATGATTAGCAAGAACAACAAAACAACAAAATAAGTTACTGAGTGACAGATACCTGCTTTGGCCTTATACTAGAATGAGTGATGCTAAGACCAGTAGTCCCATTCTCTGTCTGGGAAGGGAGTTTTTTTATACAAACCATACAGCCAGGGTACCTGTGAGTCTAACACAGAAATGAAACTGAAGTCATGATGTCATGGGTGTTCTCGACAGTAAAGTCTCCTCTTCTTGTGTCACTGTTCCTGTAGCAGACAAGCTGAATAACTCCTCCTGGAATGCTTTTGGTCCCTGGGACCAAAGGCTTAGGATGGATCCAGTCACACTCCCTGGAGCCCCTCTACCACCCTGAAGTTCTGCCTTGCTCAGGCCTCTTCATAGCACCCAAAAGCACACATCCACCCCTTCCCCATGGTTTGCACATTCAGTCCATTAACCAGTCAAGCATCTTGCTCGGCTCCGGGCTCCCATGGTTTAGCTGTGAGCAGGGTCAGCAGAATTTTGAAATCAAATTGGAAGGCAGATACCTTCTGGTATAGATTGGTATATATACCTTCTGGTATATACTTACACCAAAACTTAAAGTGAGTAAAATATCATCCATTCCCTGCTTAGCATGGTTTAGAATGTGCTGCATCTGAGAGCCAGAGCCATCAGAGTAAGGAAGAACAGCTGTAGTATCTCTAATGACATCCAGGGCTAGACAGTTCTTTGAAGTTGAATAGCTGCTGTTTCTTCTCTATGATTTCCAAATGTGGGAGGGGAAGAATATCAATGTTAAAAGCATCAGTCAGTCTACTTATTTGGACAATAGTTGTCTATGTCACTTATTCTTATGGTGATCTGAAGAGGGAAAGCAGAGAATTTTTTTGATGGTTATAAAACATGCATTATTTACTTCTGAGACAAAAAAAAAATAAATAAAACACAAAAAACCCCCACCACCCTACACAGTATTTGTCAAAGGCCAAAGGCCAACATACTTAGGCATTTACAGAAGGGCATTTTTACCTTATTATGGATGATTGCTGATGGTGTGCCTGATCACTGGGTAGATGACTGCGCATTTCTAAAGTGCCACCACCATTTTCCAGCATCATCCATTCACCAGTGACACTGTCACTTTAAAATCCATCAGAAGTTTGTTAATTTTACTTTATTCCCATCAGATTGCTGTTATTCCAATACAAAAGAGGGCCAGAAAGACTGAGCTTTAATGAGCTCACTCCTCAGACCTTGCCAGTACACCAGGGGCTGCAAGTTGCCACATCCCTCTTAGGAGGGCCAGTACAGTCCTTAGTGCTCTGCTTGGCCAGTTTTGCCAGCCAGTGTAGAAAATACCAGTTTGGATGAGTTCTGGATTTCTCAGCTCTGGGGTGTGACATGTGTGGGAGGAGGACTGAACCCCAGGGCTGGCAGACCCCCCTCTGAGCTGGATGCTCTGACTTAATGCACACAAGCTCCTCGTGGAGTAATGCCAACAAGTGCTAACACAGGATACCTTTCAACTCCTGTGGACAGTGAGCACCTAATGCTGCACTTGCTCTCTGGCAGAGTGTATCTGGACCTTGTAACAACCGTAACATTCACTCCACAATAGCTGTGTTCTATTGGGCATTGCAGATCATTGCTTACCCGTGGGAAATAGTAAGACTGTATGCCAAAGGCCAGATTCTGCTTTCTTGACTTAAATAAGCAGGTTCCTCAGGTGACTGCAGTAGGAAAGTTACTTTTCAGCATGAGCAGAGCCAGCTGAAACCCTGGTGCTGCACTTAGTTCTGCAAGCATAGTGAGCACAGTGTGGCTACACGGCCCCTGGCCCCCATCAAAGGGCTGGGGTAGATACCAGCACGTGCCTTGGCTGGTGTTGTAGCTGAAATAGTAAGGTTGACATACTAATTCACTTTTTTTAATATTTTACTGTTTCAAAGCACTGAAAGGAGTTAAGGATTTTTTTTTTTTTCTTGTACCGTCCCACATTTCCCATTCTTTGTATGTGCAAGTACCAGTTTATAACACTTGGTATCAGGTAATAAATCAGAAATCAAGGGCATATCTGCAAGAGCCTATAACAGCATGGTAGTTGAAAAAGAAATACAAATCTCAGCTGTTACTCTGCCAGTGACCCAGAGAAAAGAAGGAATATAGAAAGAAAACTGCTGACATTTAAATGCCCACATAAGAATACTAAAATACAAAGCTGCTTATGAGTATTTTGTCATAAAATACTGTCCTGATAACAGATTTTGTTTCAATTTTATGCTTATGTGTGATTTTAATGTATCCAAACTATTTTCATATATTGTTAAAGGCATTTCCTCTTTTGATTAGGTATAACAAAATTAAAGGTTTCTGAAATATAATTGCCTGGAAAAGGGAGTTGTTGGTACTTTTAAGTAAGTCCCATGATTGACATCTCTAGCATGTTGAAATAAATACACAAGTAAAGTTAATCACTACATGGTTTAAGAGAAGGAATTGCCCTAACTTTTATGTATGACTATGTTACCGTGTTTAGATAAATTGCCTGATGTAGGCCATTAAAGAGGGGCCAATTCATTTTTGTCTGTCTTAAAAAGGGCTCGGAAAAACATGATTTCTCATCAAACATCCACTGAAAAGACAACTCACTGTAATACATTGAGATAAAAAATGGGTTCAGGAGGGGAACATGCTTCTTTATCTGGTGGGTCCATTATCGCAGTTGTCCTTGACAGCCAATGAAGAGTCACATAAAGTTTACATTAAGTGATTTTATTGTTAATCTGCTTGAAATTTTGTAAGTCAAAAGGAAAAAAACACCTGCAAAACATGCAATCAGCCACTTTATATCGTGTTTAGCTGTAAAAAAAATGCTATTCTTCCAGAGATCCGATCATCAGCATGCTGCAGAATGCTTTGTAATTTTTACACACACTTTTCTTTCTTCTAAAGCCACAGACTGTCTATATTTTACATTACCACCTCTAACATACGTATTTTATCACTGTGGGCTGCAGTGTTACATTACAATGGTGCTGAGCCCACCTACCTCTAACATCTCTTTTCATGGGGTATTTTCTCCCACAGTGTTGGAGATGGCCTGTAACATAAAAAAATGCTTTCTCAGGACAGGAAGATTGCAACACAGGAGATTTCAGTGCAAAACTACACAAAAAAGACCTTAGAATTGGCACATGTTTCTGTACATTTCATTTGGAAAGATGTAAAAACTACAGTGTAAAGGAAATGTCTACTCAGAGGAGACTTTATTAACTTCCTTCTTTTCTGGTGATTGGTGTTAGAAGTGCTGTGATAACTGACTAAGTTCTACCTGGTTACCACTTTAACCTTACTCCTCCACACACTGCTGTCAATAATGCATCCAAATAGTCAGCAGAGTAGGATGTTAGTTGTGTTCTGGAACTAAATATTAACTGTTTAGAAAAGATTTCAGATATGGCATTGCTAACCAGAGGTGGGCAAAATACTTCGCTCAAGTAATTTATTCATCAGAATGTTACATAAACTTTTTTTTTAATTCCCCAAATGTAATAAAACTTTTTTTGTCTTTAGATTCAACACTAAGAGATCAATCAAGACACTTCTAATTGTGCAACATTTTTTAATTCCTAGTACTGAGTTTACGGTGTGTAGCTAGAGTCAAATTTGCTTGTGCTAATTGTAGATAATTGAGGTGATGATTATTTCATCTACAGCAAGCTTGGTTTCTGCGGGTTTGATTTGGAGGGAGCCCAAGTCACTCCTGTCTGCTGATGAAGCTGTTCCACTGTGTTACCCTCCTGTCAAAACGGGTTAACACAGTGTAGCCCATGGCCACCATGCTACAGGAGTACCATTTCTAAATGAAAGGTCCTGACAAAAGAGGGGGATGAAATCCTGTCATAGAAAGGAGCTTTTCTTTGCTCACTCCCAGTGAGTTACCCAGCTCACCGAGGACAGACGTTCACTGCATGCACACATCTGGCCCAGCCTCTCTTCCTGTAACATCATTCATCAAGTCCTGTCACGTTAGCCTTGCTGCCCACATTCCCCCAGCACGCCACAGAAAACTTTCCTCTCAGCACCTTACATTTCACTGCCTCGTAGGCATCCTTTGTTCACTTTAACAACAAAATGGTGCCATTCAGGAGCTGTAGCAACATAATTGGTACTTACACAGCACAGTCCTCCAGTCACTGAGAGGTCTGCGAGTGCATGGTCGGGCTAGGATTGCTGCAGTGTCATTCACTGCTCCAAAAAATGCAAACTTAATACTTTTATGATGCATTTTGTCCCTGTGATTTCAAGAATGCTTTGTAAATATTCATTCTCTCCATGTACATAGTAGGTGAAGCTGGGAGGTATGAAGTCTCTGTGGAATATGAGAGAAGAAAAGCATAAAATTATACTTGTCTCATTACTGCAATATAGATGCTGTGAACCCTGCTGGTCAAAAGCACTATTTCTGCTATTTGAACATAATTTCAGGTTTTTTCCACTTCATAGTTCAGTCCTGACAGCAAAGTATGCCAGTGTATTGCAACTTTATGACTTCTGAGACTGGACTGATGCAGACAGCAGTGTCCTGCTGCCTGTGAAATGGAAGGCTGCAAGGACAGTGCCTCCCAGCTATGACATCCGTGGACAGGACCATCAGGCAGTTCATGCAATTCATAGGTTGAGCCATTCCTCAAAGGGTGATATTTTAACTTTGATTTTTATTGCATTTTCATCTGTTGAGTACCTGTCTGAGGCCGCTTTTAACAGGCTTCCATCACTTATACGTAGCTCATTATCAGTGAGGACAAGGGGAGTGTCCTTACCTGTGTACTTTAATACACACTCCAGTCAGTTCATGAGTATGTAGATAAGGGAAATGTGAGGTGCCTGCAATCTCCTGATCTCTTTTACTGCACTGTGGTTCTTGTGGTTCTGGGAGGATTTCTTTCTTGTATTTCCACGCACATTTGTCAGTTTCTTCTTCTCCAGCTACCCCTCAAAGCCTGGGTTTTGTCTCTTTGCCTTACCCAGCACCCTTGCCCCTGCTCCTTTCTCTGCTCTTTGTTCTAGATGACTACATTAGACTACCATTCTTCAAAAGAAAAGTATGGGGGTTTTTTTCTTAATTTTCTCCATCACATCCCATTTGTCTCCTCAGTCATCACAACTCTCTTATCTTGTCAGGCTCAAAACCTTGGCACCATCATTAGGTATTTGCTTTCTGTTGCCAGTATCTATTCCACTACTCAGTATTACAGATAACCTTCCTCTAGTACATCTGTTTTCATCTCTTTCTGTACATCTTCTTGCTGTTCAAACTGTGAAGTGACTCAGCTCTATGCAGCCTTGTCTTGACATGGCTCTGTTTGTATGTGTTTAATGAGATTCACCTCAAACAGTCAATTAAAATTTAGGCATGTAGACAGAGCAGTAGGTCTGTCAACCTGTGAATCACTTGGATCAGTCTTTGAGTTGAAAAATTAGCAATTAACTCAAAAATAATAAGTTGTTTAGGTTTATTAACAGAGAACCAGACAGTTCTGCCTGTAGATGAACAGAGCATGGGTCTATTTGCAAACACCAAATTAACCCGTGTATTTCAGAAGAAAAATGAATTGTTAAGGATCTATGTTCTTTCCTCAATATTTGACATACAGCAATACTGTGTCACTGTGCCCTGAATATCTTGCTGCTTGCCTGTGACACAGTCCATGGGGCACAGCAGCTATGAAATGTGGATCCTTCCGAGACATTTCATGCTTGTCAGGTTGGCAACCGATTTGTGCTGGTGATGAAACTTGTCTGAGTTGCTGGGCATTGCAGGCCTGTTTCTGTTTACCTTGCCAGCCCATTTGCAGCCAGCTGTTCTCCAGCAGGAGACAATGTTAAAGCAAACACACACATGAAAATTGTCTGTAATAATTAAGATCCCAAGGCAGCAAGTCCCTTAAACATGTGCTTAACTTTGTTTCATCAGGTGATCAGTCTAAAGCTTCTCCTGAAATATCTTCTACACTTATCCTATTAGAATTTCCTCAAGGTGATAAAAAATTAGTTATGTTGGTCTTCCATGCCTATGTCATCCAAAAATGCCCACATGGCTTCCAAGTGGGCATTTTCCTGAAGCTGTTTCAAAATTTCTTTCATATTTTTGATTCCTCCCCTTGTTGATTCTCTGACAGTACTTCTGCCTGCCAAATTGTCAATTTGTTGATAATTTCTCTTCTCACTCATTTTATCTTTTGTTATTTAAAAATAGAAGAAGACCGTTCATTCATGTTAAAAAGACCTGTTTATATATCCTATCTCTGCACCCAAGATACCATGGCTTATTGCTTTCTGGGAATAAATGTGCTTAATAAATGTCTTTGAACATTATCATCTTGGTCATTATCATCAGTATTTAAGAGATGAGCTTCCCCATATTTTGTTGGTATTCATTAGAAGATTAAAAGTTGTTGATATGCAGAAATGGAAGTAGATATCTGTAGCAACTCATAGTCTTGGAGAAAACTTAGCAATTAGACAGATAAAGCCTCATGTAATAAAAGGTCTTAAGACACATGACTTATAAAGTAGACATAGCCAGTAAGGGGCTCAAACATTTTTCTGAGGGACAACCCTTGTCAGACCATCTTTTGCTTCTCGTTTTTGCGAATTCCCAGTTTGGGTCTGCCAGGTGAAGTACTTTGGTAAAACAGAGTTGCCCCTGTGGAAGAGAGGCTTTGGTGGGTTATAAGGCTGCAAGGACACAGAACAAAACTGTCAGCTCTCCCAAGAAGGGTGTCACTTGTCAGGAATGTCGAAACAGATTTGATGCAGCTGGGCAAATCAGACCTGCCTGCAGTACAAGTAGGCTCACTGCAGCTTAGCTGGAGCTTTCAGCTAACACAGTCCTGAGTTCTGGGCAGTGTACTTCTCGCTTAAGCAGCTGCAAGAAAAACTATCAGTAGTTTTAGAGATGAAAATTTCTAAGAGGAAGAAATTTAAGAGAAATTTAATGACCAGCTTTTACTGGAAAGCTTTTCCGGCCATTACTTCTCTGACTGGAAGTCTATCACAAACTTGAGGTAAAAAAGAAATTACAAACCTCATAGAGGTTTCTCCACCATGGTTAATTCTTATCCTGCTACATCATATATACACAGAAAAAAAACTGCTTCTCAGGATCTGGGTATCAAGAACCTCCTTATCTCCAAGCTTGCCTCAGACAGCTGTATGCAAGCCAAAACTTCCTGCTTGGTCATTGGCTCCCATGCAAATGGAGAGGAGCTATGCTGCTCCTTTCCCATCCTCACATGGTGGTCTGAGGAAATACCAGAGCAGACATCTCAGCACCACTCCATGTTCCTCTGGAAAAATAACCCATAACACCAAAAAAAGGAAAAAAAGTTCCACAATGGTTACTGCCAAATGCCATTAACCTGCTATCAGCAAAAATCTACACCATTGCATGACAGCAGAGCAGTGTTTCTGTGTATGACAAATCATAGTGGAGCCATCTGCTCGCAGTGTGTGGCCTGAGTCTTGGGCTGCAAGAGTGTCTGAAAAATTTGTAGCACATTTCTGAATGTCCCATCTCTACTGCAGATGTTTCCATCTGCACAGTAGTGTGGTGCTGTGCATCTCACATACCATAGCATTTGCAGCTTCTTAATCTTTAATGGGCGGTTCTAATCACGCTGGTTATCATTTGCAACCACCGTTCTTCCCCTCATGACTGGATGGCATGAGATATAATAATGGTGGTATTTCATCTCTGCAGCAGCTGTCAGAGGCCCTCAGCCTTCTGAAACACTGCTATCAGAAGTAAAGGACACGAGTGTTTCATCGCTTCTTTCAAGGGACCGTAGCTGTGGTGCCACAATGGCAGGGGGCAAGAGAGGGTTACTGGTTTCTGTGAGTAAGATCCATTCGTGCACTTTTGCCCTCAAAAGAGCCACACTGGGGATGGTGCACACTTCTGTAGGTCCACACCGTCCTGTTGTGCAGGTCACTGATCCCTCCTCCTGTTTAAAGGGAATCTCAAAGAGGAATGTGGGGCAAATCCCCAGAACAGAGAGACGAAAAACAGCTAAGAAACTGAATTTCAATGGTGTGGAGGATATTCCCCACAAAGCCACATAAAAATCATAAAAATTGAATTCTAGACATTAGGAACTCTTAGCCAGCACTTTTAGACACCATGGATACTTATTATCATGTCCACATTGTAGGGGTTTTGATAATCTATGATGTAGCATAGATATAGTCACAGAGACTTTACCTACCTGCATTTATCATTCTGGAAAGATCATGTCTATTAATCACAGATAAGAGCACAGCCTATTGTGTCCCTGACAATTAGAGCTCTCTGCCAGCAGAGCAGACACAAATACTAAGATGAATGAAATGTAAGGTCTCTTTACAGGGTTCAGGTTGTTTGGGTTTTTTTCATAAAATCTTGTACATGCTATAAGTAGGGTCTTGAATTTCTGTGGTGTTCTGTAAGTGCAACTTCAGCAGGGAAGGGAGGGCAAATACCTGTTTCTAGCTGCTACAAAGATATGCTGCAATTTTCAGTAGGGTTGGAGGGGTGCCTTGTCTTTGTGAGCTGCGCTGGAGAGAGCTCACAAAATGCAGGTTTGAATATACAGGAGCTGACGAGGCACACCAGCCCTAAGCACACGCAATTCCTCAGTTTTGGAGGTGAGGGGAATGACCTGAAAGAGAGCAAGAATCTTTGGGGGGGGGGGGGGAACACTTTGTAAAATGTTACTAGAAAGGAGAAAGAGAAACCGTAGCAAGGGGGGCAAAAGGAACAAATAAATGGATAAACAGCTGATAGATGTGATCCCTGGTTCTGCAGGTCATCGTATAAAATGTTGGTGGCCAATGAGTGCATTGGCCACTTCCCAGGCAGCTCTCACCTGTTTTGAGTCTGTGACTCTTCTGCTAGGCTGGACCAAGTCTGCCTATTCTCTTTTTCAACCATGTTTTCAACTGCAGAACAAAGCTAAGAAACTTCTCCTGACAAAGGAGCCATTGAAACTTTCCCTTGAAAATGTCTCAATTTGACCAATAAGCATGAACAAATTATCTAATCAGAAAGTCCTGAATGATGGAAAACAATCTACCCATTAATGCCTGAGCAAGATCAAAACTTTCAGCATCTGGTTGTGCATTTTGCAATTTCAATTTCACTTTGTCTAGATAAATATTAGTACAAAATAGTATTTTTACTGGGTTTTTTTGTCAGAACTTCTTCACATGACTTTGCTAACTTGCCAAGTATTAAGCCAGTTTTAAAAAATAACAGATTTTTTCTGAAGTTCAATTTATTTATTCCTTCTGTTAGACTCCTGTACACTCTTGAGGGCAGATCTGTGATCTTCATCTGTCAAGCATCTAGTACATAAGGCTGTAAAGCACTGATGCAGGAACTTGGAAAACTGCTCTTGGTTTTTGTGGTTCTCAGTACAAGGGGCCCAGGTCAAAAAAGTGTTTTTCAGTCTTGGGGCACCTGATGGTACATGCTGGGAGCTGGCATCTGGGAGCCCTGAGGCAGCTTTGGGATACTCAGAGCCATACCCTTCAGTGTCCTTTCCGTGGAAAGATGAGAGAGAAGCTGGGATCAGAAAATCCAAGCACATCTGGGTCTTACCTGCAGGAGGCTCTGAGATGGCTGGAGCAGCCACTCCCACCTCTGGCTGCACACTCCAGACATACCCTGGGTTTCCTCTCTCAGATACGGCCCAAGGGGCTGCTGTGGTGCAAATGATAATTTATGGTAGTAGCACATGCATCTGTAAGAATAACATGCTCATAATAATTAATATATGCTTTCAGGGTGATTCAGTGGCCGTAAAGAGCACTTTAATTTGCTTCTTAATTTTCCCAAAGAAGTTACCTGCTATATGAGAAATCCAAAGCAGTGTTCTTCAAGCCCTAGCAAGATATATACTCCTGCAAACAAGACAAAAATTGCTCCCATTTTTTTCCTTATAAACTTAAAATTTATTTCTGTCAACATTCTGAACTCTGAGTAAGCTTGCTGCTGGAAGACCAGAGACAGAGAGCACATTTTAAGACTATTTGGTTTTTTGAGTTTTACAAGTTTGAAGATAAATAACATTTACTCTTGGTTGCTATATATTTCCCCTATATTTATTTTCAAATCAGCTGTGTTTTCTGCAGAAAACAGAACTCTCCTTTTCTTGCCCTTTTATAGAAGGATTTGTATGTATTTTAATTCAGGAAGGCTGCCATTTGGAGAGAGTGGAAGGTCTAGGAGAAGGCTGCAGCATGTGTCATTGGGGCAGTTGGGTATTTGTAGCACTTGTTCAGGAACCAGAAGTATGAGCCTTGGCTTGCTTGGCAAGAGAAAAGCCATTAGCATTCTGGGTCCTGATGCAAGTTCTTCTGAAAAGCATTACCCTTGCACACACTGCTTTCCCAGTCGAAAATTCATCCTCTGCTCCTGCTGCACCTGCTCTCACTGCAACACACCTTTGGAGTGAACCCACAGCAAGTGCAGTGGCATGGGGCTGCTATGGCAGGAGGGACAGACGTGTTCCTATTTAGCTAAAATGGTAGAAGCAGCATTATTACAGAAACGTAGGCTTTAGTTTTCTTCTCTAAAGATGAATATTTTGCTCTGCATTTTTAATTTACCCTTGTATATCAGATTTTATCTTACCAACAAAATCCTGTCATCCCATCAACCAGATCCTGACCACTTCCAATATCCCATTAGGACTCTAAAGAAGCTTCTGATATTCATGAACATTATGGGTGTTATAATTGTAATTTTTTCATTGTTATGTAGAATAAGATGGGTCATTTAAAACTGTTGGCTTTGGGATCAGATTTGTCCCTTCTGACCATGCAGAAACTATAAAAGGCAAACTGAGAAGCTGATGTTAGCTGAAGCTTAGAAATCATTTACAATCTCTATTCAAGTTTTTGGTTTGTTTTTTTTTTTTAAATTTAGATAAATTTACCTTTAAATTCTTAAATGCAACTGAATTGAACCCTAATAATCCAGAGCCTTGGAAATGTTCTTGGGAAGAAAAGGATTTCTCTACAACTGGGAAGTGCTTTCAGAAATGTCAAGAATGAAATCTCTGAAAAGGCAAGTAAATGAAAATTTGTTGGAAGACATAAATGTGGTTCACAGGTGCTTTCTGTGACTGGGAGTGTTTGGAGCGTTGGAAACTAAGCCCAGGTCTCTGTCACTGAGATGAATTGATGTCACCTCAGCAGAGCTGAAACCCATTTGCCTCTCATGTCTGTTAGGAGGGCTGTGCAAAGTGAGTTGTCAGTGTTGGATGCAGTCTTTAGTCAATAAGGGATTCTCATACACAGGACATCCTTCATTGTTTTACACAGGGATTTAGGAACTGATGTGGCTTAAGCTGAGTCACATTGTGGGGACACAAAAAGGGAAGTCAGATGTGGTTTTCAGCTAATCAAAAGGTTTTGAAACTCCTCTAGAGATAAAGTAGATCTGTGTCTGAAACAGTGTATTAACATTTTTATTAAAATATTCTTCCACTGTCGTTTTCAGGGACATGTCTACTAGCACAGGCGGGTGTGCAACTAAAAATGTCCAAAAATGCAGCACTAAAGTATCTAGGAACTGCATCAACAGGCAACTCACTTCACACAGGCCACCGAGGAGACATCAAATGCTAATGAACTTGAGCCTTTGCTGAGGTGAAATAGTAGCATAAGTCATTGAGTTGAATGAGTAGAATTTACCCAAAAGCATTGATAATATGTGATTAGAGGACATAAACATGGCTAAAAATACAAATTGAAGTCACACATGAGGAATCAACAAATAATTTTCATCCTGAAATATGAAATTCTTATCACACCACACACATGCTTTTAAATTGCAGTGCTGGATAGGGATGCTCCAGTATTGACCTTGTACAGTCAGCACCCAAAACTAAAAGCATCACACCAACCCGGTGCCTTTGCTTGCACTTAGCCCAGAGTGACATCATTGTGCTAAATCACTTGTACAGGCAGAACTGAGATGCTAAGTGTAACGGAGACATCTTCAAAAGTGGAGTTTCGGAAGTCTGTTCTGCAGCCGTGACGCTGACAATGTTCAGAATTGGTAAGTGCTGTAAAGACCATGTGCCATGGAAATCAAGGAAAGACAGCCAGAAGTAACTGATTTGTGTCCAAGTTGTAGTATCCTCTGCTGCATAACAGGCACAGGAATAAATTCCTGGGTAGCCAGTGATACTGGCTACATTTTTGTTGAATAGATATGCTTTTTGAAACACTCTGGAGCTCCACTACACTCTGCCCTATCAGTTCTTCTTCCTACTGAAACCTTCTTGTCTTCAGCCTTTTGTTGTTCTTCCTTGTCCTATACTTCTCCCAGATTTTACTGGAAAAAACATGGCATTTCTGTTCATACAGCTTGAGTTTCTACCCCTTTCTGAAAAGCAGGAGGAAAGAAGGAGCAGAGTATTAGAAAAGCCTCAGTCTTGTTTTGATCTCAGTGAGAATTTCACATAAGTTATAACAGCAGTCCCAAGCATAGAAAGGACTATCTATGAAACTGTATTTATAAACAACATTTTGTAAATGTTATGTAAGCTGAACTGATCTGCAATACCTAAACTTTTCATTCCTTTTCATGGCAGAGGAAAAAAGATATTATAAATACGTAAAATAAGGCACTAGTACATTAGCATAAATAACTAATAAATTGTAAAGCTTTGTAGAAAACAGAAAACAGCTAATGGAATAATGCACATTTGTTGATTCTTGGAGCAGACACTGGCCATACGTCATGCACCAAAGCAAGTGCTAGGAGCATCAGCATGTAACAGCATTATTTAAACTTCTTTTATGGGAGAGATTAAATAGTCATTAAAGCAGCCCATACTGAGTCACTGGTTCTATTTTCTATTTTCTACTTTTTGTTTGCATACAAGAGACTATCACAGGATTTGGAGTTTTCATTAGTACTTATATCCTTAAAGCAATTACCTTCATGGCAGTTGACCACCAAATTATCAATAATGGAAACTGCCCTTCCAAAAGGACCAGCCTAAAGATCAGAAGCATAAGATTCAGTAATTCCATTGTGTCATCCTGCCTCACATAAGCTTGCCAGACAACCTCAGGGAAGGGTTATCATGTGGTCAGTCATTCAATTTCTTGGCTGCTTTGACCAACAGATACTACAATGGGCCAAAGGTGGTGTTGACTCCTGGCCCACAAGAACTGACCCAAGCCCATCAACCATTGCACGTAGAACACGAAATACAGTGACAAGATAAATGATAATTACTGTTGGTCACCCTAGTCTGGCATAGATTTGAATGAAGGAGTAAAGGACATAGGCAAAGGCACATGAAGATCAAAGCTCCTTCAGAGGTGGTTATTTTCAAAAATGTGGATTTGTATGTAAAGATCTTGATTCAAGTATTTTCCCCTGCATGTTTCTGCAGCTCATGGGGCTACTCATATTCTTAAAACTAAGCTGAAATGTGAGCCAAAAGTTACCACCCACATAAGCCTTCATTCAGCATTAGGGACACCAGGAACAAAAAATAACCAATCTTCTGAGGAGGAAACTGTTAAATCCCATACATCCAGCCAGGGCATGGGGAAAGCCAAGTGCCATAGCTGTGCTCTGGTATATGCTGCAGCTTTGTAAATTTGGCCCTTCCTTTCATTTAGGAATGAAAATACTTTAGGGCTAAGTTAAAGGGATGAATTGCAGATTGAAACTCCTTGGGCTGTTGATGCTCTTTATGCCAGATAAAACAAATAATAGAGCTCGATGGAATGGAAATCTCCATAGTCTGCCATACACTGAATTGTTTATGGTTCACTTGGCACAATTTTTTTCCCCTTGGACAAAAAATGGACTTTTAAGCTGAAAGTTAATTTTTACTTTAAGAAAGCTCTGGCTGTAAAAAATGGACAAATTAACAGCAATGAGCACATTCACATAGGAGAAAATGATTCATTAACTGTTCTTTCGCCATTGTAGAAGAGCCCATTTTTGGCTGGTCCTCAGAGAGTCCAAGGATGCTTATAATACAAGCAACGTTTAGAAAAACTTCATTGCACAGAGAAAATTCCAGGCTTCAATTTTCTTCTTGAGAGAGTTCAGTAGTTGCTTTATTCTCTGTGTGTGTGTGTGCGTGTGTGTGTGTGTATGTTTATACACAGAATTAGGTTCTAGCAAAGGGAAAGTGCATTTATGCAAAGAGCAATTCATCAACCACTTCTGTGCTCAGAATTCACTGAGGTAATTTAGATACTTTAATGGCAAGGTAGTTTAGGTAAGGTATGCAATAAATGTTTCCCCCAACCCCTTCAAACAGTTAGAGTAATGGAAAATGTGCGCTCTAAATGAATCTTTTCAGTAAAGTAATTCTTGTTTTAATTATTTATCAGTTAGAAAATATGAAATATAATGACATAGCAAACTTCTCTGGAATCTCTTTTCATGTTGAGGGAGCTCTCTTGCATTAGCTGGAGTTTTATGCGGGCTCTAACTAAAAGGCTAACATACTGCAGTGTGCGGCACTAATCTGTTTCTCGTAACATTAAATGTGCAGCAAGCACCTACCACAATGAGGAGACCCTTTGGATCTATTTGCAACATTTTCACCATGGCCTTGACCTTAGTGATGTCAGGCATATATTATATCTGCACTATAATTTACTATTGACATCATGGATTAAATTTGTTGTTTCAGCTAATGCAACAGAGCAAGCAAGGTAGATTGTGAAACAAAGCCAGCTGCTGAAATACGAGGGTTGTCAAGTATAAATTTACAAAAGATATTCAGACAGAGCACAGAAGACAAAAATAAATGGACAGAGAAGCTGTTTTTGACAGACTGCAAAGGGCTAGAGACTTAAACTTGAGCATTGTAAATCCAAATGTCACAAAACACTGCTACAGAATGTGAGACATGTCTATTTCTCAGGAATATAAATGGTGATATGAAACCAAACTTTCAAGATGCTGTGCATTTCTGCAAAGTCTATCACTATCTCCTGATAAGAAACTTAGTGATCTTTTCCTCTTAACCTTAAAAGAAGGAAATTCATCATTTAAGTTCAGTGACCAATATAACAACTGTATTTGGGACAGGTAGTTTATAAAAATAGCAACAAAAAAAAAAAAAAAAAAAAAGCTTTCTATACTTTTTTTTTTTTTTAAAAAAAAAAAAAAAAAAAAAGCTTGCTATACTTTTTTTGATTTCTAGAAAAAAATATTAAACTGACTGATATGTTCTCTTGGTGAAATTTAGCCAATCATATAATTAATTCTTATTTGGGCATTCATATGAATAGATGGTAGTTTTCAGCTGTTATGTGTCTGTGGAAGAACAGTACTATATAAAAATAAAATCCTTTTTTTTATTTTTTAGGTGTTATGTCAGTCACATAACTCAGGGTGAGTTCTCTTGCCAAGGCTTTTCTGTGATTCCCAGAATGATGTACTGCCTGTCCACCTGAGAAAGGACTCAGTAAAGAGAGACACCCACAGAGCAAGGTGGGCAGCAGTGCTCATGCAGGCCTGCAGCTGAGGCGGGGGAGCATCCTGCCACAGCCTCAGCTTCCAAATTCTCATGTCATGAAGACAGTAACTGAGGCTGAAAAAAGAGGCACAGCATGTGCCAAAGACTCCACCTTGGAGACTTTCAGCTCCGTGTTTGACTCAGCAACAAGCATGCTCTTTCTTATTTCTTTGCAATTGAGGGAATCAATCCAACCCAAGGAAATTAAACTCTGACTCCATGACCTAAATAAGTTGTCAGCACAGATTTAAGAGGAACATATCATAGTCACAGGACCATCAATGAAGCAACTGTGGGTTCTACCAAAATATAAACAGAGGGCACTCTTTTGGGATAAACACAGAGATGGGAATGATACCTTTCTGTGTGACACCTGGAATTCCTCCAAAACAGCTGCATTTTGTGGAACCCTTTCCTCCAGTGCAAATCCATTCATGGCCTGAGTGATGGGATGGCTACCTCTAGCAATTGAAGAGCAGAGGAGGTAAAATAATGGCTAGCAAGAGCAGGGTTTGTTTTGAGGGGATTCATGGTTTCTTGTCAGGTTTTTTCACTACTCAAAAGGCCTAATCTTAAATAAAAATTGGGATGGGTTAAAGCAAGGTTTTGACACATGACTAAAAGCAGTGTTAAGACAAATGGTCTATAGCTTTCTCCTATTGTGTCAAATATGCTGTGGAAGATGATCAATGTAGGCCAGACCCAGAGAGATTCCACACTCCACTCACTGCAAACACCTCTCTGGAGCAGCTCGGATACACTGTGCTGCAATAGGTAAGAGCAACAGCATGCCACATGAGCTTAGCATTAATTTTGATTCATTTTGCAGGTCAAGCATGAAATGCTTCTTGTAGGGCTCTCTGATGCCAAACGATTTACACCAGTTTAGAATTTTCCAGTCTTATCATCAATTATTTGTGACAATTTCAGATAGCTATCTAATTTTGGCAATGCAGTATTCATACCTAGGACTTCATTCCCTATATATTGATTTCTTCTAAGCTCTGCTTTTTTGGGAAATCTTTTACACTGATACACCTGGTTAGCAGATGTGGCTTGGCTATTACATGTAATGCAATTAATCTGGAAGGCTGGCGTCACAGGACTTTCCGTGATGCTGTGGAAGCATTATTGTGATTCATTAGTGTCACTTCCTCAGCAAGTTGTAATTGGCAGTGCATATTGTTTCTGTAAAAAATCAGTCACTGTGGTGGTGGGAAAAAGAATGGCATATTTTCTTTTCTGAGGAAAACAAAGGTTATCCTTGTTTACACATCTAGTGTGAATGTAAAATGAACAAGCTCCATCCTTAATTTGCCTCTTCTACCTCACTGCAAAGCCTAGGTGTTAGAGGATGGCGTTGAGATGCATTCACCAGACAAAAAGTGTTTCCTATTATTAATGGCTGGAGGAGCCCTCTGTGTAATCAAAGGGCACAGCTGCAGTGATATACGGCCAGTGACAAACGGAGAGATCTTTCCTTCTCACTGCTACAAGCTTGCCAGCTTGCAGCCAGCAACTTCCAGCACTGTATATCTGCAAGATAAATAGCACGAGATATGAATATACGCAGTGCTTACAGTCTGAAAAGTATTGTTATATCCCCCACATACTATCATTCTAAATATGACTCGAGTGCATTTTTCACAATTTCAGAGCTATTCTTGCTGTTTGGAAATAGATACAGTTTCTGAGCAGAGATTTAAAACCCTCTAACAGTGCTGCTTTCGGAGGTCTGGCTTGGAAGCGGATGTTGTACAGCTGATGGTGTCAGCAAAGCAGCTTTCATGAGATTCATAGCTCTCTTTTACAGTGACAAGCAGCACTGAACTTTTCAGTGAAAGGAATCAGCTAAAGAATATACAAGAAATCTTTTTTATTTTTTTGATGCACCTATGACAAAGCAATCTAAGGAAAGAACTCATTCTCTTCAATATGTTTGTATTTCAGAAAAATCCATGCTAGCTATTTCTTTTGTAGCTGTTTCTAGTCACGTTTTAGTCCCTTTGTTTTTACAAAAGAAGATATTCTGTGCGGCACCATTTCCTTAAGCTAAGGATGTATCTGAACTGAAACAAAACTTTAAAGCTAAGTAGGGAGCAACTGCCAGTGAAAAGCAAACAAAGGTTCCTGGTAAATAAAAAATTATGTGTCCTTTAGCCTGGTTTGCTGTTGGTGTAAGTGGGTCCAGATTTCCACGAACATGAAACCAAAGCTGTCAGTGGGCAAGGGCAGCCCTTGCGTGGAGCCAGTGTCAGGAGGGTGTCCCCACGCACACGCGCACGGGCAGGCGCACAGGCACACCCACACACGGAGGAAGTTGTGCCGCTCTGTGACCTTTCCATGAACTTTCGAGGAGATGCAAAGATCAGTCAAGAAGCCAAAGGTCAGTATTCATGCTGGTCACAAGCAAAAATCAGTTTTAACCAGTCACTGGAAGAGTGTTTCTGCCCCTTGAGTTATCTCAGCAATTTTTGCAATAATTGCATTTTGTATAGTGGAAAATTGACTCAGTCAGTGTTTAGTGTCTCAGCGTGGCTCAGTGTTGCTGCACTCATTTGACAACTTGTTAGAAGCTAAATTCACTTTTCCCCTGTAATATATCTGTGCAGGGGAAAGATGGAGTTAAATAATATGAAGGAAGTGGCACAATGTGAGAAAAATCTGGGAATTCAGAGTGAACAGTGCCACTGCTGCTGTTCGTGAGACACAAAAGTATGAGCTGAAGAAAGGAAATTACATGTTGATTGCCTATGAAGAAAAACATTGAGTTAAAAGCAAGGCAACAGTAAAGGAAGTCTGCAATTTCAGTCGTAATTGACTTGTCCAGCCTCTCGCACAGTACTTGGTATCACATTATACCACAGTGGTATCTTTGTTTAAATCAGAGTTTAAAAAAAAGAGAATCAGAATGAAATATACAAGTAATATAATCCTACTTTCAGCAGGTCAGAAGTGAAAACAAATGTGGTGATTTTGCTTCTGCTGTAGCCTGAGGTGGACATTTGCCCATGTGACAGCATATGAGATACATTTTAGCACAAAACTCCCATTGACTGCAACGGGACTCTGATTGAACCCAGACACAGCAAGTGCTGTATCCTGGAAGAAGCACAAACCTCTACCATATGACTGTCTTTACTACAGCAGGCTGGGAGGATTTTGTTCTAAGAAATGAGTTATTAGGAACATTATTTTGTTTCCCCTTGCCTCTGCTCGTCTTGCTGGCACAATCTAATAAATTAATAGTAAAGTTCCACTTAGGAAAAATGATGAGTGTAGATCAAGAGATGAAGCTACAGAGATGTTAAATTTTGGTTATGGACTGGAAAAGGATACCTTGAGTTTTTAACAGCGTACTTTAGTAACTGCAAGTGGTTCTTGAATACATTTTTATCTAACATATTGTGAAATCTCTCAATATGTTCTTCAACTCAAAAAGTTTTCCAAGTAAAACAAAGAAAAGGGAAAAGAACATAAAATATTTTTCCCATGTTGGTTTATTGGTGACTTCGAGTATTTCTCATGCTTATTCTTTTTTAGAGTCATCTGGATTATTTTGACCACTTCCTCACATCTTTTAACTCCTAAAGCAAATTCTTTCACCAATAATTGCTCACTCTGGAGCTAGTTTTACTGTGCTTTCTTTTGTAAAAAACAAAACGAACAAAAAACCAAGACAAAACTGTTGGGTTCGTTGTCCAGTTTTTGCACTAGAATATGAGTGAAAATGTCTCTGCACGACCCAAAACTGCAGCATTTCCTGCCCTGTCACTGAGAACTGAAGTGCTTTTCAGAACAGGGTCAGGAGCCATCAGGAGCACTGAGGGTGCTTTGTGCCTGCCCGAGCAGTGGGAAAGCAGCTCCTCACAGCTGGAAGCTCCCACCTGGACCAGACCTGGGCTGAAGCTTTCAGCTTCTTTGTGAAGGGATCTGGGGACTATGGACTCAATAATAATTCTAGATGAGGCTTGTGCTGGGATAGTAAAGTAAGGCATAAATTAAACAAGTTCAGGGCAGGCAGTATTTAATATAATAATACAGGGAGGACTTAGAGCCAGGGCTACTCTTCTGTCTCCATTACAGGGGAGAATAATGGAAAATCCAATCTTTTCATCTTTCTGCAAATATTTTAACTCCTTTTAAAGTCCTTCTGATGATTGCATTTACTTCACACTTGTGCCAGCACTTCTGTGTGTGGGAGTGCTCGTAGATCCTGAAGTGACTGCGGAGCGTCGTCTTGTTCCGTCAGCCAGTGGAGAAATATTACCAGGCAGCAAATAAATGGGGCTGGCCAGCTTCTACTGGGGTAGAAAGCACCTTGCCAGGGAACACTCTGATCCGCATACACTGACTTCTTTTAAAAGCTGGCAGAGCCCGAGAGGACTATAAAAGAAGCTAAAGTCATGCTAATGTTTTAAAATGGTCAACATCATGACTAATAGACATTCAACCTATTAAGATGAAAAGAGGCATCATCCCAGTCTTGGAAGCTTAACATTGGAGACAATCAGTACAAAATTAAATGACGGCAGCTCTTGGCACATTTTCTGGGAAGTTAATGTCTTGTCAGACAAGAACGGTCTTAGTTTTTTTGATGAAATAGCAAGTTCTGGTGATAAAAACCCCAACAAATTACATAGTCACATTGAATGGACTAAACCAAACAAAGAGATGATATTGAGTAACTGAAAACTGAAAGTCACCATGCTCTGTTGAGGCCTCACGGGCCCTGCTCCTCTCCTGTTCTACGGCTGATGGCAACAGCAAGGCAGGGGCAGGAACACACCACCCATGCAGGAACAGAGCCAGTTCAGTGAGAGTAACCAGAGTCAGCCAAATCCTTGCATCCCAGACAAGTCCACAGAGCCAAGGCTGGTCTGGGGTCAAGCAAGGAAGTCAGGTCAGCAAGGCCAGGTGGGGCTTGGCACAGTAAGAGGCAGGCACAGACACACCTAAGATGTAACTTCAGCAAGGACCAAGGGCAGAAGCCTGACCTTAAATGCAGCTTGGAAGCCACTGGACGAAAGCCTCACAACAAGTCTTTCTCCAGATCTTTCTCATGCAGCTCTTTCTCACAGCCTGGCCCCTTGATAGCAGCTCGATCCAGGGTTCCACAACTGCCTGGCACCGGAGCAGCCCTGGGGTGCAGCAGGGAAAGCCATGGTGGGGCTGAGGAGCAGAACCTGCAGGCCAGCTCAGGGCCTCAGCCGGGATTTGGGAATCAGCGTAGCTAAACAAAGGAACACCGACTTTTCATACAGAGGAGGATGTGAGGGCAAGAAGATACACAACCTTATCTGGATTTCAGAAGGGGTTACCATACCTGAAAACAGCATTAGTGAAAATGCTCGTGGGATTATTGGGTTGGTACTTGAAGCACATTATGAAACTAAAAAAAAAAAAGAGGTTTAAAAAACCCCCAACATTCAAAGAAAAAAGTCAGGAAAACATGCCTTAATCTGTTGAGGTTATCCAAGAAGGAGTTAAAAAGTGACTTAATCAAAGTCTGCAGGTATCTACATAAGGAAGAGATTTCTGATAACAAATAGCTATTTAGTCTAACAGAAAAAGGCACAATAAGATCCAATGGTTGGAAGCTGTCGTACTTTCTCTAGCATGGGCCATTAATCATTGGAACAACCTACCACAGGATGTGGTAGATCATTTTAAGTCTTTAAACCAGGACTGCATCTTTACAAAAGAAATTCCTTCTCTCAAACAGAAAATCTGCATCTGATGCAGAAACTAAATTGTGCAAAGATTGAGGTGAAAGTCTTTAAAATATATTAAATTTAAGAAAAACAGCTCAGTGAAAAAAAATGTATGGCTATATTTATGGAAAAGAAGCAGAGAGGGGAAAGGGAAAAGGTATTCTTTCTAAAAGATATGTCTTCTGTCCTTTAAACACAGTGTGAAAAAGACATGCACATGCTTTTTCCTTGAAGTTCATCTGGTGGTGTTCTGACTGCACATGATGGTGGGCTCACCAGTTGTTATTTATGAAGCATGGATTCTTGGGCATGGTTAAAAAATACCAGTTGGCCTTCTTTCAGTTAAATCCCATTCCTCTGAGGTGAGTTTTATCATGCCTGGAAGATATCTGTAAAACAGAAGCACTTTGAGTTTCCTACAGAGAAAAAAGGAAGGTACCAGCCTGCGGGAGAGAATACAACTTTTATGTCAAAAAGAGCAAACCGATAGGGTGCAATTCCAGGGCTATACTTTCGAGTTCAGAACACCAAAGTTTACAGTCAGAGCTCCCACGAGGAGGGACAGGAGTATATGAGGATATTTGCTACTTGTTATAGTTAATAGCACCAAACATTTATATAATTCTTGTGCTCTGCTTTGATAGGAACTTCTTTGTGCTGGGAGCTGCAAACAGAAAAGAAAAGGGCAGGGAGCAGACAATCCATGCATGGAAAGAAAGCTGCAGCCCAAAGCCTCCAGCAGCCTGCACAGAAAACTCGAGCTGGTCTTTCAGAGTTGCTGCCATGCCAGAAATAGGACTCTGGTTTCCTGCCTGCTTTGACCATGCATGAAAAGTCTTTCTCTGAGATTTTCTTTATGATTTTAGCCTCTGATACGCAAACAGCTGTTGGATAGAAGTGTGTGTTCCAAGTTCACTGGGCTTTTCATGATCAGAGAATAATAGTAAAGAGCTGGGTGCAGAGATTATGCTGGCTTTGCTCCACCTGTCCTTTGGGATCCAGTAGTTAGGTCCCTAACCCTTCTGTGACCTAAGCATATGTAATACATGTAGCATGGCCCGAGACGGCGCATAAGGAAATGAAAATGCATAGGGATATACCTGCTAATTTATTATCTGCATGCCAAGGCACACAGCGGCACAGCTGCGTGTGTGTGCGTGCTCTGTGAGCGTGCATGCCACATGTGCACCCCATCCCCCACTGCAACAGGACAGATTCCCAATTAAAACTGGGACCTCTGTGGAGTGGTTCATGCCTGTACTGTTCCTGGAAAACCTGCTGCAATACAAATAATAATCAGTTGCAACAATTCAGTACAGTTCCTGTCAAGTCTTTAAATTCATTAGTCATTTCACATACTGTGCCATTTACATTGTTGGATCACTTCTTCTCTTTCCATAAACTTACAAAAACAAAGAATTAGTTAAGACAATTTCTATGGCTTTTCTCCCCACACAAGTCATTTTTCGTCTTCCTTTTTCTAAAGTCTGCTGTTGGGCTGAGCAGCATTTTTACCCCCCGGGGTCTGTGTTTCACCAGTGATGGTCACCAGATGAGGCTGTTTCAGGCTGACACAAAGTACCATCTCCAGAGGCTGAACATCTCTGAATTACCCCGCAAGTGCTGCTGGTTAGAGGAGCTGGGAGAAGGCAAGAGGCTCAGCTGCTGTTCAGCATGTCACAGCACCAATCTGTCAGTCAGCACAGCCCAGATCCCACACAGAAACCTCCATGGGCTTTGAATCAAGCCTTAAGCATTACAGTACTTTGGGACTGTGTGTGCATGTGTGTGGTTTCTGGGTGTGTGTTTTAATTTTGTTTTGTTCTGGAAATACCAAGTATGTCCTTTGAGACCATTAGAAATGAAGTTTATATAGACATGGTAAAAGACCACTGTAGGCAAGGACAATAAAATATGAAATTATTATGAGAGACATAACAACTGGTTTAAAATAGGAAGTGCTGAGTTTTTCAAGTTCGGCAAGTATGATTATTTTTCTCTTTCATTTTCTGAGCGCCTGTGAGTATATAGAACTAATAATTTGAGAACTGGAACAAACTGGGTTTGTTTATGAGCAAGCAATATAAACTCATCTATCAGACTCATCAGTACGTGGGCCAAATCATAAATTATCATCTGACTGTTGGCTTTTAGAGAGCAGTGACACTTCCTCCATGTGAAGATATGCCCCTTATTTTTGAATCGGGAAAGCTAAGAGCTTTGCTTCTGGCAAGGACAACTCTAAAAGGAATCATTCCTAAGGCAATCTGCCCTTGAAATAAAGCTTCCTCTCATCTGCATTCCCCTGTCTTCTGATATGGGCTTAAAACATAAAATTTTCATTGTTTTTCTATGCCGTTGTCAGGATGGGGAGAAATATTAGCAACATGATTCCTAACAGAATCTGCATGAAGTCGTCACACATTTGACTTCCTGCTAGACATAAATCCATTATCCTACAAACTGTGTTGCTCACATGACATTCCTATTAAGCAGCTGCAGTTGATAAGAGCTATTCTGCATAATTTGCTTTGAAGTATCTTTTAAGATAGGATTAACCAGATGATGTATTCTCTGTTTTTCTTTTCCTCTTTCCCTCTGTCTCTCTTGGTGGTGGTGGTGGTGGTGTCGTCATCATCATGGTCCTGTTCCTACAGAAAGGTTTGTGGACTGCAGATACCCACGTGGTATCTGTATACCTTGTGCACAGATTGTCTGTGTCGTACACTAAATGTGTTTAAACCTAAATGTTTGGACTTCCAGAAATAGCATAGAGAAATCTGGAACTGCTAAAATCAGAAAATAAAAAGCCACTGCAGTTATCCAATATGAGAGTGCTTGCAAATACATCTGATTTACCACCAAATGGTTGTTCTGTCTTTCCATCAGCTTGCTTTCAAGTCCAAGTATGCATTGCTTTTCAAACATGATCTCATTAGCAAGAACACTTATTATTATCTGAAAAAAAGAGAATGGTTTGTACTGAGTGACAAAATCCCTGTCTCTAAAACACTGAATTTAGTAGCTTCTTCCAAGGGATAGTTTTCTTGTGTGGAGAATCACATCTTTGCCCACTTGTTTTCTGCATCACTTGCCATACACAATGCAAAGGAAGTAACTGTGAAAATGCAAATGAATATTCTCATGTAAGTGGTGCTAGCATGATAGCATGCTGTACATCTGAGTGGCTCAGAAAACTAATGGGCACCATTCTGAACTGCGGAAACATGAGCCATGGTGAAAAAGTTGGAATTCGGATTTATTGCTTCTTTCTTCTCATCTCCAATACTTGAATAAAAGAAAGAAACATTTAAAGGATGCAAGTTTAAGTACCTTAATCTCATCAGCTTCGGCTTGGCTTTTTGCTCTTCTATGTTCAAATGAAGCACCTCATCAAAACTACATTACAATTATAAATAAAATCAAGGTCCACTTTTTATTAACTTTTGCTTTTTATCCTCCCTCTGTTTAAATGCATTGGCTCTGAAGTCTCCTGGCTGCAGCCGCTGGGTGTTTAGAGGCAATACTGCAGACTTTTATGTTTTATGGATTCTACAAGAACAATATAACATGATACTGACAATCATAAACAGATACTAAGTTGTTTCAGTTTGGAAACAATTGCAGCCATATAACCCTTGGTGGGCTCTTTTATATGAACTTTTATTTTTCTCCGTACAATGGCTAACATGGGAACTATCCCCCATCCAATAGAACAGCTTGTATTTGCTCAGGAAATGGTTAAGTTACAGCTGGTCACCCCTGTTACTTCATGGAAATGCTTTGATTTGTCTTCCATACTAAAACAGTTAGAGTCATTTGTTTTACTAACAACTCCCCTCAGAGCAGAACCTCAATACCATCTTAAAGGAAAATTAACTTCACACATGACTTTGTCAAGAAGCTTATTTCCATCTCAGGAGAGTTCAAATTTCATTAAATCTGGACACAGTGTAGTTAGGAGAACAAACTTTGGAAATGTTATTTCCTTCATTGTGCTGCCCATACTGGCCATTCACCCAAGGAATGGTGACATAAACCATAAACTTTCTTAAGTGTATAAAAATGCCTACACTTGACCAGGCTACCCAGCTTGGCCATTGCCAAGAGGGCACCGGGCAAAATATTAATTGTATCTCCAACCTGCACTCTGACTTGTCCAACGCATAACCTCAAGGATGTGTCCACAGCAGCTATGCTAAAATAACTTGTTTTTTGAAAGCTTCTGATAATTTGTAAAATATTTGGCATATCTAAGAGTAGGGAATAATTCGGGCTCATCACTTTCAAAATGGGGAAAATGTAGCTGCAGCCTCACAAATCAACTGACAAGGCAGCTTAAAGATACCAACAGGAGTAGATGGACAGGAAACATGGGGTCTGTATGTAACTTACGCCACCTTGTCTGAGGAGTCGTAAGAATATGAAGCTTTTTACCGTTAAATTTAAGTCCTGTAAGGAAAAAAAAAATAAACAAAAAACAAACAAACAAACAAAAAATTATTGTAGTTTAATGGTGCTAATTCTAGTTTATCTAGCACATCCAGATCAGTTGAGAACACTTTCTGGACTTGAAACAGAGAAAAATGAAGGATTTCTCTTTGTTAGAATTTCAAAGCACTTCGCATTCACCACAACCCGCCTGCAAACAGTAAAGCTCAGAACACCAGCCTGTATCAAGTCATTAACCTTTTAGGACTCAATCAAAGCAGTGTTGTGTGACATTAATGAATGCTTTAATGTGGTATATAAAAGCTAACAAACATGGAAACTGGCAATGATTCATCAAATTTAATATTCCATCAAACATTTAATTTTGAAGACTGACACTTTTTTAAGTAATGCAATAGACTACAAGTTCAGAAGAGTGCTTTTAATGAAAGTCATTCCCCTCTTTTTAGGACTTTTCCAAATTGTACTTAGATGCCCAACAAAAGCAAGAAAAGTACATAAAAAACTGAAACAGTTATGCAACCTTCTAAATAATATTTGAACATATTTTATGGAATCTGTTGAGAAGAGTGAAGGAAGTTTTCCTTATAAATACACTTGCAGTTTAGGTCACACATTGTCTGCAGTCATTGCTAGGAGGCAAAAGCCCTGTTGTAAAACAGCTGGGCTTCTTGGCTTGGGGCAAAGGCAAATTCCACAGCCAGGAACCTAATTAGACACTTTTGGAATTCACAGCACCCTTTCACGCTATGACCTTTTCCTTTCTGCCTTCCCCTTGCTTCTCTACAGCTCACCCCCATATGTCCTCCTCCCCCCTGTCCCCACATGAACATCTGATCCTCTCCTTACTAAATATGTTGCTCTTTATTGCATAAATACCGTCTACTGGCCAAATTCAATCCTGCTGGTAATAAGACTAGCTTGTAAGAGACTCTGCTTATCCAGTCTCCTAAAAATTTTTGAAAACATGGACTGCAGAGAAGTGATTTCCAAGAAACAGCTTTATCTGTCCTGGAAAATTTAAAAATCCCCAAATAATCCTCATGTTGCCCTGGAGAGAAAAGCAAAACAGTCTGACTTTTTTTAAAACCCATTGACACATGGTCTAACTCTGCCCCATTGCCAGGGCACCCACCTGAATGCAGAAAGCCCAGGTTCAAATTCCTGGAAAGACTTGAACCTGGGACTTCCACACATGACAGGTAGATATGCCAGCTCCTGGTTTCACACTGGCTTCTTTTTGGACTGAAGTAGCAATTCTGTTCTGAACCTGGCTTTTTTCACAGAAAGATTTTGCATACTCACAAAGCATTTTTCATATTGACAGATAGATATTTTTCAATGAACAGTGCTTCATTACAAATTTGCCAACCTCCTAACCCTCAGACAAACACATTCAGAACTTTTCTAAAAGACTGGTGCACTTTAATTTAAATGTTATTTGTGTCAAGGGGAAATAATATCCAAAAACACATAGATTCAGGAATCTAGGTGTCTTATAAAATAAATGTGCAACTGATAGAAATGACAGGCTATTAAATGCCACTGAAGATGTATAATTTACAGTGAGACTATTATATATCATTTTCTTAAATTGTTTTTATAACATAAGCTGCAATTCTTATCCAAACTCATTTCCAGTCAAAGAGCACAGATTTTTCACTTAACTAAAAACTGCAGGATTCATCCATTAAAAAAAAAAAAAAAAAAAGTATGATAAATAGGATATTTTAACTGAATTGGGTAATGGAGAACTGCTGTGCCACTCCTGAGAAATGTCTATAATTCACTTATGCCTTCTGGTATTTGTATAGCATGTTGATTCATGAATCACAGAGTAGCTATCATAAAAAAAACAATGTCTCCTTGACAAAAAATACATTTAATTCAGCTGAGATTTGCAGTTAAGATTCATGCCTACATTTTTAAAATCACAAATGCTATTATGTTACACTTGGGGAGCTGTTTTTGTAAACCTGTGCACTTTGGTGGTACATTTCCTGTTCCAAATCCCAGAAAGCACTAACAAATTGCTTCTTGCCATGTTCCTGGGAGCATTATTCTCACTTTGCAGATGGTAAAACTGAGGCAGAGGAGCTCAGTAAGGGACTGGGGAGAAGCGAAATTCAAAGCTCAAAGCAGAGGGCAGAAGTGAATGCTGCTTTGGGCAACTGGTGCCCAGCATTTTCCATGGTTATCAGCTCCAACAATGATTACCTTGCTTCCTCTGCAACTACCCACCAGCAGTACCTTTCCTCTAGCTGCCCTTTTGCAGAATAAAATGGACTTCTTAAACTTTTTGGTTTTTATGGAAATGCATCTTTTTCACCAGCCAAAGGCATTCTGATACAGTGTTGGCCCATGAGGAAAGAAACAGAAGGCTTTAGGCAGATTTTTATGAAATATGTAGAGCAGTTGGGATAGGAGCAGGTGAGAGGTGCCTACCAGGGGATGTCAGTATGCTTTTGTCACATCTGAAATGGTGAGAAACAGTACTTGTCACAATCATTGGCAATGGGAAAGGGAAGAAAATGCCTACAGGGTGTGCAGAGGAAATGGCCAGATTTGGGTTTTCCTCCACGGAAAAAGAGTGCATCTCTCAAGGCCTGTGAGGCAGAGAATAAATATCAGTTGGCATTTGGAGGGTGTCAGAGGTTCCAGGTGAGATGAGATCCTGCAGAATAAAGTCTCGATATCAACAGAGAAAGAAACAAAAACCAGAGGACTCTTTGTGACTTCAAACCCACAGAATATTGCCTCTACCATGGAAACTGGGGATGCACAGTCCTGGGCTTCACTTCTCAACCAGAGCCAGGCACCTTGGGCTGACTTCCACTTCACCCCAGCTTTATCTCTTCAGCCAGGACTGAAGGGGTGCAGCATCTCCCTCAGCCTGGGACCTCAAAATCTCTTATTTTGTCTTCCCCAACAAGCATGTATCTACTACATGCTATTGCTTTTTGCTTGAGATTAAACATTTCAATGACTGAAAAATACCATTCATTATAATTTACAACTATCATTTTAATCATAAACTAAACCTCAAAGCAACACTAAGTGTGCATGATTGCTAAGTGGTCAGCATCATCAAAGTCCCCTGGAAAAACTAATTAGTATGTTACTATATATCTGCATACCTGGGAGAGCAATGTTGTTCACATCCCCTTCCCTAAGGACAGAATGGAGATGGTTCAGTAAAACACCCTACCTCTTAATATGCAGGGTTTGTTGTAGGAGCAGCTCAATTCATATTTCCACCAGTTTGATGGTAAGGGAGCAGCAGTAGCAATATTAATCTGCAGTAACCTGTCAGTGAACTCTACAGCTAATATGATGTAGTTATGATTTTACCATCAATCAGAACTGAACAGGCCCTGGACAATCCTTACAGCGCTGCCTCAAAAAATCTAATTGTGCAAAAGCTTCATCAGTTTCCAACATTTCTTTTTTATCTGTCACAGACTTTTGGCCTACTGCACAACCTTTTATTATTGGTCTTATTGCATTAGCTTGTAGGACAAAAAAGAAAAGGCTAAATCTAAGAGTTCCCCTGCATTCCATCATTTGTTACCGTGTAGGATCCTATTTGACAGTTCCATATTATTTTAGATTTAGATAAATATTCCTAGGACATATGGCATTGCATGAACTTTTGAACCACTGATTGCCAACATATAAAAAAAGGCTAGCAATATTATTACCTCTGCATTTGCATGTTCAAATGTATAAGAAATAGATAACAAAAATGGGAGAATTAAGCTATAACCAGGATTGGATTAGACAAAATGCAAACTCAAACTTTGTTTTTTCTTTTAATTAATTGTATTCACAGAGCAGAAGAATAGTTGAAAAATGAATTATTAACAGCAAATATGAACTTCTACATGAGTTAGAGCTCTACTAGTAATTAAGATAACTGTTCATTATTCTTTTCAGGCATTTTTAGTACAACCATTTATTATGTAGTTTTGTAGCTTAAATGAGATGTGGATGTGTGCGTGTGTGTGTGTGTGTGTAAATATCATAAAAGAAACACAGACAGGCATTCTCAGCCAGAAGCCTTCCTTCAAACAGTGGCCATAAGATATTACAACTTGCAGTGGGAGACATTACAACCACACTATTTCTGGTGAGTTTACTATGCGAGAAGTTCTGGTGTAACTTTTGTGATTTTAAACATATAAACCCATCAAGGAAGATGAACTATTAACATTATCTGTTTAGTCATTTTAATCTTTTGCATCTTAAATGTAATCAGGCTTTTCAGAACTGAAATTGCTAATCAGCATGTTGGATAAATGTTTCCATTTTAAAATGTGCACATTTAGACATAACAGCTGGCTGTAAAGAATATATTTATATTTGTGATTTAATGTATCACAAACTTTATATTTGATTTCATTTAGCCTTACCAAGAAACTGAGAAAATTTTTGCTAGCATGATCTGTTTTGACAGCAGTTTTACAGCAGCAGAAAAGCATGGAGTAATAAATGAGGTGTGCATACAATGCATTATATAGTCTTTAAAGCAAGCATGTCTTTTTAACAAAGCAAATTTTTTTACACAATTTCAAGCAATTTCATCCATTTCTAACATGAGCTTAATTCATGCGAAGCAATACAGATTGTGCATAAACAGAACACAGCACTCTACTACAATGGCTGTTCAGTAATTTAGCAAACTGTGTTCAAAACTGAGGGGAAATATAGTTTCTAGAAGAATTCTAACTTCAAAGAAATATTTTTGATGATATGGACATCAAATGAATAGCTGAGTTTTACCCTTCAATCAATCATAACGTAAAGTAATTGTAATCTAATAAAAATAGCCATACAAAATAAGGAAATGGCGGTTGCATCCTGTTAAAAACATGCAGGAATGCAACTTTGGAACTACTGAGAGAACCGAGGCTGCAGAAGGACAAAAACAGGATGTTAAATTCTTACGACAACTGGAGGCAACTGATTTTTAAGCACCCGCCACCACCGTGATAATTTGTTCAGCAGCCTCTAGGGGGTTCTGTGCGACTGCAGAACCCTGCAATTTCATGAGCACCTACAAACAGGTTATCAGAGATTCAGGCATTTACACTGATGTTGAAAATGTCCAGCTGCATTATCGCTGCTGCAAATTTGACTGCTACACTAGCACCAGTGCTCTCTAAAGGGAAAACCACAAAAGAAAGTCCTTGAGAACTTCAGCCCACTTCAGAATATGTACTTGTCATCATGGCAATAATACAAACATTTGTTATAATTAATATAATTACATTAAACTGCATATAGTAATTCCTTAGGCAATCATATGTAAATGCCAACCACAAATTTATTCACTTTCCTTTATGTTTTTAACAATTATTTAACTCCTTGTTTTAGAAGACTGTCAGTAAGGAACACTAGCTTTCCTTCATTATTTCATATTCCTGGTTTTGCAAGAGGCTGGAACTTTACCTGCACATACTAATTCTCTTCTGTACTTTAAGAGTCAACTACAAGATGTTATAGGATTCCTGCTATTAAAAAAAAAGAAAATCACTAGACCGTTAATAACAGAATGAAAAAGAAATTTAAGTTAGTGTGCTACAATGTGTCGTGCCTGGCCGACCACAAATATAGCAATAGAATTATAAGCTCAGTTGGTTAGAGAACAATAAAGCCACACAAAAGTTCAAAGATTAATAACAGTATAATTATGAAAAAACCTCAAGCCATTCTTTAATGAATATTATAACAAAAATAACAACATTTGAGGATTTTAAAATCTATTTGTCTGGATTTTTGAAACATGAGAATGTGTAGTCAGAAATCCTGATTTTCTCTAGAGAAGGTCATTGAAGAAAAGGCTGAATATTACCAGAGCCTGCTAAATTATTCTGGTTTGCTGTGATACCTGCAAAGCAGCTCAGACATTGCAACAAATGAGTCCTCTTAGTCATAGCTGTCACAAGAGGGTGAGTCTTACCTTATACTTGTGGGGAAATTGATAGAACAAGCTATACAAATAATTCTTATAACAAGGATTTTCTTAACCTTTATTATTCACATGGCCTCACTGTTACGTAAAAGGTAAATAAATGAAAGTTCTAGCTGGCACAGCTTTAACTACAAATTATATATAACACCTCTTGCTAGTCAGTGAGTTAAAGTCAAACCTAGACATTCTGTAGAGCAGGGCTGGATGAGTCAAGGAATCAATGCCTGGCTTTGCTGGCCTCATAGTTCATAGCTAGAGGAATGCTTGAGTACATTTACTTCTGGGCATGGTCCTTCTTGTGATGGACTGTCAGGCAGGGATGTCATGCCCTCTTGCGCCCAACACACTTTGGTCATCCGACATCTTTGGAAATCAAAATTTAAATGAGGCTTGTCCAAAATGGAATTTAATACCCTGCAGTTTAAGCAGTCTGTGGCACTTAGGGCAAGTTTTGTTCTGGTCACAAACCACAGTCACACACAGCCTCCAGCACAAATATGCTGTGACTGGGTCAGAGGTTGGGTGGTTCCTGTGGCATGGGAAAGCTCCCGGACAGCCTCCTGAAAACACAGCCCCACCTTCCTGTGGACTTATGGCATGGAAATTGAAATAAGATTAGTAAAACCAAAGTGATGGGCCATAAAAAGGATTGCAAAATATACAGTGAAATTTGATATTGCCCATCTCACGAGAGCATGTTACACTTCAGCCAGAACACCAGTTACCAGTGAGGTCACTGTACCTGCACACAGCTTATTTTGCATTACACTGGCACTGCAAAACAAATTGGAGTGAACATCAGTTACAAGCAAGCAGAGAAGTAGAATATTAAAAATTGCCTGGTTAGACTGTGAGAACACTGGCACATAACAGGTGCAATTTTTTTCTCATTTTAAACATATTTTTTAAGATTTATATGTGTTTCAAGACATTTAAGCCCAACCTTTTCTTAGACTACCTACTACTTGATATACATTACACCAGTTCCTGCCTGTTTCATCTCAGATGAAATAGATGCTTATCTAGTGAAAGCAGGACAGCTGGACAGCATCTTCTCAGCTTCTGCTAACCAAGAGATGATGTAACAAGTCCAAGATGTTCAGAACTCTCCAAAAGTATACATCGAGAATTCATTTTTTCCAAAATGTCCTTGAGGGATGGGTAATATGCATGCATGAGACATGGGCTGTCTCAGAGACAACCCAGGAAAGAGGCAGACAACGTGAATAACAAATGTCTGTTACTTCATGGTCAGTCATAGGAGACCTCACTCAAAGCATAGTCAGGTTAATAACATTTTGAATGTTTACTCCAAATTAATTTGTCTCAGATTCTGTATAACCACGAGCAAGTCAAGAAAGGCTTCCTTGTGTTAAAAAAATATGAGATACCAAAAGTCACAAAATTGAAAATAAAATGTGACAGGGAATCAAACATGTCCTTGCTAATTTCAAAATACTAATATTTCCTTTTTGGATATTTAAGCTTGTATTGAGTTAGCCTGAGTTTCAAAGGAAAACATAACCTCAAACAATTTTTGTTTTCTATTAAGAAAAAGTTGACACAAGTCCTTCAAAAATTTAAAACTTTTCCCACTACTTTCTAAATCAAACCATTTTGAAAGTATGACCCTTCCTTGAAATCATTTTGGTTGCAATGACTTAGTAGTTTTATGAGAAAACATACCATTGTGACTACACATGACTCCCTATCCCCCTGTGAAATCCGAGAGAGAGCAGATTCCCATCCTGTCACACACTTGGGTCCACTGCTTAACATTTTTGTGAACTGGGTAGACGGTTCAGGAGTATTTTAATTCTTCCTTTATATATATATTAAAAAAACCCAACTAAAAACATCGTGTTGTGTGTGTAATGCAACAAAGAGATTAATGTCAATCTTAAAATGAGAATTAACGATTAAATAAAATTCATAATCAGGACATGAAAGCTTTTGAAACCAGCAGCTCGACTGGCTATTTTCTGATACATTGACCTCATGTACGCAGTGAGGGCAGTGAACACAAGCCTGTTCTCCATTCCCATCAGGGCGCAGGGGAAGGGTTACAGCAGCCCATCATGCAGCTTCTCTGCTTTTATTCTAAGCCAAGAGGCCAACAGTTTCCTCTGTAACTGAGCTGAAGGACACTTAAAAATAATTAATAGGACTTGGTGCAACTAGTATTATTTGTTGTTTTGTGTGCCTTCTAGTTTTTTATTGCCTGCTTCCAGAGCTTAAAGACTTTTCTTCAGAAAGGTTGAATACCGACTGTTCTGAAAGCAGTCCCAAGGCAAGACAGAATATAAATAGCTCTGCAAGCACCACAAGCTGAAGGCTCCACAGAGGCGAAAGTACATCAAGTAATTAAAAAATACTGACTCATATAAGTAGGGAATATCCCTTTACAGTTGCAGGACATATATATTAAAAACACTGCCAGGATCTGAGTTGTTTTTAACTGTCGTGCCAATGGGAGTAATGCATAAACAGGAAGGATAAATGCACAAGGGGAACAGTCTGGTCCACATGCAAAACTCTCCCTGAGGCCAGTCCACCTTCCCCACTTCCCCTCAAGGAAGGAACAAACTTTTGTCACCCTTCTAAGAGCACGTAAGCCATGTGTCCTCTTCCTACAGCTGCAGATCCACCAGCATCGTGTGCCCAAGCCATCCAGTCTCAGGTGGCTCTTGTCTCCTCCAGTCCCTCTCCAGAGGACCAAGAGCTGCCAGAGTGATATATAATTATTTATTTACTTACTAGACCACTACCTATACCATGACTGCTTTATTTTCAGAGGATCTGGTCTCTCCACACTCCCACAGGTGGAGCAAACCCAGCCATGTGTACCAGCCCTCTGGAACAGCAGCCAGGTCTGCTGTGAAGCAGCTCTCTGAGGGCACAGGGGAAGGCTGTGCTTTAATTGGCTCTTTTCCTTGGACCTTTCATACTGGGATTGCCTTGACTTTATAGGAAGTCTTGACATGGAACCAAATGCACAAGGCCTTCCGAAGTCTCAGGAGCCCCTGAAGGGGGGCTGAGCAGGGCCCTACCTGACATTGCAGCACCATCCATCATGTCAGCAACCTCCACAGCTCCGGGAGCATGATTTGTTAGTTAACATAGCCTTTGTTGGCTCACTCTCCAGTAGCATACACCAGTGGAGACCCACAGCTTTCAGAAAATTACCAACAACAATAGACAAGAAAGGACTTACCAAAATCTAGGTCAGGTCCAAACCATGCACTGATTTGAACCAATCAAAAATGTGCCAAAAAATATTTGTTCATTTATTATCGAGATGATCTTTCTTGTCATAGAATCTGAGGCAGATTATCTTCGCAATTAAAATGAGATTGATGCTCCTTAAATCTAGTTTTTATCTCCTTTTAAACATATGCAAGGGGTAGGAAACAGAAACTTTATGGATGCAGACTTTTGCCTGTTGTTGTTTAACTCTTTGTTTATAAGAGCAAGCATATTTGCACCACAAATATTCTAATAACTACTGGTGGTGCACTGCATGCTGTATCAGAGGAATAAAGAACAGAGCTGATGGAATGGGGAGAATAATTTACTGTGCAGTGGTTTCAGCTGCCACTGATTGCAACAGGAACTCAGGAGATGTTTTCTTGATAAAGGTTGTTTCTTGTTGCAGCAGCAGCAGCAAAATCCATAGCGTTTTTCTGCAGGATTCTGCACATCATGATTCTGCCATTTCAGTTAGTCTTAACAGCTGGAGGATAAAAAAAATGTTCCACTGCATTATTTGAAATTTGTCACGTTGATTTAGTTTCATTACTGTTATTAAATTTTATTCTGGAATGGTTTACATATCAAGAATGCATAATGGGTTTCTGTGTGGCCTGGGATTTATTCCTTGAATGAGGAAAGGACTCTACTGTGACAAAGTCATAAAGCCTTATTGACTTGATCCTTTGCCATAAACATTGGATTCAGGGAGTTAGACTGAATAATAAATTGATACAATGGTTGTATTTTCATCAGGAGAATAACTCCTTCCAAAACAGAACCTAACAGTAAGTCTAGATCTATGGAATTGTTTTAGAAATCTTCTATTACCAGACACAAATAGGAAAATATTCTCCTAATTAGGC
The DNA here is from genome assembly GCA_013398275.1 of Promerops cafer. Lineage (NCBI taxonomy): Eukaryota > Metazoa > Chordata > Aves > Passeriformes > Nectariniidae > Promerops > Promerops cafer. Next base: position 1,396,300 of record VZSE01009823.1, on the reverse strand, counting down.
AGTAAGGGTAGAGGGAAACAGCACAAATATGCATATTTAACATATTGTTCAGATCCTGAAGGAAAATAAAATAAGACAAAAAAATGTAACAAAAATTAAATGTGCACAGACATATGGAAGGATTTAAATATGCAAAAGGGTGTTTCTTAACAAAGAAACACCAAACACAAAAAGGCCTTTGAAAATGTAAGTAAGTTGTATTGAAAGACAAGATGAGCAAACAGATTGAAATTACAGACAATACTCCAGTTTGATTCAAATTCAGTTTTTGGATCTCTTCTTTTCTAATGGGACCACTCACAAGTTCAAAAAACTTATGAGTTGGCTCTAAATTTTGTGTTATAAGCCAGCATTTAAATGTGAGCGACTGCCATTTTGTCACGTTCCTGGAGGGCAATTTGCACACAGGAGAAAGTTGCTGTGTCATATCATGTAAATTACTCAAGATCACATCACCTAAGAGAGATATACTCTTGCTGATTTGTAAATTAAAGACAAGCCACAAAAGTTCCTAATTCCTTTGCAACATAACTACTCATGAGTTTCTGCTGAAAGACTGCCATCAAAAGGCAATAAATCTTCAGGAAATAATATCACAATGCTAGCTCTAAAGCACTCATGACTTTTTCCCAACTTTCTCTGGAAGATTTCTTCCAAAAGAAAGCAGATGGCAAAATACTCAATGGGTCAGCTTTTGTGTCAGACACTCCCAGGGGTTTCCATTAATTCGAATTGTCTCTGCACAGACATGGACAACAACAGAAATCGCTACCCACCCTTCCTTAAGATCCCCACATTTTTCATTGCCTCGCTATCAGAAGCATTATTTGAAAGCAGCATGGCTGTTCAGTGCATTCTGTATGCATAAGCATAAGGGGAAAAGCAAAATAACACTTCTCACTGAATTGGATTCACAGATCCAGGACATGCCTGGGTCCAACCCAAATCCATCCTTTCCCTAGTGAAGCCCTTCAACTGATGACCTGACCTTGCTGCTTCTCTGCCAACCCAGCCACCCAACCAGGCAAAAACAGGTCTTCTCTGAAAGTCACACAGCACTGCTGAGCTGAAGTGTCTCAAGAAGCTAAATCACTATAGAGTACCAGATTTATTTATTTGCTGGTTTACTGGGGAAAAACAAATTCCTTAGAGGACAGATTTCCAGAAGAATTCAGTGCTGACCTCATTGTGTCATTACTGATGTCAGCATAAGCTGCTGAAACAAAATAAGCCCAATGATGGAGGAGTCTGAAAACCTCACATGGTGTAAACCACGAAGAGGTTCACAGCACCTTCATTCACTGCACTGCTGCTAAGGACAAAGCCCAGCCAGGGACAAGGGCTTCTGGCAGCTCCTGAGGGAGCGTGCCGGGCCACGCAGCCCCAGCGCGGTGTCCCCAGCCGGATGGGCGCCGGAGACGTGCGCTCGAGCGCGGGGAGCCCCATCCATCGTGTTTGTGCTGAGGTCCCGGGCGTTGCCAGGGGTTACTGTGCACACTGCGAGGGACAGGGGCCGCACGAGGAGGAGAAAAGCCTTTCAGCCCAAAAAAGGAAAACATCGGCCACAGAAATGCAACGGCAGAGGAAAACCACCAGAGATAATCAAATGTTAATGTAACCACATTCCTTTCCAGTGTAATGAAAAAAACATCAGAAAGCATGAAGAACATGTTTCAAGTAACAGAGGAGTTTTTCTAACAATAAATTCAGATAACTCATATTCAACTGTATGAAGACTAGAAGAGAAGAGCCACTGCAGACCTACAAAATCAGCTTGGCACACCTCCATGAGAGCTGTGCTGCTGGGCTGGGGCCAGGCAGGAACCCCTCGCTCTGCCCCCAGCTGCTCCCAGTGCCCACAGCCACCACCAACCCTGACCCAGTAGAGAACAAGGCTGAAATATTGCTGCTGGCACCAAGCAACCATGAAGTTCGAGCAGTCCACAACTGGGAGGCATTAAACCTTTACGGCTGTGTACACACCAATGGCATCTCCTGAGCAGCTGTGCAGGGGAAGTGCAGAGGAGCCCCCCACAACACCTATGCTGAATGAAGGCAGCCAGCAAAACAGCCAACACCTAAATGTTGCCTGCTCCATCTTCAGACCACACACATTTGCTGTTAGTCACCTAAATGCAGGCTGTTCTTCAGGTGCTTTCATTTCTCAAGCTTGCACATTGTGAGAAAATAATACTCTGCTAGTCCTAGGTTAAAAAAAAACCTTTAAATTTTTATAAGAGCAAAAAGCTGTTAGCTTGAGAGTCCTGTTTTCCATAAAACTCACATTCATAACAAGCAATAAAAATGGAAGTTTGCTGCAATATAACTCATGAGTCTGCCTAAAACTTAGATCTGAAGAGATCTCCATTAAAGGTAAAATGTAGCATAGGCTTCATGCCAGACCATTCTTTTGTTTCTTTTCAATAAGAGAAAGAGTGCCAACTATGATAAAGTTTTATAAGGAAGTCACCTATTTTCTACCAACATGACTGAAATTAGCCATTCATTACATGTAGGCTCTTAACTAATATTAATTGAGATCTCTTTCTTTCTCATCTCTGAGTAAGCCAAGAATACTTTTTTTAATTGTATTTCTAACTCAACATTTATATTTACTGCATTCCATATAAAATTAGATATTCCTCTGTTTAAAAGGAATCAAATGAAAGCCAGAGACCTGACCTGCTACGTGCGGCACTTTCCACAATTTTTATCAATTTCTTTGATAAGATTCACATTTAAGGCACAAGGTTGTAGCAGAACATCAGGTGACACATGCAGAAAAAACATGCTGCTCTGAGTCCTTTCTGCCTAAGCACAGTGGATTCATAGCACACTGAAATCAATAGCAGACTTTGCATAGACAGTATTGAACTTGAGCTGCACCCAGCAGAATGGAAAAAGGACAATATGCAGTGGGCTGAAACAATGGTTCTGTCAATCAACCCAGCTAGAGTGCACTGCTACCATAGCCAAGAGGACTACAGGTAATCATTGTAGCATATTCCAAGGAACTTCTGAAAGAGTGAGCCCTACCTGTGATGAAATTAGTCACTGTAATAATATCCCTAATAACTTAAACTTAGATGTTGGTAGAACCAGACAGCATCTCAAAAAAATTGCTCTATCCAGGGATATAACTCAGAATGTTAAGTATTAGAAATGTGAATTATTAGATCAGTCTCATGCCTTTCTCCTGACAACAGGAGAATCTCCTTCAACATTATTTCCTAGTTCTTTTGTGTGCTTGTTTTTTTTTTTTTTAATATACCACACCAAGTGGCAAAGAATGTTGGGTAAACACAATAAGAAAGAGATTTTTTTTTTTTCCTCACTACAGATCTTGTTCATGCCACATGGTCAATTTGCCTCACTGCCATCCCTTTGCTTTCCCATCTCTAATAGGAGAGATGGTAATACCTGTCTGCTTCTTAAAACATTTATTACTTATCACTTATCAAAATCTTTCAAAGTGAAAGAAGTTTCACAGAGGCAATATGACACATAAACTTGTCTTTCACTGTGTTTCTTACTTCCTTTTCGTGTTGAGAGCCAAGACTCTTTTCTGATAGCTATCATGTTCTACTCCTTCTCTCATCAATTATTTGAAGAAGTTACTGTCATCCAAGGCTATGTTTCTAATGATTTTTTTAGCTGTGTGATTTAAAGAGTGCATAATCATTCAATTTCATCTTATTCTTGAGATCACTAACTGTAATTATACATGGAAATGATGAAATGAAAAAAAACTAGATATACTCTAATCCACTTTCAGGGTCTAGCATAAGAAATCCAGGTCAGTTATGCTAATTTCAAACAGTGTAAGTTCACCAATGCTCCAGAAAAATAAAACTGGTATCAAGTTATGAAGCAGAAGTTTGTTCACAACAAGGATTTCATTTTCCTCACAGAAAGAGTGAAGCTAAATAAAAAGACAAATTATTCTCTTCTGACTATTTGATCAATCAAGAATTGCTAGTCAAATATAAACACACCTTAAACCAAATCCCAAACCCAAAAGACACCCCTCCCCAAATCCTTCAGCCCTTTCAAACCAATTGAAAAAAAAAGAACATATTGCAAAATTTCATGTTATGCAAAGAGTTCAAGGAGATTGACCTTGCTTCTTTGAAAGTCTATAATAAGTATTCTTTGAAGAAAAGAAATGCTAGTGAGAACAGATCCTTTCACACATGAGAAAAGTAAATGAAAGATTCAGAAATGGCTCTGACATTAAGTTCCTTTTCAAGTATTTCCTCAGTGGGGAAAAAAAAAAAGGAAGAAATGCTGGGAGCACTGAGGGAGAGTGGGATGAGGATCCTGTGAAAGAAACTTCAACAACTACTGAAGGACGTATAGGGAAACACATTAGGGAAATGTGAACAAATAAAAAAACCTAGACAACATGCATTCTACAGGACTTAAAATAATTAGCTAAACACCTTTATCTTCACTGCGCACAAACCAAATAACTGAAAAATTAAAGCAGAGAGAAATATTAATATTACCACCTAAAACAACAGCAAGGGTACTGCAGACAAACTCCAGTTTCTGTTCCTAATTGTCACTGTGTCTTCAGTGAGCCTTGGGTGCAGGGCCTTGAGCAAGAACAAGGGACTATCCAAGTGCAGATGAGCTTTAACAGGGGCACGATGTTGTATCTCACAGGATCTTAGCTGAATAAGTAACTCACATTGGCTCAGACATTTCCATGTGGCTTTCAAGTTGCTGAGGTAATGAAATGACAGGAAATAAGCTGCAATGTAGCAAGGTGGTGGGAATTGTCTCCTGGCTGCCATGTGGATGACTGCTAGGAACAGTTTGTTGGACTTCTTTATTAATGATCTGGAAAAGAGAGTGCACAGCACTTTGATGAAATTCACAGATATGAGTGTGAAAGAAAGAAAGGCAGTGTACAAAGAAAATAACAGAGAATTTCCTAGAGAAGATAGAGCCATGGAAACAAAAGAACTAGACTTGGAAAATAATGCAGCCTGGGAAAGCATCTGAGAAGGAATAACAGGAAGGTGAAATCTCAGATGCAATAATGATGAAAGAGATGTAGGGAGATAACTCACACTAAATGACAAGAACTGGTAACATGCTATGGTGTGAAAAGGCCAGTACAATATTGGACAGGGTAAATAGTGTCACATCACTGAGAAAGGAACAAATACTACTTTCTGCATGCTGCTGGTATAGCTCCATCTTGAATATTATACACATTTCTGGATATTAACAAATTTGAGAGTTCAGAGAAGAGCACCAAACATGATCCAAAGACTAAGAAGATTGATTTACGAGGAGACATTAGAAGAGTTAAAAATATAAATTGCTTGGCTAAGAAATGATTAATGGGGGACATGATAACAGCCTACTAATATTTGAAGAAGACCACCAGTGAAGGAAAGGCATTTTTCAGCAGGATTCTCAAGAAACATCGGAGTTCAGAGAGCAACTGAGAAGCAAAACCATATACTGCGTATCAATAAATGCTTACTGATCATGTATTATCATAATCTGAGGAATGATTTCCTCAGTGGGAGAGCAATGAGGCTTTTACTTGTGGCCTTTAAACATAGGCTAGAAGAATTCCTTAAGAAACCTACATACCCACAACTGCAAATGTTTGAACTCCAACCTCTCTGATCCATTCCAGCTTATCCAAGCTGGGTGCAGTCTACAACTCCCTCTTCCCCAAGATGATTTGGGCATATTTGTAAAGATGTTACATTCTTATTTGTGTTCCTTCCCATGCTGTTTGCTACCCTGGCATTCATCAAACTAAATAAACAATAGCTGCTGTTAGAGCAGTACTTTTGTTACTTGAGGGCCAGTGAAAGTCTCAGCACCTGTCTTACCACTGCGTGCAAACAACAAACCAGCAGTCGGACACCTACAGAGCTTTTCAGTGACTGGGTTCTTGATGTCCTACACTGAAGGTAAATATTAGATGCAAGTGCTTCTTCCTTTCTTTTTAAGGTGAAAAAATAACAGTATAGCAAAGCCTGACTACTCTGGTTTGTCAGAAAGCTCATGGTTGGGCAATAACACTGGAAAAACAGTATGAACCTGGCAAGGCATGCAGCTGGAAGGTAGTTGGAATCCTTCTTCATCCAGCCACAGAGTGTTTCCCAGGGAGACACAATGCCGTAACACGTGTCATGCAGCAGCAACAGAAGTTTTAAATCTTGCAGTTCCCTTAGCTAGATATATCTCCCAAAGTTAGATTAATTGTGTATCTTTCATCTTCAGCCATCTCTGAAAGGCCTTATCTTTATCTCTGCTTTCAGAGGTCCATAAATTTCTCTGTGTTCAAAGGCTTCATCCCTTCCCCCAGTCCCTCTCTAGTTCAGATATCCTCAAACTCCAGCACAACTGGCAAATCTCTCTGTATTTAATCCCCTTAAATTATCTTCCCCTCCATACCTCCTTCCATGTCTTTCACCTATTTCCTTGCAATGCTTCACTACTAAGTTCATCCTTGCTGAATCCTTATGTTGGTAACCTCCTTTCTACCAAAAACTTCCCCATTATGGAAATCAACATTGCTGCTTTTTTTTTTTTCCTGCTACATATTTCCTTAGTACTGGAAACCTAAAATATTTAAAGGCCAAGTCCATTTTAAAACCATGAAGTTTGTTTGAAGGTTTTCACTTTTTCCATGGACATCTTTTTCCCCTCTCCAGAGGCAAAACTATCCATAAACTGTTGCCAGTGGTTTTGCTTAAAGCGTTCACTGAAGAACCTAGTGTGAAATATATTCAACTTTGACACTTGTTTTTTGCTAAGTAAAGGAATTTAATCCCCCCAAAAAATTGATTTAGTTTATAAGCAGGCAGCTATGTTTTCAATGTAATTTTTATTTATGTTTTTCTTCATCAGATATGACTGATTCAGGTAGATCAGTCCCTGTACACTAGGTTACCATAATTATACACTATACCCATTTCAAAATTAGTTCCAGCTAGTTAGCTTCACTGCAAGACAATTCATACTGCCAATTGAGAATTTAACCTACTTTGATGATGGATACATATAAACAGCAAAATCCATTATTTATACACTGTAGGAAATAAACTCTCTGGCTGGCCAGGGACATGAAGCATGTGAAGGGTTTTCATTTTAGATGGTTGGAAATTTTAAACTCAAGCAGCTTTTAATCAACATACCATTGAAAACAAATTTCAGCAGTTGCATTTCTTATTCAGCAGCGGTACAATGTAACTGAAAATAGAAGCTCTAAAAGCTTCATGGTCTATTACTGTGCTTATAATAAATTATATGTAAATAGCAGTTATGGTGTACTAAGAAAAGCCAGAAAAGACAACCAGTTTCAATAAGCTGGAGGGACTGAGAAAAGGGCCATTTCTGTCCTACTGTTCTGAAATAATTCCTATAATTCAAACATTCACATCTATCAGTGGTTTCTATTATTATCAAGTTGCAGTAACACCTAGATGCTCAAGTTGCATAGTACTAAAATAGTTTTTAGAAAGCTAGCACCAGCTACCAGAGCTAGACACTGTCATCCCTCACCCTCAGCATCGGCAGCAAGGCTGGAGCAGGCTCTGGGCTGAGGAGGAGCTGCGGGAGCTGCGCAGAGGGGTGATGAGCCCTGAGGGGTACAGGGTGAGGGCAGCTGCGCAGAGCGAGCCCCCCGCGATCCCGGTCATTGCCCACCGCCGCAGTGGGCACCGGGCACTGAACGGAGCGGGGCTGCAGCAAGCCACCTGCAGGGCCACACCTCAGGCCTTATGCCCATGGAAACAAGGCGTGTAAAGACCACTGTTAATTGGCCTTAAACAGCCATGGTTACACGAGAAAAAGGGAATTAAGAAAAGTGTCCAGCCTGAAGCACTGGAGCAATGAGCATCTCCCCACATATGCAAATTTACTGAAACAGATTGAATTCTCCCTGCAAGTAAAAGGAAGACAGGCTGGCTTTATTTCTGAGTTTGGTTTCCTATACTCTTAACAGCTTTCCTTTTACTCTAGGTGAAGATGGCTAATTAGGAACCACACAGACAGCGAAGACTGCACACTCCACCGAGTGACCAAGATACAGGCTACAGTTTTTCACAAGGACATTATAAGAAGGAAGCATTATAAAAATCAGTCATGGATTCACCGTGTGAAGCAATGGCCTCCATCACTCCCCTCCATTAATCCCTAACCTGCATCCCTGTGCTGTAGTTGTGGAACCTCATTCATTACTGCCATGCTGTGGGTCCACCTTACTCCCTCAGCTCAGGGTGCTGGTTGGAGGGAGGTGGGTGCTGCAGAAAGCAAACATACACTGCAGACCTGCCTGTGTAACACAGCACCTCGCACGGGCTGAGAGGGCAAACTGGTTCCCTTTGGACAGTGCATACTTCTGCGGGGAATGACAAAAGTTTGTTGCAAAAGTTGGTGACGATTTGGTACAGAGGACTAATTGAGGTGAGTCACTGGTAAGACTTCAAGGCTGTGAGTTGGAACAAAAAATCTCAGTGGAACAGTACAAGCATTTTTTAAATTTTTTAAATTACAATTTGTCATGAAGAAAAAGAGAACACTTCGTCCAAAGGCAATTTTACAGGAGGGATTGCTCTGACATGAGCAGCAGACAGAAAGGGAGGTGCCAGCCCAGGAAAATCTGTGTGGAGCCACTGGCAGGACACACATGGGAAGATAAAGACTAAAAATCCAAGTGAACTCTGGCATAACAGTAGACAACATTGCAGCTGATGACAATAAAGTTCCCACGCTAATACTTCAGTAGAAAAAGGTGCCAATAAAGAGCTTATTGAAAAGCACACAGAATCAGAGCTTGATCTGTATTTAGAACAACTGAATTTCAGAGCATGCATGGAGCTGTCACCTGAGGACACTTTTTCCAATAGAAAACAGAAACCCAGACTAGCTGCATTATTAGACACTGGGGACTTGTAAAAATGGAGGCTGAGACAGCAAAGCAAACTCCTCAGTCAAACTCAGTGCTGTCAAATTCATCTCATCCTGGAATGAGTGAGAGCTGGTACTGAACTTCATGGGGATTCTGAGTTTCCTGGAAATTGCAGATGTGTATTTTTTACAGTAATTGCTATATAAGTGATCCTTTAATTTTCTTCCATACATCCTCTTAATACCCTCTGCAGACTCACCAGCCTTCACTGGTTATTGCCCCTGACCTAATCCATTAGGTCAATATGTATTACAGTACTGGTCTTTATTTTATATTATACAAATAGGGTCAGGCACACGTTTAATGCAAACCTGAAATGTGCAGTGTTAGAAATATGCAACTGTAAACACATTTTTGTTGGGCAAAATATACAAATACCTAAACAGATGAAGGGAAATAGCCCTCATATCATAGGCTTTCAAAACCTCTACCAGAGAATTCCAAACTTGTCAGCAGAAGGAACAGAATTGTAAAAAGCACAGAGAAGAATCACGTGCTTGTCACATTGTCATGGCCCACCACCTACTGCACTTCAGAACAGCAGATTGTGATGGGGCCAAACTTTTTAGCAGAGCCTGTTGTAATGGAACAAAGGATAACGGTTCGAAAAGAGGGTCGATTTAGATCAGATATAAGGAAGTTTTAATGATGAGGGGGGTAAAGCCCTGGAACAGGTTGGCCAGAGAGGTGGTGAACGTCCCACCCGTGGAAACATTCAAGGTGGTCACGCTGGTCTAGTGGAGAGCGCAGGGGGTTGGACTAGAGCGGCTTTAAGGCTCCCCTCCAACCCAAACCCTCAGTGCCTCGGTGATTGCGGGCCCTTCGCCCGTGCCCGGGGAAGGATTCGCTGCTGCCCTGTGACAGCANGGGTCGATTTAGATCAGATATAAGGAAGTTTTAATGATGAGGGGGGTAAAGCCCTGGAACAGGTTGGCCAGAGAGGTGGTGAACGTCCCACCCGTGGAAACATTCAAGGTGGTCACGCTGGTCTAGTGGAGAGCGCAGGGGGTTGGACTAGAGCGGCTTTAAGGCTCCCCTCCAACCCAAACCCTCAGTGCCTCGGTGATTGCGGGCCCGATTCGCTGCTGCCCTGTGACAGCAGCGGCGCATCCCGCTCTCCCGGCTGCCTGCCGCGGGTCGGGCCGCGCCAGACCGCAGCGTCCGTGACGTCACGCGCGGCACGGGGAGCGCGGTGTGACGCAGCGGGAGCGGGCGGCGGCGCTGTGACGTCACNCTTGCGCGGCCCCGCCCGGCCCCGCGGTCATTCGGGCGAGGCGCTGCCGGGCGCAGCTCGTTCCGGAGGGGCCCCGGCGCTGCCGTCTGCGGGCAGCTCCGGGCGGTTGCCGCCAGGCCCGGAGTGGCAGCTCCCTCGCAGAGAGGGCGGCCCGGCCGCCGTGTGTCCGTCGCTCCTCGCTGAGCGGCGTGTGCCACAAAAGAACGCACCTCGCTGCCAGCGCTCGGGGGACGCTTGCGAGCAGCTGGGATAATTTGCTGGAAAATTGAATTTGGGGGCAAAGAGAAAATCAAATCAGGGACAGAAAAGTGATAAGAATGCTGAGCAAGGGTTTGTCCTAGAAGTAGCAGATGAAGACGGTTTTGCAGCTGTAGAAACGGCCGAGCACGCTGAGCTGCCTGTGGGAGGTGGTGTAAGGCATAAATGCCCAGTACAGGTGCGTTTGGGTTTATCTCTCCCTTAAGCCTGGAGTCAGATTTATAGGGAAGTCAGAGCTGAGGAAATGGACACTCATTCCTGGTCCCTTCTTTGGGAAGGTCACATTGAGGGACATTTTTCATCATGAGACTTATGCCTTCCTCCACTTTATCCCTGAATTTGTCCCTGGAGATTGATTTAGGCCACGGTGTCCATGTACACGTTTGATGGCGTCGTCTGGTTCCAAATGGGAGATGTTTCCCATCCCTAGGGTAGTTCCAAGTGACAGGGTAACACTCCCCCACCAGAGATGTTCCACTGAAAGGGGGACAAGGAGGGACAAGGAGCCCAGGCTGGGTCGGTCACACCACCCTGTGTCACACTTGGTGATCCCTCTTCTGGAATATGCCAGGAGCCTTTCTGGTTGGGGCCACTGTTCAGCAACAGGCCCTGTTCACATGGATCCCTCTGGCACCGCCACTTGAAACCACTCCGGTGTGCAGGAGTAGTCTGAACACTTAGTAAAAGAAAGTGGAGAAGAATGCAAATTAGGAGATGAGAAGCTTGTAATAGGAATGATTTGTCATGACAACTGTATGCAGAGGTGAAAGATGCTCAATGCCTTAGGCAAGTAAAGGGCCCAGTACTACTCTGACACAAGCTGTTGATTTTGAAAGGCAACTCAATGCAAAACAGCACAGAATCAAGCTTTTGGGCTGTTACAGGAAAATTATTCAATCTGAATGAGGATATTTGGAAGAGTAAGATACTGTCTTTTTCTGACATTCTGTGATTTTGTGAATTTCTGACCACTCACAGCAAATCCACATATTTCAGCTCAAGCAGCATTTTGAGGCAGGTTCCCACCTCTGCTATGTAGGATTTTTTTTCTCTGAGGGGTGCTGCCACCATTTAAGAGCAGAGATTAGACAGATCCTTGGATTTAACGCCTTCCTCCTTCCAAAACTGAGGTGGAGAAGAGCAAAATGCAGCCCCTCATTCATGCCCTGGTAGGTCATTACACAGCCACAGCTGTCACCAGCCAAACCCTGCAGGGCTGCTGGTCTGTGATGCCTTAGCAAGTTGTAAAAGGAACTAGTGGCAGTTTATTACTACAACGTAAACAAGAACGTGTTCCTTTTGTGCCTAACTCCTTTCCTCCTTAGTCCATGAGCTTTCCTAAAGAGCTGATTGTGGCACTTGCCTGAGTTTACAGGAAGCAGTATCTTGTATCTCTCTAATAAAACAAGGTATTTCAAGAGCTCTGCAAATCCCCTTTTGCACTGAGGGGACCTTTCAAACTCTCCTCATCACAGCAAAGTGCTGTGTAAATTCAGCTTTAAAAATGTTGCAGTTCAAATGACAAGTCTGCATACATCAATAGGGGCAGCACTGATGCAAGAAGCTCTGGCAGTCCATGAGAACAGCAGCAGGGACACTTTGGGAGCCAGTTGTGTTTTGTGTGGTTTTTCCACCTTGAACACACACCAAGGCACACACAGTCCAGTCTACCCTGGCAGCAGATCACTGACAAGTGTGAAACAATCATTTCTAGACAGGCTTAAATCATTCTCATGGCTTTGCCCATGCACTTCTCATCCAAAGTTGGGAATTTTCCAGCTCCAGCTAGAATTTAGCTGGAATATCTGCAACTCAAAAAAAACCAAAGAAAACAACCTGTTAAGCTGGAGTTGGTGGCCCTCTAACCTTGGGCATCTAGACTGAGTGTCTTTGCTGCTTAACATGAATCAGAAAGCACGGATAGCCAGAGCAGGTCTTGGGAAAGACATCAAACGGGCACCAGAAGGGATTAATGAGTACAAGGTTTTTCTTTCTTTTTTATGTTTTGGTTAACCTTTCGCATTTAACAGCTCTACTAATTTCCTTGATTTTAGGAATAAGCAATCCCATGTTTTATGGACATTTTAAATCCTGCTATAGGAAAGGTGTTGGGTCCCAAAACCTGCTGTGTGCAGTTTGTGTCATAGCCTGACATCAATTGAGACATAAAGAACAAAAGAGATCTTACTACTGCTGCAAAGGGGGACATATTGAAGCCAATCCCCATCTCCAAGAACATGTGTTTCTCTACTAGACAGATGAGATTGGAGTTCATCAGGGAGTTGTTTTCCTTCTTACAAGTATTATTCCCAACCTTGTTTGTGAATTTAGCCATAGAATAAATAAAACATGAACAGCAGCATTGTGAGTAATCACCTGAGGTGCGTCCATCCCAAAGGAAAAAACCCTGCAGCTGTGGCAGGGATGCTCTCTGCTACCCACACAGCCAGTAGGATGTACTGGTGACAGCACTCTGCATGGTGGAGAGTCTCTGTTAGAGCTGCACACCTCTTTTATGTGGGTGACCATCAGATGATCACACCAGTCCTTTTTGGACTGCTGAACTGAATTTGAACAGGCAAATCAGATTTCTGTGCTTGTCAACCAGCAGTTGTAGTAATTGTCCTAGGCACAGTTGTACTAAATAAAATCACAGATGTTGAAGTCTCCCTCTGTTTTGCTGCTGGTAGCAGAACACAGCTTGCTGCAGCTGATTTTCTGGTGCTTTCAAGCTGGTTCTGAGTGCCATGTAAAAATAAGTTGTTTGCTTAACCCCAAGTAAGCACACAAGAAGGAAGTCTTTCGCACAAATGGCAAAGATCCGCAGTACAGTCCCTTTAATGTAGTGGAATGGAATTGTAAAAGTCCCAGTTCTGCAGCAAAAGGATTCCTTTGATGTGGAGAATGTGGAGTATGCTTTGTAGAGACCTTGCGAATTCCAGTGCACGGTATGTGTGCTGACAAGGTTCTAGATGGAGGTGCTGTGGAGTGAGTCCGAGCAGTGTCCCTGGCCCCCACAGTGACTCAGGGGAGTGGGGGCTTGAGCAGCTTAGGCAGTCCTCCACACGACTTCAGTGGCTCAGCAGACTTACCAGAGGCTTCGAAATACCTCAGACTGTGGGCACCAGGGAAATTTTCCAAGCTACTTTACACCCAACTTCCCAATCCCTTCCCATTAATTTCATATATATTACTCAAGGATGGCAAAGATATTGGCATCACCTGTATTCCTGAAGCAATTGCAGTTTATTCATACAGAAATCCATACAGGATCAAGGAGACTTCAAATAAGCTGTGTTGCTTGCTTTTTTTTCTATTTTATTCCATTTGTATCCCAGCTATTCTGGGATATTTAATTGTTTTTATTCTTGGTTCCCACCTACTAACTCTGTGTTTCAAGTGAGTGGGAAGGAATTTTATATGTTATTTTGAGTAAAAGATTCTTTCCAAAATTTAGAGCATGATGTAATATCCTTTTCTAAATCCACAGGTAAAATCCAGTGTGTAGGAATGCAGCAGTCCAACCTCCCTTATCCTTGGAACCATCTACACAAATCTTCACTGAGCCAAGACCACAAAGGGGGGATGAGGAATCATTAAGAGATTCACAAGTGGCATGTGACAAGAGGTCCTGGATGTCCTATCAGCCCACTCAATGGGGCTCAGATAGGCTGGGCCATTCCTGCTCTCCCTCCCATTACAGAGGGTTCAGGTTAATCAATAACTGATGAGTCCTGGTTATGTGGTGTAACCCCAAGGTGAGAGCAGCACTCAGACCAAGAGAGAGAGGCCTCCTTGGAGAGCTGAGGCCATGTGTGAGACAGCAGAGGAGTTCTAAGATTTAAATATGAATCGTTACCGTGTTAAAGTCTGATGAGATGCATGCTTGTGGCTCAGTTCTGACCCTACCCCCACTCACATGAAATTTTTGAGAGCTTTTCCTTACATTACCAAACATGTCCAAATTCTAAGTTGCCTGCCAGCCGGAACTGGCCTGCTTCAGCTTCTACAAAGAGGCAGCTGCTAAAGCATGTGTTTTCCACTTGCACAAGGACTCCAGCATCAAACATGATGGGCAATTTTTTCCCTCTGTCTTCTGCTTCTCCAGCCGTAGAATTTTTCACAGAAATAACTTGGTCTGTGTGAATTTGCATGACACTGTATTCCCTGAACTGTTTGGCCCTGAACCATATAAAGGGTATAGAGAGGGTCACTGACATAGGGAGGCTTCATTTGATATGGAATAATGAGAAATAACCATTTAATGTCATAGAAAAAGCTACATAAAAATTAATTTCCATTCCTGCTGCACGGTAATGGCCTTGTTTCCAGAATCAGAAGGACAGCAGAGTAAGTAACACAAAGGATCAGACCCATTTTTATGACATAGGCTGTTTTGTGTCAGTGATAGAAAGGACAAGAGAGAAAATGCCTCCATCAAGCTGTGCTTTCTGGTATATTTAGTGTATATTCAAGTGGTTCCTGGTATATTCAGAAACCACTTAATGACAGAAAGTACAGTTTGTAGTTAAGGTCCCTTATTAACACTTTGACTGAGTGCAGAGTAAGGAAATACACAATATTCTGCAATGAATAAATGAATATTTAACAAATCTGAATGAAGATAAATTGAGAAAATCCTGTCATAAAGACAAACAAATACATCTTTATTGCATAGGCAGCAGCTCCACATTGCACATGACAAGGTTTGCTTTATGCAATAGGGTGAGGAGGTACTGCTAACAGTGTGGAATACAGTTGAATTGAGAAAATATATTTTTAAATTTCCATAATGGAGGAAGGCAGCATGTCTAAGGTTACTCACATTTTAGATTATTATTACTGAAGACATTTTTTACATCATTAGTTTTTAATATAGATTCTGTTTGCTTCCACTTTACAACTTAACTCTGGTTTGTAGGTTGAAGGTACAACACATGGGTGCCTGGAATGTAGGTTCTGTTAGAGCTAAGCAGTTTTTTTTACTGAATTTTACTCACATATATCTAGAAGAGTAACAGTTTTCTACATTTTTAATTAAACAGCCCATCTGTTCCAGTATTTTTCCATGTAAAAAAAGAAAGGGCAGAAAAAGCGGAATAGCAAAGTCAACTTGCTAATTTTTGTGATATATCTATTTGGGCGAAGAAATTTTCTTTCTACTGACATTTGCCAAAAGAAGATAAATATTATTGGAAGTTTGCAAGCAAGGTGTAATGGAATGCATTTCTTCCCATCCCCTTCAGAGGCCTCTATGGATTCCCACTCATTCCCAGAGGAAAGTGTGTGCTGCTGCAGAGGTGCTCTTACACAAAACTGCTGGTGTGCTGGCTGCTCCATAAAGTCACATTTAAGAACATTGCTTCAGGTTTTAAGCCTTTGTATTTTTGCAAACACAAGTCAGTGCAACTATCTATTCTAATATCATAATAGGCACTGGTGGCTGAAGTGACTGTAGTGATTTTTCTTCCTCCGCCCATATTTAATATGTATTCATCAGAGATCAATAATCTGAAGAATATTTTGTGTAAGATTTTACTATGTATGTAAGCCTCTGGAATTCTTAGAAAGCAAGTCGTTCAAGTGGTTTCAGCAGGGTTACTCAGAGAATCAATCCTTTATGTGAAAAAAACCTCATTTGCAGCTCACTTGCTCCATTTGTATTCTGGGGATGCCAACCACTTGGAAGTAATGCATTTCATTGGCATTGTAGTGATGTAGTATAAAAAACACTAGCATAGATGTAAACAACAATATCTAACACTGGAAGGAAAATACTAGGATTCCAAGCACAGGGCTCATTTTACTTTGGGACAAATTGGGATTAAATCTGGGAATCTACCATATGCCTACATCTTCCTACAGAAGGTGGAATGCCATCAAAACTCAGCTGGTGTGGAACCACTGTGAGGTGTTTGCAGCAAGTGACTTCTCTAGATAACTAGAGCCACTTAGTCTGCTGTTTGGTATTCCCAAACGTGAGAGAAACATCATCACTACAGATGGCACATGCAGCTGAAGAAAACTCCATTCCACAAGTGCTGTGGAACTGAAAACATTCTAGCAATATCCACGATCAACAGCAATATTTTTTTTCTTCACACTGTGTTCTTTAAGGATGGCAATGGATTAAAAGAGAAAAATACAGGAATTTACACCCACAGAACTCAATGATTATGAGAACCAGGTAAAAATAGTGATGCTTGTTGCCAAATGGTATTTAAACTTTGTCATTATGCAATAAATACATTATGCAAGAGTTTAGTAACTAAACCCAGGAAATTAAACTTTTCATTTTTAGAAGTTATAGTCTATGATGAAAAGGGAAACTATGAGTCCATGAAATAGATCTGCAGTCATTATGGGTCTTTTTTATTATATTACTGGAGTTTTTACTGCAGCAATGGTAAATTTCTAAATACATTATGCTAATTTCCATATTCATTTTTGACTTAGTTCTCATTTCAAGTGTTTAAAGTATGATTTCACTAGTCTTCACTGATTCATTGGAAATGTGAATGAAGATATAGATTGTGATGTTTAGAAGTATGTTTGCCTGATTTTATAGTAGTTCTGATGCAAATTATTAAAATATTGGCAAGTCTAAGCTGTGTTGGGTGTTGCTTGTAATGCAAACCATGCCTAATGAAAAAAATTATTCAAAAGCTGTATTTTTGAGACTCAGTATTCTTCTCTATCTTTACGAGCAGGGCTTCTTGTCATAAACTAGTGAATTAACTTGGGTATTAAAAGAAAGAGAAATAAAGAAATTGATATATTATTCAGAGCGTAAGAGCAGGGGAAGAACAGGTATTCCATTATTTTTGCTTCTTCTGCTATTATATGGGTTGAAAGTTAAATTTAGTTACAGTATTTTCCCAGTGTTTCACAAACTGAAAGAAACCCCTGCTTGCTCCAGTGACCTTTAATAGTCCAAACCAGCTGTTTGATAGGCTGTAGGAATCTGATATGAGTATTTTGGACACCAAATATGCATCCTGGGGGTAAAGTTTGTAGTGTGAAAACTGTTTAAATTGGCACAGAGTCAAGGCTAAAACCTTCTTAGAAATTATAAAAGATAATAATTTTCATAGTTTGTAGTTTATGACAAATGACTGCTTAAAGGAAAACACATATGAATGTGGCAAAAAATTGGAAAGGTAAATCCAACAAAACCAGTTTCAATTTTCAGTATCCTGGTAAAACATATTCAAAGCAAAACTGTCATATTAAGGAAAAAAGGCACAAGCCATAGGAGAAATAAATAAAAATGCTTTCCCCTTTTTTCCATGCAACATTGACTATAATTCCTATTTGTTCAAATAGGTGGTACAGACAAATACAGCCTTTAATACAACAGTCTTTTCACATTAAGGATCTGAACAGGGAATTATCCTCCCACTCTAGCTTCTAATTTCCTCTTCCTGTCCCATATATAAAACAGCTGAGTGTGGTTGTCTGATGAGACCAGCTGCCTTGGTCTCCAAAGCTACTTAACCCTTCCTGTCTGGTGCATGAGCTCTGCTCAGTTTAGGGGAAGAGGAGAGGGGTGAGTAATTCTGGTCTGGTTTTCTGTGTTTGTTTTAATCTATGTGTTTCTAAACCCTGAGAAATCAAATGAGTGCTGTATTTGTTCCATTAGAAAATTAAAAAAAAAAAAAAAATGCAGTAAGGAAGGAGTAGCACCTCAAGATGTTTAAAGAGAAGGCCCAGACCAAAATCTAGAAGGATTTTTGTGCTTTGCTTTTGAATGAGGCAAAGCTACTTCAGTTAGATGAAGAAAGATTTTCAGCCAAGCTACAAAAGGATGAGAACTCTGGGGAGTTTCAGCTGAGAAAATTAGACCTGGTCTGAATGCAGAGACTAGAGAGCTCAAGTCAATGAGAATTTTCTCAAATTTATAACACAAGTAGGCAAGTAATCATGTGGTGTAGTTCATTGTGGTTGAGATCAAGAGATGGATGGGAGGTGCTTAATATGGAGGAAGAATATCCTGAAGTTGTGCTGGGCTTTAGCCGATGGTTGCGTATCCATTAGGTTTCAGTGATGCTGATAGAGATTGCTGCTGTGAACCTGGAGGGTCAACAAACAAGTCTCTAGTCTTGAAACTAGGCCAAAGTAATCTAAAGGATAACATTTTGTGTGATACAAAGCAGAAGTCCCAAGGGAACTGGAGGAAAGAAGGGGAGAGTCCCTCTAAAGGAGCAGTAGAAGAAAGAAGGTGCTTGGAACATGAGGCTGTCCTTGAAATTAACAGGGTGTGGGGATGTAAATATTTATTTGAACATATGCACCAGAGAACATTAAAAATAATGATACATGGAGGGAATGAAAATTGAATAAATGATTATGAGATTTGTCTAGGAAACAATCTCTCGAAACTCTAATGACAGCATATTTATTGAAATGGGAGGAGGAAAGTCACACTAAAGAGGATCTTGGCTGGAAGTGGTGTGGAAAAAAAACAACTGTGTAATGGTATTGATACCACAGAATAAGCCAAGAGATGAAAAAAGTTGGTTGCTGTGTTTTTGTGTGGTTGGATTTTGTGTATGTGTTTCAGGAGGAAGCATTTGTTCTATATTTCCATTTGAAAAGAAAAGAGTAAAAAGAGAATGCAGCAGAGCCTGAGGGGGAAGTTCAGGAGGTGGTCAGGGACTGGCTGGAGGAAAAAAAATGAGAAATTTGCACACCTGCAGTAGAGACCATATGGAAGAGACTTGGGGGTAATCGCTGACAGCAAAGGTAAACTGATGAGAGATCAAGTCATGCTCTGTTAAGCTGCTTTTGAGAGATTGCCACAGCTCTGTGCAGTGAAAAGGAAAGCAGAGGAAGGCAAAGAAGATTGGTGTCACTAAAAACTGCAGTCCAGAGACTTCTTTGTGCTGGGAGAGGTGTTCTGCTGGAGCGAGACCAAAAGAGAGAAGAATAGGTTTCTGATGGGGAGAGTCATTCCAGGTTTTTGCCAGATACATTCTTGAGCCCAAGAGCAGGGGTGGAGGGAGCAGATGTTTGAGGGACTTGGCAAAATGGACAAAAATGTTGAGGCACAGAAGATCTAGGAGAGGGGGAAGGAGCATGGAGCAACGGAGGGAGGTGGTTGAGAACAGATGTAGAGTTTCTGCCCCTTGCTAATACTGGGCAGGTCCTGCCCTTGAGAAATGTGAATGAGTAAATAATAAGAATGCATCCAAATAGAATGTTAGCTAGCAGCATCTGCCTGGAAAAATAATTGGAATCAGAAGGGTAATTTTATAACTGTCAGTGCAACTCTTTACATCAGCAGGAAGAGCTGCGTTAGGGTGTGTGAAGAGAGAAGAAATCCTGAGAACATTAATTCATTCCTGTGCCTCCCAGCAGATTCCCATTGCCTGAGGTTGAAAAGGGGGCAGAGACAAGAGTAGGAAGCCCTGGCAGCTGCAGGCAAGGCAGAAGGTGGAACAGAATGGTCACTTAATTTTTTTTTTTTTTTTTTTTAAAGCCCATAAAATGGGTTTTCCTAGGGAAAAATAGTCTGGTTTTCTTGCACCTAGTGGAACATCCAACAGAGACATGGTGCCCTAGATGTGGGAAAAGCTAAATAAACTGCAACCCTGTTTATTTAGGGTTATTTAGGCTATTTATTTAGGTTTATTTAGGATTTGCCTTTTTCCCCTCGNAGATGTGGGAAAAGCTAAATAAACAGGGTTGCAGTTGATTTGCCTTTTTCCCCTCTAATTTTGTAGAGGTAAATAATGATCTGCAGTGACATCACATAACTTTACTGAACTTTTTTTTCTGTTTCACAACATGATATTTCTTAGCATTGTGCTCCCCATCAAACATGGATTCCCATTTTATGACCTCTCCTTCATTTTACTAAGAGAAACGTGATTTGGAAAGACTTGTAAGCAGAAAAGCTGGTTCTGTCAAACACATCTGTAGACATTCAGCTCTTCTTTGCCAAGAGAATTTCTTCTATGAATGCTGCATCTGGGAGTCAAGTGCAGTGGTAAGGCAGGATATTCTCAGTACCTACTTATGTAGGTATAAAATATGATAAGCTCTGCCACACATGACAAAAGCCACATGACCCAAAAACTATTCACATAAGCTTGTACAAGCAGCAGAAGCAAAACAAACAGCTTAAAAACCAACATAATTGAACATGAAAACACCATCAGGAAGCATGACAATGGGTCCACTGTCATTTCATGCAACACAGAAGTGGCGCCTTATTCCTTAGGTTGCTGGATATTAATCAAACATACAGCCACCCTTGAAAGGATACTGCTGTCGAAGGAGAGAAGCCTTTTGTATATTCACTTTGTGTTCTTTAAGAACTGCAGCCCAAAGTAATGAATGGCATCTTAGACCATTTTTCACGTGAGGAGCCAGTGTGTCACACAAGATTTCTTATTCCATACCATACTGTCCTTTCATGTTATGCTGCTTGTTTTTCAGTATCAGGATATCCTTTATTACATGGCTTTTGGTTTGGTTTTTTTTTAAGATTACTTTTGGGTATAAGAATGTTTTTGCTGAGCTCCACTGCTGTTAGCATTTTGTATTACAGAAGCAGATGTTACAGCTATGTACACATTTTAAATTCCCTGTCCTCTCCTTTTGACTTTGCCCTGTGGTTTCCCTAGAAATGTGACAATTTCTGACAGGTCATAGTGAAGCTGGGAAAAAAAATCCTGGTTTGCCTGGTTTGAAAACCCTTGAAAGGCATTGACCCAGGTATCAAGGTCAGATAGAACAAAACAGTGTCTGTTCCATTGGCCTGTTCTGGTGTCTGTGATCTGTAAAAAGCAAAGATAGGGCAGATCCAAAATATTTTGTTATTATTCTAGTTCTCAAATGCTTAAGCTGTTATGAAGCATGTTTTTGCAGACTCCTTTTCCTTCCTTACCACCCTGCTCTCCAGTGTCTGTGCTGTCCTTCCTCAGTCCCCATCCCTCCTATTTCAAGACAACCAGTTGGAAGGCTGAAAACTTACGTGGTGGTGTCTTGGCTACCAACATCTTGGATAGAGCCCGGCGTGGTCCGTGAGCCGGGGTTCGCGCGTTCCTGCGGAGAGCAGTCCCCCAGTGCCATTGCAGAGGATTCAGGGAGTACTTGCTGCAGGATGTGGGCCACAGCCTTGCCTGACCATGGCAGGCACGGGGAATTGCTCAAGGCTGTGTCCTGCTTTAGCCTGGGAATTTAAGCAGGCTTCTCCAACCAGTTTGTATGCTAGGGAAGGATGACAGCGTGGGTTCAGACTTCACATACAGCCACGACTGGGGTGCCTCTGAGTCCTCCCTACTTACATGTTTTTCCCAGGGTATGGCTTCTTTGGTGGGGAACTCCCCCCAAGATGTATGGCCTGACATTTAGCAGGGTGGCAAGCAAGACTGTGGAGTCGGCTAAAACATTTGTGGGAGTCTGGAAGCACTTTAGAGGCTGAGAGATAAGAAGTTAGAAACGTCTGAAGTTTTGAGGAGGAAAACAAGATTTATGACTATGACTGTGACTATGAAGAGCAGGAAATCAAAACTGTTAAGAAATCAGCTTCAGGTCATCATAAAGTTTTGATCCCTAGTTTCACATTAAGAAAGAGAATACTACTAGAAAATCTTGCCTGTGGTAATAAATAAAATTAAAAATTAACTACTATATACTGCTTTTCATCTATAGATTGTGGTGATAAGAAGAACACAGTGAAAGTCTAATTTATTGCAGCTAAATAGTTGACTGTTAAACATTTCTTTTTGTGGGACTGTAAATTCTACCTGTTGACATGAGCTCAGTCTTAGCTGTTTTCTGGACTGGATTGCTTTATTGTGTAGAATTAACTCCATGCAGACGTTTTGGAGAGTTATTGTTTCTTGCGAGTGTATTATGAAAAGGAGAAATCCCAAATGAGAGAAAGAAACAAATTGACAAAAGTCTTTGGCACTAATTATAGCCATGGCTATGTTTATTGTTATACAAATCAATTAGGACCATATTTTGTCAATCTTAATTGAGGGAAACTGCCATTTTTTTGCCTGCAAAATTTGATCCTCAAATGTGTAATTTTTTAATCACATAATTTGTCAACAAGGGGAAACACTTCTTTGTAGTCTACTATGAAAATGTAAGCTCATGTTCCAATGGGTACCTACTGTACATCTTTTTAATATAAGTAATACAGTTCTGAAGTGCTTGTTGAAACAAAATGCTAGTGAGTTTTGCATTATTTAAAGGCTTTGGAATTTACCCTATATTTACCCACAGATTATTACCTTAACTCTGCAGAATTACTGATCCTTTTTGTTCTCAAAGTTGAGCCCAAGTTTGTTCTCAACCTGAACTTCTCAAAGTTTGTTCTCAACCTGACCCCTTGGGGTGGGTTCATGCAATGAAGAGCAAATTTGGAAGTTAGGTTATTTACAGTTCTCCAAAACTTGTTACCAAAATCATTGGTTAGATTTGCAATCTATAAATCTATTTCCAAATGTGGTGCATGTGTCTAAGATAGTGGTGCATGTGTCTAAGACAAAGAATTACTGCAAGCGTGAAGAAGACTCATAAGACTGGGACAATGTCTTTAGGAAATCCAAAGGATATCCTTTGGTGTGGGTTGGTTTGCTTGAACAATTAATAGGGATGTATATCCCAAAACATAGCTGGAAGCTAAACTTGGGAGCAGGCCCAAACCCACATGCTTAGATGTGTCCTGGTTTCACCTAGGGTAGAGTTAATTTCTTCTTCTCTGATGGTTCACTGGATCGTAGAAAATACACTGGTGACCCTTAGGAGTTGAATCTTTTTAGAGAATTGTGAGGAAAAAGGCAGAGGGAAGTATGATTCAAGTATTTTATTTAATTGATTGGTATTTTTTTCTGCTTTCTTTTTTTATATCTGATAAGAATCATATGAAGTCTGTCTTTTTAATTTACATATGACATGGATACAGACTGGTGACAAGGCTTACTTATTGTGGCCATGAACCAAAGCCAAAGATGGTTGTGAAAAGTTTGGATACAAATGTAAACCTTGAAGCCCTGAGTCATCATTAGGTGGGCTAAAGGGGTGTTAATGTACTTTGCACAAGTAGGACTTTATTTATTAGATCAAGGAATTTCCCCTGGAACTTAGTGATGTCCTCCTGGCAACCAAAATGATTGGGCTGATGGAAAGGAAAAGGCACATATTTGCTGCTGTCCTTAAGGAAGAAGAAGCTGAAAGGGATGAGGGTGGCAGGGATCTCATGGACAAAAAGGTTTATGCTAGCACAGAAGGAGGAGGGCTTCAGGAGGAGATGCTGCTTTGGCAATCTCTTTAGGGGAGGGGATGAAGGGAAACTTCTAAAAATAATAAAATATGATAGTCCAGGACTGGCTTTTGTTACCATCACCCACTTGAGTTCTGCTTTCAAGATTTATTATATCACGCTTAAATCTCTTGGAGTCATTACAATCTTGCCTTTCATCTCGTCTGTATATAAATAATTGATCATCATAAGGATTGAAAACTGTGGAAATGAAGACAGCTTAACACAGATATTCTTTACGACATCAATTACAGAGGGAATCATTTGATGAGGCCAGAGAATATTTCAAACAGTACAATAATGCTAGCTCCTAAAATTACTTTGTATTTGAAATAAGACGTGTACACTGATTGGTTCTGTTGCCAGTTTATGGAGAAAGTATATTATGGTTCAATGAAAAAGATGGTTAATTATCTGCACACAGGGCTTGCTTCACCCCTCCCCTACTTCTTTTACACTCGTGTAATTCTGTTGAAGTCAGCTGTGTACAAATGGTGTGATGCAGTGGTGAATCAGGCCAATATTTTGTAAGTAATTTATTGCAAGCATTTGTGGTACTGAGAGAGGAAACGTTCAGGCCTTGTTCAGTGCTGAGGTTTAAACGCCCTGGGTGTGTGCTCTGTTGGCAGCAGTGCTGGGCCAGGGGTGGCAGGGTCAAACACTGAGCACTGTGACAGTAGCTGAGAACACTTATTGTACTAAAACCCGGTCAGATGCTAAAATACTGTGAACAGTATCGTGAAGTGTGATGAAAGGAAGTCGGAGAAGTTCAAGTAAAAATTTTTTTCTTTTTTTAAGGTATTTAATATAGCATTGACCGGTAAATTTATATATTTGCCTTGACTGGAGAGGACACTTCCTCTCCCTCTTGTTAGCTGTCATTTTGTTGTTCCACTGTTCATCTGTGTGCAGGCCATAAGTGCTCTGGACCAATATTCAAACTGAAAGGAAGTGTAGGAGTATTCATGCTGTTCTAGGATGTGCCTAACGCTGCCTGGAGGACTTGTCTCCTCCTGTGCCTCTGGCTGCTTAGGAGCATGTACAGAGCAGTAAAGCAATCTTATTTAATCTGTCTGTGGAAAGAATGTCATGCTGAAAAACACCCACTGTACTCCAATCTGTGCGAGCAAGTGATAGCAACAGCATTGTTATAAATTCTGAAAAATTAATCTGAAACATTTCATTTTATATGAGCCACTTCTAGAACTAGACAGCATCAAACAGAAATACTTCATGTAATGATTTTATAGTGGACAGTCCCAGGAAATTGTAGGAATTGAGTTGTGAAAGCAGAGCTAAATGGTGGGCTTGAATTCCTGTGCATTTGTAGACACTGAAAAAGATCCCTATTAGCATGAGTGAGAAAGGCAGTATTAGCTGTGGGTGTGTCTTGTGTTTTTCAGGAACAATAGTTCTAATTTGAATTAATATGTGTCTGTTCCATTACGCTCCAATGTAAATTCTTTTGCAACAGAGTTGATATGGTTATATGTTGTAACTGTGAAATTTTGGGAATTGGAATGAGAGATTCCAAAAAACCTTTTGTTCTTGCTGATAAAAAAACATCATCATTTGTCCAGGATTAAATTCAGCAAAACACTGGAGTGTGTGCTTTGTAATCAGGTCTTCAAACGAAAACATTTCAATACCAGTTTTCCACAGATACTGCGTGAATAATTCATGTATGGATTGTGATGGCTGTTCTTCCTGTCCTTTGACTCTTGACAGATTCCCACAATATGTCCTAATAGTTCCATTTCTTACTGTTACTTGTTAATTTCAGTAGCTCACAGTATTTATGCCATCCATGTACTAGTATCAGTAGGTACAAAACATTTGCTTTGCAAGCAGAACTGTATGGGGATATGTGAACAGCACTTGGATGCCTAGGATGTTTAAGGAGTCTGAAGGAGATGCTTGATTTTAGTGTGAAATATTTTGGAATCGTATAGTATTTTATGATATTATCTTAGACAAAGTACTTATTTTCTCTCTTTTCAACAAGCGGGCTGGCACCAGACACAGAATTTCATCAGAGTTTTGAAAGGCCATGCAAGTCCATTGCCTCTCCCAATTTAATGTGATGCTTGTGTGGCCAGAGAAGAATGTACTGACCTCACTGAGAGATGGGAACAATGACCCACCACCAAATTTGAGTAGGTTCAGCTCAGGAGCCTCCATTGCTTGCTGTGCATTTAGCTCCTTCATGAGGTATTGTTTATTCTGGACTGTGTACTAGAATTCTGCTACATCTGCTTCTTTCTTTCCTATCTTAGTGGAGATCACATCTAGCGACAGCTGAAAGAGCCCAGGTATTGCTTATTGACCCTGTCAGTTATGCTTGTGTCAAATCTCATCTCTTAATATCATTGGGTTGTTTTTGCAGAAGCTTTTGGGACCTTGTTACTGATAGCATTTCAGGGGGAAAAAAAACCCACAACCTATTGTTAACAGTGAAGCATGCATGCATCTAGCCAGGCATGGCTAAAGAGCAAATGTCTTGTCAAGATAGTAAGTTAGAAGGAGATCCTGGAGGTCAGGACTGCAGAAGATAAGGCAACTTTGTAGGACAAAGAAGTTCAGAGACAAGACTGTGACATTTTGAATATCACTTTCTTGAGTATTTTTCAGACAAGACTTGCACAAATAACAATCTAAATAAATGTTCAAATTTTTTTATTTGGGTAGATCTTAATTGCAATTATCTTTCTTTATGTAAAATTACATATGATTAATGATAGGGATTCATTTTCAAGAGTTTGATTGCTTTGAGTTAATGGGAACCACAAAGTGTAATACAATATCTTGTTGATTTAGACAGTAGCTTATTTTCTGTATTTCTTCATTTGACAGAGACAGGTTTGAAGAACAGATGTGCAGATGTTAGCCTGGTGTGTAGTGTGCCCAGAGGGAGAAGTGTAGGTCAGGGATGAATTTTAAAACTGATTTCTTTCTAAGGGGTGGGATATAATAGTGCCTTTAATCATTACCTTTCTGCAACTTCTGGATGACAGTTCTAAGATGCTTCTGAGAAAAAAAGCCCTTCCATCTCCATAATATCAAAAGGATGCTGTGCCTAAGAAGTAAATGTAAGATCTAGTTCCACTGCTGAAAGATGTAATTTTTGTTTGCTATTTTGAAAAATGCTCCAAGTTGTTTTTCATTGCAAATCATAGCAATGTTTTCCTCTGGGAAAACAAGTAGAACACTTTAAGTTACAGTTAACTGAGTTCTGCAGCTCAGGTTAAAGGTGAGGAAGCTGCACTATGGCAAATTGAATATGAATAGTGGTGAACATTCCTATTCTAAGGGCATATTCAAGAAGAAATTTGAAGGTATGAAGCAGAGTTTGTACAAATTCAAGGACGGGTTGCATCTGGTGACACTAAGTGAACTTTTTCAGTCATTTACTTAAGCAGCTAAATCTGACTGTAGAAATGCAGCCTCTAAAATTCCTGTGGTAATTTCACACCCTGATTCTCTATGCACCTTATAAAACATAGCATTCTTTTATTGACTTCTGTGGTGCACGTGAGCCCAAATGAGACCGGGGCACTGCTTAGGTGCTGCTTTCTCTGCATGAGAATGGCTCAAATGGCCCCAGATTTCCATGTGGTGTGACTGCATTGGCTGTGTAGGGTCTTTGCTACAGCCTCTGTTTTTGTCTCCCTCGTCTGTATTAAAAACATGGGGGATGATCATGGATATAACCCAGTTTAGAGGTGTTTTAGACTAAAAGTGTTAGTATTTTAAAGGCTCTTGGAAAGCCTGTGCAGGTATAAAACTTGATGCTGTTACAGCATTTATTGAGAGCTTCTGAAGTTGAACAGTGTAATTCTGTCAACAGCCTTTGCGTTTAGAAAGTTGTGACCCATCAATAAATTCTCACATGAACTTCATTCAGGAAAATATTTAGAAGTCTAATTGAACTCCCAGACCCCTTTGGCTAAAAGTTCTAATAAGAACTTTTTCTTCAGCCTGCTCTTACAGCCCAGCTTGTTTAGATATCCACATAAAAATGTAACTAATACTCCTGTAAAGAGGAAAGCTGGAGTACCTCCATGGCAGAACTTTTGGAATAGCTCAGCTTGCTTCAGTTCCTTTCCTATTAAAATCATGGAAAAATCTGTTCTTGACTTTAAGAGGAGCAAGGTTAAACTAGCACAGTATGTTTTGAAAATTCCAAACTGTAATTTAATCTTCAGATTTAACCATAGTGGCCCTTGCAAATTTTTTTTTTCAAAGCTGCACTCAAAATAAACGATGTGTTAGTCCCTAATAAATGGTCCTTAGTAAGAGCATGTATTATGCTTCCTTTGAAAAGTCATTTATTTCTTATGGTGGGTTTCTGATTCAGCTGCCTTCCAGCATGCTGTTCCAACACTTTCTCCCTTCTAGAAGTTTGTATAAACCCTGCAAGTTGCTGTGTTTCTGTACAGCAACACATGTGCATCTGTGCATAACAACGCGAGGAGGATAACCCCAGACTTATTAGCGTGGTTGTCTTCGGGTTGAAAAATATTTTCTGGAGGTTCATTTCTTAGAATCAGCTTCCTGATTTCTTGCTTATTAAATCATGTAGTGTTTATGAAATTAAAAGGCTCTCAGTCTGTCAGTCAGAACTCTAAAGCCTTTCACAGACCATAAATTCACATTCCAGTAGTTATAAATAGAAAACACAATTGCAGTGGTTGTAAAGCTCTCTGATGATTGTTTGTTGTAGTGCACCAACAAATCAGAAAAAGAGATGGTTGGAATACTGTTGTCAACATCTTTTTGCACAGAATTTCCATCGAGCCAATAAGTGAGCTCGTGCTGATGATTTGTAGGATCTGTTATCACCTTTCATCAGACTCTGAGGAGAAAGGAAATACAGGATATTCCAGATGGGAGTCTGGTGCATATGCACTGAGGAATCTGTTTGTTTCCTCTGATTGTTAGTGAAGGACAGTGGGGGTGCTGCTGCTGGTTGCATTATTTTTTTGTACTAATGACCATATCCAAGTGACTTCTGTTAATGTGCTGTAATTTACAATCCCTTTAGGATGCAGTTATTCATCTTTTGGGTAATTTTGGCTGCTGTTGAACACTCCACAACACTGCAGATTTTACTCTTCAGAAGACTACATTTCCTTTTTAACCATGATCCAATGTTCCCTAGCTTTTCCTTTGTTTTTACTTACTACTCTTAGAATCAGTCTCACTAGGCTACTAACTTCTGCAATGCCCTGGTTAATCAATGCTCATACAATTTTCTGGACATGTTTCCCATGTTTCTGGCCCCTTTATTTAAAACAGAGAATTAAATCTACAGCACACCAAGGGGTTTTTTCCTCTATAACTGCTGCTGTGGAATGGTATATACCATTTTGGTTTGGAATATTCCCTCATGAATCATTCCTACTTCTCTCATGCCTCAGCCCAGAAGAACACCTGTACCCAAGTGGCTGGAGCAGCGGTTGTATTGGGAAGGATGGAAATGACACAGCCTGTTAGAGGATGGACTCTGAGGGTGGTTTCACTGAGAAATTAAAAACAACACAACACCAGCTGAGATGCAGAAGCTGGGCAAAAGTTCATAAAAAAGAAATGTCTGACTGCAGGAAACCAGTGGAGTCCAGCATGCTTTGCCTCCAGCAGAGGAATTGGAGAGGTTTTAGGGGTAATATGCAAACTTGGCCACTTCCATGGTCTCTTATACTCTGTCAGCATCACAGCTGGTGTATTACAGATATTAGGGGCCATATTCTTGCATGGTCTAATTAGTGTTCATGGACACATTCCCCATTAACTTACCTCGTTCTCACGTGAAGTTGTTGATACTGTCTGTTGGTGCCAACAGCTTCCTGTGGCAGCAAGTTTCAGAGGTTCACTACTCACTGTGGAAAGTGCTTTCACTCTGATTGAATCACTCTACCATTAGTATTAGTTTCATAGAGTGTCCTCTACTACTTTTTCAAGTATTGTGGGATTTTTATTCAGTTTGATCCTGCTTGAAATTCAGCTTTTCACTTTTTTCTGATATGGTAAACTGATGATATCTCCTTTTTAGCTCTCTGTTTTCAACAGAAGGGTCCTAGACTATGCAGAGGAGGAGATGGGTGCTCTATCCCCCTGATGATTTTAATTGGTCTTCTCTAAGTAGTCTTGAACTTCATTGCAAATTTAAAAGAGAATTCTTACCCTTGTGCTACAACTAGTGTGTCAAACATAAGAATCTCCTGAACCACCTCAGCAGTAAAGGCGGAAACAAATAGTTCCCTGAGAGTCTGCAGTGGTGTTATCATCCTTTTTATGCCTTTGTCATCAACTGGTCCCACTAATCACAAGATAGCTTCCTGCTTTTGATCTGTTCAAAGAATGTTTTACTATCAGTCCGAGCATCATTTGCAAGTTGCTCTTCAAGTTCTTATTTAGCCCTCTGCATTTCCTGTTTACATTTGAGCTGCTTGATTTTATGGGATTTTTCTGTGCTCACTTCAGAAAGCTTTCTGGTGGTTTTGTTTTGGGGGTTTTTTTTAATGCTGATCTTCTACCTTTGAAAAATTCCTTTACTTTCCAATTGGGCCATCTGTGCAGAGGGGGTTTGGACTGCTTTGTTTTCTTCTTGTTCTGTGTCACACACATTACCTAAACTTCTAGTATAGTGTATTTCTTTCTGTAGGCTTTATGTAGACCTCTTGGCTTTTGAAATAACCCTTTGATTTTTTTGGAAGGGAAAGGGGATATTGGGCTTTTCTTTTTTTATAATTGCTAATTTTTAAAAAGCCTTTTATTTTTCTTGAAATTATATAGTCACAAATTATTTAGCCTTCTCTCTTTTTCTATTTTTAAGCTGTAGTGTGTGTGCAGTGTTGCACAAGAGTCACTGACTCAGGGATGTTTAGTTAGTTACTGGCCAGCCTGTCTTACCTGGTGTGAATAGCAGGCTTGAAAGAAAGACACATTCAAGGGATCTCTGCAGAAATCCAGTTCTACCACTGTTAGAGGATATTGAGGAGTAAAGTGTCCTTTTTAAAAAAACTATTTTCAAAGGGGAAAAAAAAGGGAAATTGCCTTTGTTTTCGGTAGGAAAAAGTGATCTTTGTAACATTTTGGCAAGTCTCTTCAAGGCAGATGAAGAAAACAGTCAAGGGATAAAATTGGACATTTTTCTTTGAGAAAAAATACAATGTCACTTAGAATGAAAATGTGTTTTCATTGCTAACATGGGATTTTTTTATTTACTTTGAATACTTAGTTCCTTATCCATACTGGAAGCATAGAACACAAAATCTCTGAAGAGATTTAAAAGCAGTGCAAATGTTTTCAGATTTTCATTACAGGAGAGTCTCTGCAGACAAAAGGGCTTTCAGAACATAAAAACCTTTGGTGCTTCAGTAAACCAAACCGAGTTTTGCTTGACAGCTGAATGATATTCCCTGTGGGTCATTTATGCTCCTGTCTGCAGAGTTGATTGAGTAAATATGCAGCAACAAGGAACATTCTTATACTTTTTCTGGCATTTGCTGGTTGATATTTTTAACTTAAGGCAGATACAGTTTGATAATGTAGCTTGCACAGCATGGAGGAATTCATCAAATACGGAAATGACTTTGATAAATACACCTTGCTGCATCTTCAGTTTTTAGCAGCAAGATTTTAAGTTGGAAGAACTTGTGTGTGGACTTCTGGGAGGATGTTAAATCACCACTGAGGCTCTGGGTAAGCAGTCAGTTCCTGAGGTGGAGCTAAAATACTTTAACCATGAAGTCTACCTGAAAAGTTCATGAAGACTCTTTAGATAAGGTGGCAGGAGATTCAAATATAGAATCTTTTCCCATTTAAAAAGGGAAATGCTTTTACAGCTTAAGCAGAGCGTTTCCATGAGGACTAGATCTATGACAAGCCATGCAAGGAGTTTTCCCAATTAAGGGCCAGCAGACTGGGGGACAGCTTGGTGGGTGGCAGGGCACAGAAGTGGTCTCCAAGTTCTAAGGACACATCAAATGGAACTTTCCATTTCTCCCCATTAAGGACTGTTTGATTCTCTTTTGAGTGTGCCATCACAGAGACCCCTGTTTGTGATAGAGAATCTAAGTTGTCTCATGCTTTCTCTAACCAAATGAAACTCAGAGCAGACATTTGTATTGCTATTCTCAGCAGTTTCTCACTGAAAATCATTTTCACATCCTTATTTTGGCCCCAGCAGTTATTGGCTGATATATTAGTGATGTTATTGGATCTTTAAACATAGTGATTACTTTTTTTTTAAGAGTGAAAAGTCAGAGTAGCCAATAATGTGTGCTTGTTCTTTTAATAATATTTTTTACAAAGTTGGAGTTGTATTTGCCATGCTTTGTGATCATGTTTGGGTGAAGAAGTGAAAAGTAATGCCAAAAACTGAAGGGAAAGTGTTGTCGTGCCAGAGGCTGTAAAGAATTTGGGTTTTGAACAGCTCTGTAAAAACGCATTGCACATGTCTTGTGTGGGTTGATGTTTGTGCTAAAATCTTTCACTTTTTGAGAATATTTTCATGGATTTACAGCAATTACTCAACTATTTACGAGGGACAAAATGTGACCTCCATTAATCATAACCAATCAAATTCAGCATGTTCAGTCATAAAGATTTCAGTCACTGTTTTCACTACTTTCATCTTTATTCATATTTTCCAAGCTGGTCATGATTCATAAATTGATATTTACGACTACCACATGCTGGTATCTGAGAGCTTGGGGGGTTTTGTTTTGTGTTGTTTTGTTTTAATAGACATTTATTTTAACTGGTATGTAGCCTCGAGAGATGAGCTACTCTAAGGTAGAATTGCTATCTTTCCATGAAATTAATATTCACGCAAGTAGCAGGACTGACAGCTTCTGGAGATTATAGTCTGTGAAAGAGGGA
Source organism: Promerops cafer (assembly GCA_013398275.1). Taxonomy (NCBI): domain Eukaryota; kingdom Metazoa; phylum Chordata; class Aves; order Passeriformes; family Nectariniidae; genus Promerops; species Promerops cafer. The sequence goes on along the minus strand of VZSE01009823.1, from coordinate 1,363,693 downwards.
AGAAGAGTGTGGCAGAGGGAGCTTGCAGTCTCTTAGTGTACCTTGGCTCTGCTTTTCAGGGTTGAGGGAAATGCATTTTCTTCAGGTGACTCACACTTAGCCACCTCAGACTGCCTCCAGGCAGCCAGGAGTGTGCTGCAGTTTGTAACTCTTTGAAGTCATTTGCTAAAGAACAACTGAGCCCTCACTCCTGATGCTTTTCTCTGTAGCAGCTGTTAAGATACAGTAGGAACTTTGATCACAACTAGTGAATTTGTCACTGCAAGCTGCTGCTGGCTCCACTGGTGGTGTGAGGTCTGCATGGCACTAAACAACAGAGACATGCTGTGCTCTGGTGTGTACTTGAAGGAAGGCCATTAAGAGCTGAAATGTCAACAGTGACCCCATGTACCTGTAATAAATGTAAGCTTTGTAATTAGTAGCAAGCTGTCTCAGAGGGCTGCAGATAGTTACTAAGATTAATTTTCACTATGGTGTGCTCAAAGTTCTTCTATGATATAAGGCAACCAGTTAACATTGTCAGGAGAGACTATCACGTTGCAGCACGTGTAGTTTGATGACAGAGCCAGGCTCCAAGTGCCTTGTGGCACCGACTGTCTTTCCATATGTTTTTCTGGAGCTTACCACACCCTAGGAGAGCAAACAGAATACCTGTAGAGTCACACCCTCATTGTGAGTGTGAGTCCCCTTGTTCCTCTGCTTTGTGCATCAAACCTGTGTAGTAAACAATACTTACAGGGTGAAATGATACCAATTTGTGTATATATGGATATCTGTAGAACATATATAGACATATAGTGCTGTAGGTGTCAGGGAGTCAGTGAACACCAGCCTGCAAAAAAAAGCATGGCATTGAGGAGCTCCTGTGCCTGTCTGCTTCAGGCTTTCCTCCTGCCAGGTGGCTCTGGGCTCATGTAAAGAAGCCTCAGACAAGAGTAACTGACACTGGAGCACACTTTAACCAAAAAGACATTTCAAAAGGCATCCTAAAGCATGTCCAGACTGGAATTTTCAGTTGAAAGGAAAAACTATTATCCTTTGGCTTGAAAAGTGACCCATGGCTTTAGGCATGAGTGATTTTTGATAAATGGCCTGGTCGTCCCTTTCCCCGGTGTGAGAGGCAATTGGTTTCCACTGTAAACCTGGACTACAGACAATTTCCTTCATCATGTTTGTAGCAAAGGTAGCACAGACTAATGCAACAGCAAAGAGGGAGCTTTTGAAAGTTTATTCCTTGTCTATTGGTAGAAAGAATCTGAAATAACAATATACACCTTCAAACTTAAACTGAATGTATTTGCTAACATCAGGGATCTTTTTTTCTCCTATTTTATGAAGTAGCTGTGTTTTCATGGAATTCGTATTAGCATGATTTTTGGTATGTTATAAATGTGACATTGATATTGCATATGAACTGTTTGGTCAAGAGCCATGTTAACTGCCCCATCAATTACACTTCTAAGTACCTGTCACATTAAAAAAATGTGGCTCTGGGCCCCTTAGGGTATTTCGTTCTTTTAGGCAAAGAGTTTTTTGTTTTCACTCCCTACTTTTGATCTCCTTATTCTGGAAATATTTTTGCTTGCATTTCATTTTTGGGGGGGTTGCGGTTTTTGAATTTTTAATGAGAGAAGTACCTTTTTTGTGGGAAGCACTGTGAGATCCAAACTCCTCAGGATGCTTAAAGAGGGCATTTAGAATTTCTTATGGATGGGTTACTATTGTGAAGGCAGCATTTAATATGTTAGGTAGAGTCACAAAGTTGCAAAGGTAATTGCTTTTATATCTTACTCTGTATGTTTAAAAATGCATACCATACTGTGCAGTGTTTCTGTTAGCAAATAATGCCATTTCAGCCATGTCCAGGTATATATTTGCATATTATTCTCCCTTAGTATATTTTTGTGCAGAACCACTTTCAAGGGCCTATGACAAAGTATCTATGCCACTTCAGAACACACAGGTGCTTAATTCTGTATGTTCAGTAGAGCAAACATTATTGAAATGAATGTGGTGGAACACAGCTGGAGTTAAATGAACTATTGTTCTCACAGGGTAGGCTAGATTAAAAACCACGAAAAAGTTAAAAATCCTGTGTTTTTAATAGCTCCAGCTACAAGTCTGTATCGAGACAAGCAGCTGGCAAACATATGACATTTCTTCCCTGCCACAGATCTTCTAAAAATGAATTTCGTGCTCACCCAGCCTTGTCTTTCTAAGGGTGCCTGCTGGCACATCATTCCTGAAGGAAGTGGTTCATCTGGGAAGGCTGTTGGGGGCTGGGAAGGCACCAATCCTAGTGCATAGGCAGTGCCCAGGGACTGGGAGCAAAATATCCCCAGGGAAAGCTCAGCTTGTACCCAGCCTCTAATGGACAGGTGTGAGGACAGAAACCTGGCGAGGGCTCTCTGCAGCACTGCTGAATGTTTTTTCCCTCTCAGATAAGCTACCAGCACATGGGAAAAGCTCAGTGCTTCCTTTTCTGCTTGTGCTGCTGCACTGTGATACTGCAGGACCCTACAGCTGTATGAGAACCTCATGTAGTCCTGAGAGCCTCTGTGTAACATTACTTGGCTTATACATCTTTTATTATGTTTGGCTGTTGGTGAGAGTCAGACGAAAATTATTTCCAGATTACAATAAAGCAGCTTCAAACATAATAAGTGTTGTTAGATCATTGACCGTATTAAAATAAAATTTTAAAAGGCTATACATCAAGGCTCAGAGAACTGTTTAAAGAAGAAAAAATGTGTAGTATTATTGCCCTAAACATACTGCTGAACCTTGGGAAAAGATTTGTGCCGCGTTTCTTGTGACAGTAACATCACAGAGGATATAAACCAGTCATTGGCACTCTCTCAAGAAACACATCACTGTAATTCATTATAACAATACCACTGTGATATTTGTTCATAATATTTATGAAAGTTAGGCTATGAAAACAGTATGCACTGACTGTCGGTGGTGGTGTATCATTCTGCAAAAGAGAACATACCTGACAAAATGCTTTAAATGAACTCTAAAAATATACTGGTGACTTAAAACAATTTGCCTGGTCTTACATACCATGCCAGGAGGGGCTTCCCAGGATATGCTTCTGGATGACCTTTTTGAGGACATATATCAAATAGTCATGTATTTATTATGGTCCCAGTCAATCTTCAATAGCAATGATGAATGTTGTGTAGTGTATGCAGTCATTACAGCTCCATGTAATTCTCTGCTCAGTTTCCAGTTGCTGTCTTTTCTATGAAAAACAGAGTGGCCTGTGTCATGTCAACCCAATAAACCCAACTTTTGCCCACAAAGTGTTCTCAGTGGCATAAAGCTTTATCTGACCTGGCAGTGGGGTGCAGATGCCAGGGAGCCTGCAAGGAGGCTTCTGTTCTGCCTCCTTGGTTGTGCCTGGACCCCGCAGAACGTGGGGGAACAGCCTGGCTCTTGTGAGTCAGGAGGCTTTACAAGCTCTCACAGCTTCCAGTATACACTGGGATTCACTGCAGCTCTGACCTCAGTGTAAGTCTGGATTTCTGGGCACTGAATAAAGCACCAGACTTACTCTGTGGCTGAATGGTGCTAATGAAAATTCCCCATCAGCATTGTGGGGAACATAAGCAACATGAATGTTCTGATAATTATTACAACCAGACATGGGCTCAGTTCAGCTCCTGGTGGGAGGAAGTCAGCAGCCCTGGATAAGCTCAAGAACAAGAACTTAAAAGTACTGAGTTTGGGCTGAGGCTGAGCACCAATAAGTTTCTACTTGGCAAATAGGTGAGATTCCACGGTGGGTTTGGAATGTAATTTCCTAGGAAGGGAAGTAGAACCACAACCTCTGTCTTCCCTTTCTCTCCAGGAAACCCTCTGTCTCTGTGCACTCTGGTTCATTTCTCCCCAGTCACTTGATTGCTTCCTGTGGTGGCGTGACGGGAGAGAGATGAAAAGCAAAAGGGAAGGCAGTTGTAACTTATCACCGTGCTCAAAGCCTCCAAACAGAATTCAAACTTGTCTGGCAAAAAACGTGGATAAAACTAAAACGCCTTTTTAAGCTGTTTCCTGGCTTCACTATTCATTGCAGGAATGCTTGGATTTGAAAACAATAAATACCATCACCGCAGGAAGCCCCAGATTTGAATTGTGTGCATGCACAGCTGTTTACAAATCATCCATTTTTACTTAGATGGAAGTGGCTAAGGTAGTTGGCTCAGTTTAATAATGAAATGGCCTCTCCAGAAGTCCTCTGCCAGATCAACTTACTGTTCTGAAAAAAAAGAAAGGGAATCTCAATGCTAGTTTTCAGAAGGACTTTTCTTAATAGAAAAGATAAGGTAGATGCCACACTAGACTTACTGTGCTGCAGTCAAGGACTAAAGGTTAAAAACATATTAATGGAAAGAAGGGGGATAAATGGCAAACTTAGATGGAATAAATAAATGATAGGAAAAACAACTAAGACTGGATAACAGGACGAGAGATGTTTATATAATACTTCGGGAAAAAAATTATACTCTACCGTGTACCTTTAGTTTCTTTATCATTCTGCTCTCCATCTTTCTTCATTTAAGGCTATAATTATATATTATTGATGTATTATCCTTCTGATCTTATGGGCTTTGAGGCTCTGAAAATGTAACCATATTTTGCCACTCTTTTCCCAGTTTGATTTAATCTCATGTCTATGCATTTCCTTAAGTTGACATACATCATTGGCATGAAATTTCCTTTTCTCTTTCCCTACTAAGTGCATTGTTTATTTGGAAATATTACCATGAATTAAGAATTGATGTTCAGGTACATGCGTTTTAATCATATTGAAGATGACTGATTCATGCTGGGATTTCACCTGGGCCAAAGGTTACATCAGTGATTCTACCAGATAATTTAGACATGTAATTTCAAGCACAACTAACTGTCCAGGTGTATAATGAAGTTTCACCTGCAGCACCAGAATCAAGGCCAAGATGAAGCTGGCCAGAAGCCAAGGCTGTACCCTTTTTATAGGTCTGGAGGAATAATAGGGTATTGCTCCAGATCAGGGCAGTGAGAAACTCAAGACTCCTATTAGCACTGCAGAATCTTTCTCATTGAAATTTTCAGCATCCTTGAAACAAAAATTTAAAATGGAAACCAGTATACATTTGGCAGCAATTTGGCTCCCATTTGAGCTTTAATCAAGAAGACTTAGTAATCAGTTTATCAACATTACTGATTACTTCAGTTGGAATAGTTAATAGTGTTAATATGGTGTTTAGATTGAAGTGTAAGGACTTAAAAGTAGGATGCAGATTAAAAAGAATTAGTATCTTCATCTGGCCTAAATAATGATTGCTTAATATTTGCATACAACTCAGATAGAAACTCACATATCGGATGGCTTGTAGAGACAGAATATATAAAGTAACAATTAAGATGTAAAAAATGTGAATATGTATGAAGCATGCTAGAAACACTCTCCAGATGATCTTATGGGATCATTCATACTCTTGAATGAGCAGCCAACAAGATTTCAATATCATCCAGTCTGAATTGTAATTCTGGTTTTTTAGTTCTAGACCAACTAATCTCCTTTTAGGCATTATTTTCCCAGTCCATTCCTGATACTGATCTCAGTGATAACAAGCATTCTATTCTTTGCAAAGCATAGAGATAAGGATATTTTTTATACTGTATAAATAGCTGAGTCTGTGAAAAGTCTGTGTCATTGGAGAAAAACTGTGGATGCTGCTGTTTATTCTAAGTATCAATAAACATTTGAAATAAGAAAAACTTTAAAAGGGGATGACTTATGCAGGGTTTTAGTGTCAAACAGCATTCCCAGCTAGAACATCCAGTCATGCAGAAACAACAGATTTCTTAGGGAGTGTGTTGTAAGCCATGTCATTATAGAAATCTTTTGACCTGCAACAACTGAAGACTTCATTTTCTATTTCCATCTCAGAAGGAAGTTTGTTTTGTGAATGGGGAGAGTTGTTGTTATTGCTGAGCTTCATGTTTTCAGATCACTTTTCTTCCAATGTCTTTGACCACTCATGAACTGTATAGATGGCCATAAAGCAAGTTGTGTGTGGTTCTTCATCTTCACCTATGCTCTTTTTGAAGGTTACTTTCTCTCCTTTCTAATCTCTACAATAATTTATAACATTTCTTCTTTAAACATTCTGCTTTCTTAAATAGCAAATTATATTTCCTTGACCTCTTCTGCATGAATTGCAAAGGACAAAAAGTAAAGTTTTCCAGCCAAATGAGTGTTCTACCTTGAGCTGAATTCTCATAAATTCCTACAGTTTATAACTGATACTTCCAAGATCTTCTCAAGGAATTTAAAACAATCCAGAATTTAATAGCAATCAACAGAATCAAGACAAAGTGAAACTATTATGCTGAACTTACCGAAAAGCAGGGTTTAAATTGATGCTGCATATTATTCATTTTGACAGTTGCAAATTCACATTAAAGATAGCAGAGACCAAAAGACAGCAACTAGAAGAGGAAATGCTAATTTATTACTTGCAGAGAAACAACTCTGAAGCTAAGCGGTTCAGTTAAAATTATGCAATACTTTCCATTTCCAATGTCCCTTTGATCCACAGAAGCCCTGAAGCATATTGCAAATTATAAATACAGTTTTAATTTCCTATCATAGCAGGTGACAGGCAAATGTCTCAGGAGTAGAAATGTAGCAGACATCATTCAATAGCAACCCTATGCAAAGACAAAACGAACAATTATTTTTAAGCAAAATGTCATGGAAAGGTTACATTGCTAAAACACGTGTCCTTATCATACTATGCCACTTGCGTTAGAAGAATGGGGAATGAGGAATTCCGAACTCAGTTCCTGGGTGTGCATACACTACTTGGTGCATGACTTGTGACAAATCACTTAATTTCTTATGCTTCACTACAGAAAGGGAATAATGCTGTCTAAATTCAGTGGTGGTGTGCTGATGGCAAAAGAATGATAAAGTGTATTCCTTCTTAAAGGAATTGTATCTCAGCATTTTGGAAGTTTGAAGTATTACAGCTCTAAGAATGCTCTGAAATATTATTTTAAATCATTCAAGTGGTAGAAAGCATGTAAACTGTGTAAATACAAATTACTACATGATTTAGAAATTTATAAGCAGAAGGATGGAAGGATGATGTTTTGCTAGGCAATAATTTCAGTTTCCTGTACAAAAATAACATCACTTCCCATAACTGACACTTTAGGGAGGTTTGTTTGCATGGGGAGGCTCAGGAGGGGATTTTTAAACCATTAAATCTCTAGTGATATTACTCTTTAATGAAAAACTATTAGATGCAAATACAGAACCTTGTAACAATTGAGGAGACGCTTATCAACTCTATAAAACCCTTGAATCTGGCTTAATGTCACAACTGAAAGGCCCGATGAGGCAGGGCAAACCATTCTGTTGATGCCATGCTTCTAATGTTTTGTTTCGTATGTCATTTGATTCCTAAGGTACAGTGTGGATGAAAAGTCCTAAAACTCCCTTTTCTCCCTGCAGTGTGTTGAACAATCTCTTGAGTGCTACTGAATTGATTAACGTTGTTGCTCCAGCTTCAATCTGACACCTGTTCCACTTAGCAGGTGTCAAAATGTTACCTGGAGAGCAGTAAGGAAGAGGATGGGTTCCCTGGAAACCTGTGGGTGTTCCTCCTTTCCCTTGGGAATATTTAGAGGTACTATGCTGAAGATGGGGGGGTTGAGGTGGTAACTTTTATTAATGAAAGAAATCACAGAAGCTGTGAATGTAAACATTCAAATATTACACTGCTGAGCAAGTGCTCAGGCACCCCTAAGACGTGTGCAGTGAGGCATCAGAGCAGTTTACAGGGGTGGTCCTGCATGGCCACAAAGCTGAGACTGAATTCCTCAGACTGGCATCTTCTCGTGGGACCAGGGGATACGTCTGCCAGGGTTGGCTCAAGTATATTGCTAAAAATAGGCCAAAGCACTTCAAAAATTAATGAGCTGTATGAGTTCAGGACTACTGAGATTTATAGGCTAATGGATAACTATCAGAAGGAAATTTAGAGCCCCTGTGTCTCTCTTGGCTTACACTGATGTAAATCAGGATTAGTTGCACTGAAGTCACTTGACTTACAATAATATAAGTAGGAAGAGATTGGGGAATTTATGCTCACTTTGCAGTAACGCACAGATAGAATTAAGTCATCTTTTTGGAAATGAGAAATGGGTCATTTCTGAATCATTTTGCAGAGATTTAAGAGTGGCAACCAAATGCTTCCTTCAATGCAGATTTTAGATGGGGGAAAAAAGACAAGCCTTGGGAGACTTCACAGTATTTCTCAAGAGTGTGTGCTGTGTATTTGCTAACTTTAAGCTTGTGAAATTTATATACACTGCAGACTATATTAATTTCCAAATAAATGAAAATTATACACAACAAGAAATTCTGGTAGCTTCCTATAAACACTCTAAAGTAGAATATTTTCTATAGTCACATAAAAATGCAATAAATCTGCAGCATAGGGCAAGAACTGCTGCTTATCCCAGCCCATTCACTAACTGTTTTTCTGATTCTGGAACTACTGCTGAGTGAATCTCAAAAGGAGACCAACTACTCCCACTGGATGAAGCCAATAAGTCTAGAGTATTATTCTGTGAATTGATCCCTCCAGTCAAGGCAAGCAAGAAGTGCCCCGCCATGTAATTCTTTTTACCCTCCAACACTAATTTAACAAAACACACAAAAAAAAAAAAAGGTAAATGGGTACTTGGGGCTCTCTAATGCTGAGCATGCTTTATTCCTCTTCCTTAATTCAGCAGTGTGCTTTGAAAACATCAGAAACACACTGAACTTCAGGAACACACTCAAGGTGGTTGTCAGGAACTCTCCATTCACACCTCTCAGTTATCACAGAATTAGGGCACAGTTGCACAGTGAACTTCAGCTTTTACCAACAGACAAAGCCTTGAGCATCTGCTGTGCTTTTGCTGCCCTGAGTCATACATTTCTTTATGTCCTGCTCCAGCACAGCTCTTTTGGGCACCCTTGTCCAAGTAAGTACTTCCACTTTCAGTTTGCAGGTGGGAGCACCCAAGCATCACTCGGCATGGCTGGATATTTTGTAATCGTTGCAGTTTACTCCAAGAAGTTCCTCCTGATCCAGTCTTACAGCTGCCACCCCCACGGGGTTTGAAGCTGTGCAAACACATAGCTACAGGTGCAGGGAGCTCACAGTGCAAGTGTGCAGAGAGAAGTGAAGGAGAGAGCAAGGACCAGGCAAGGATACAGTGTGATGCCCCCTTTACATCAGGCCTTGCTGTGTCCACTCACTGAAAGCAGAGAAGGCAGGAAGAGATTTCGTTGTGCAAAATGTGGCTCTGCACTGGTACCTCTCATCGCCTCTTGGCAGCTGGACACTACAGGGGATTTTTTCTTCCATTCAGGGACCCTTCTCTTACCCTTTCCTCCCAGTCCTGCAAAGCCTGACTCTTTCACCAGCCATGGCTGCTATGGTGAAAGATTTCCCTGAGCTTCTCTGCCATGGAGGAATGAAAGGCAAAGCCGCAGGCAAAGCACAGCACCAGCAGTCAGGTTTTTGTGGCTTCAAATCTGAAGTCAAGAGAGGATTTTCCTGGGTGGGGAGGCAGCAAATCAGCTCTGCTAGAGATGCTGGTAGAATGGAAGTGGGGTGGTTTGAAGAGCAGCTCTTTGCACCTGCCCATCCTGAGACTGCTCTGGGAGCTCCCACTGCCCCAAACACACAGACCTTCATTGCTTCCTCACAGGGTGGGGAGGCCATGTGCCAAGGAAAGGTAAATAGGAGCTAGCTAATTATACTCCTTTGCTTCTGCTTAGAGAAAGGTGCCTTTTCAGAGTAGATTGTTAGGAGTCTAACCTGAAATTCTGCAGTTCTCAAAAGGCATTCTCTGTTGGTGTTCAAGCCTGTAGTTAAACTTCTCAGTTTAACTGTTTTAAGTGTGAAAGTCAGAAATAAAGCATGCCATTTTTTAAAGTGCTCCAGAGCATAAAATATACTTCAAACAATATTAAGAAGCTGACTTAGAAAATCCTAAGTACCAAAGAACTTAATTTGTCATTCTACTTTTATATATTCGGGGGTGTTTCAGATTTGGGACCAAAAAGCAGCCTTAATCCAGACTTTCCTTGTTAGTTGGTCTATATGGCTTAAATATGGATTTTTTTTTAAATTATTATTAAGTGTGTGACAAACTATTAATCCATTAGTGAAGGTATTGATATTCTCAATGAAGTTCCCTAATCTCCTTCAAATATTGATTTAATATTATTATAGCATGGCCAAATACTCTATTACTCCATCTAAATTAACATTTTTCAAGATATATTTAGGAAGGAAATGTGTGTTTATTGATTGTATGAATGAAATTACTTTAATTAAGGAAACAGGCCTACTGCCAAAAGTGGCATGCATGATTATTAGTGCAGGATCTTCCCACAACAGCCCAAAAAGGCATCATCAAAAGCAGATGCCTAAATTAGTTACGATGTACATCCTGACCAGACAGATGCTTCAGACTCTTGGCCACTTGCAGGACAGATTCTCCTTCCTTTGAAAGCAAGCCAGGGCACAGTAACACTTGAAGTTTTTCTACCAACCATAATTTATGACTTTTCAACCTTAACTTAAATATTACTTCACTGAAGCTTGATTCTCTTGAGAGCTGACATGGGAACCTCCTGATAATACTCTCATTTAAATTAGTGCTTGGGGTAGAGGATATGAGATTGCAAAGAAGCATTAGAAGTTTCAGTTTTTTGCCTGAAAATACAGGTTTAAAAAGTGATAACAGGAATAACTACTGAAAAGGAAGCATCAGGCTGTTGTGCTTTGGTTTATTTTGTAGCAGCATTCTAGTATTATGACTTGATTCAGCTGCATTTAGCCTGAGAATTAGTAAAAGCCCAGTATGGAATTGCAAGGCCGTTACTACCACATACAACAAAGAGGAAATCCTCAAAAATGGTCAGGAATTTAGTTTAATAACTTCACACAAGAATGTGATTTTGGGATGTTGTGTAACTGGGAAGCCACATGTATTTTCTGAATAGAGTTTCCATGCATTTTCTGAATCGCAGCTTGGTAGTTAATGGGGTACTATATTCACTGAATGTCTTTTCTCCATTCAAACTGGAAATGCTTAAAAAATACAGCCTCCAAAGCCAAACCTCACAGCTGAGGGTCTTAAAAACCACAGGTGGGACTTAAAAGGGAGAATCCCACCACGGCAAGGGGTGTTAAAAAATGAGTCCCGTGATTATTGATGTCTGGGCAGCACAGGTGTCTCAGAGCTACCTTTGCCTGATGTGACAGTCGAGTCCAGGAAGCCTTGTGGCCTCGCTGGGGCTCTGGCTTGGGCTGTAATCAGGGTAGAGAGAGCCACTCACTGCTCAGCACGAGCCAGGCTTAGCTGTGATGCTGGTGATTTGGGCTGTAGCATGTTCAGCTCTGCTGCACTATTTTCTTCTTCATATACTGGGAGCTGGTTGTTTTGGGAGAACATTTGTTAGTTGTCTTGTGCCTGCCTGACGTACATGTATATGAACTGTGTGGAGGAGATAGTAAAGGGCTACATTCTAGGATGTTTTTTTAATTGTTTTTTTGCAATCCAGCAGTCATTTAGGAGACCACAAGTCAAGCTGTTTGTACCCCAGCCACAGGAGAGCACTTGTCAGGGAAGGAGCCTTCTCTGTCAAGCCAGCTTTCTGAGAGCCAGTGAAAGTACACCTGCCTGTGTGGCTGGGAATAAGTGTGGGGGCATGTGCAAACAATGCATGTGAGAGGAGGTGTGTGGAGAGGCTGTAGCTCTGCCCCAGTGCTGGTGGGCAGTGTGCATCCTTCATCTCACACTCCAGCACAGCCCCTGCCACTGTCAGAGGTGAGCCTAACCTTGTGATGGTAGAACTGCCATCACTGAGGAGCCTGGTTAGCCTGGACACCTGAGATTTTTCCAAGTGCCTGACTTGACTGCAGCAGCCATAATAATTCAACCTTCCAGATCAAGGTTATTAATTTGCCTTCAGTGTGAAGGGGAGCATCTACAGACATTCCCACCTTGTGCTCTCTGTGTATTATAGATGTACTCATAACAGCAGAAAAAATTTCAGTGTAAAGTGCCTAGTTGCGTGCCATGGGAAATGGAGGAAAATGTGTTCCTATGTTCCAAATGGAAAGCAAAAATGTGTTTCTTCTGGCCTTTTTAAAATAAAAACAGAAATAGGATATTCCTTATTCTGGCGAGGTAGACTGGGACTAGCCATGGGAAATACTGAGCTTTCAGGACTTAAAAATTTATTCCACTCATTTTTGGTAGAACTGTTTTAAGCAATGGATCCTCTCTTCAAGGGTTAGCTGTACAGCTCCATTTGCTGAGCTGTGCCCTGTGGGGTTCTTTGTGTGACAGTGTGGAAATGCATTGCTGAAGCTGACCTTCTCTGCTCTGGAAAGCACCCTCTCTCTGCAGCCATGAGGCTTTGGAATCCTCTGTGCAGACTGTCAGGGGACAATGGCTTCAGCAGCACTCATGGGATGACTTAAATAATTGTCACTCAGTCATTTTTGTAGCCACTCTATGTAAACGCCAATAAAATCTTTCAGCCATCCTGTATAACTATAACGTGTCTGTATTGTAGCTGTAAATAGTGATCGGGATCTTAGCACTAAATGTTTGCTGACACACATAACACAAATACATCCCTCCTATGGAAAAGTATCAAATATCATAAAGACACTTGCAAATCCAGCCACCAGTAGCCAGTATTTATTGATGATCTGGCGTGTGTTTGTTAAACACACGCATAAGCGCTGAACAAAGAGTGCCCGAGGCGTCCCCAGACCGAGACACAGCCAGCAGCTGCTTCTGGTTAAATGATTTCAGCGGTTTAAAGCCGTGGAGAGCCGAGTGCTGTAGTACACTGAGACACCAGTAAGGGGAACCCTTTTTGCAGTAAACCTTCAAGCTTTTTACTGCTTTGATGGAGTGTGTGGTCATAAAGATAACGTGACATTTTGGTTCCAAAAAAATTATGTTTAATCAGAAGACGAACAGAGATAAGCAGTTTAAAATGAAATCTGAATTACAATTTCAAATCTACTTTTTTTCACTTCTCAGGGAAATTGAATAGGAAATGTGAATGAACCTGCACAAGGCAGGTATTAACCCTTACAGGAATGTTAAAGAAAAGGAGGACAGTTGATTTTGACAACTGGCTTTAAAACAGTATTAATCAAATCACTCCAGTAAAGTGGCAATTGTTTTAGCAAGAAAAACAAATGGTGGATTTATTGCTTGAAATTATGTCATCATAAGTAAATTTCATCTTTGGACAACTCTTCTCACCTCAAAATGTCATTTTGAAAGTCAGGCATTACCATTCTACTATTCTCAAAAGTTATATCTTTCAATAAGCACACAGATGAATCTCAATGCTGTAAATACTGTAGAAAAACTCCTGAAGCCATTGTAATTAATCTGTGTTGCTGTACAATAGATGTTATGTCAGGGGAAAACAAGTATGCATGTGGGTCTGTTTACATAATATCCAAAATCTTTAACTGTTGTAGTAGGTATTTTTTTATATTGCCCAGACAGAGAAACATGCTTTAAAGGGTTGAATGGGAATTCAGTATTTACTTGGCTAAATAACCTAACTACACTTTTTCTTACCTCAAATGAGCAATTCTGGAAGTGATGTGATGGATTGGACTGAAGGAATTCCTCTTCCTGTCCAGTGTTGGCATTTCCATTACAGCTGACCTGGAAAAACTTCTGTCTGGCCAGGTTTACTTTTTCTCTATGAAGTAGCAAGTAACTAACTTTATGAAACCACTGAACGTACAGATTCAATGTACCCATAAGATCTCTAAATAAACACCACTGTAAATCCAAGCCCAGGTTTCTGCTGTGCTTTCTCAAATGACCTTCACTCTAGACTGCTAATTAGCCTCACTCTAACTTTGAATATTCCATAAATGCACTCTTCTGATTGATAGTGCATCAATATTAATTAATAATTTACCACACTGTTGGAATTTTCCTCTACATGTAATCACAGCTGCAGCTCCTTCTAAACCTTTCTTTAGAAAAAAGGAGGAAAATAATTTTACTACTTTCACCCTACGTCGTTTAATCTCCCCTTTGGTATATCTGCAAATATTTGGAAAAGCATGTCTTGGATACTCGTGAAATTTTGCATGGTTTATATGGCAATATAGTTCCATCTCACAAAGTGTGCTGCTGCTCCTAATTGGAGCTCCTGTAGCGTGCTTCATGTTTTATTTATTCTCACAGTACCTATGTGAAGTGCTCCAAAGGATCTGCACTCTGCTAGGATCTGCAGGTCTGGCTTTCAGACAGAGAGGCCCTGTTGGCTCTCCCGCTCTAACCCGTGGGTCAGAGGGATGTGCAGCAGGACAGTAGCTCTGCCCAGCTGGCCAGGAGCTTGTCAAAGTCATGATTCTGCCAAAAAGGCAACTTTTTCAGAGTGTAGATAGTGGCAAAATTCACATAGACATTTTTGAAGCCGTCTGTAATTTTTATCGCCATCAAAAATACTGTAGTTCATAACAGAAATAACTACTTTTAATTGTACTTTATTCTAATAGAGCAACAGGTGCTCCCTAGGTGGCACAGAGTAGCCCAAATGCATTAACTGCATTTTCATGCTGATCCTGAATCACTTCCTAAACAAATGTTTGTTTCATGGGAGTCTCCTTGTAGTGCCATATAACCAATTTTCTGTAAAAATTATTCCCTAAAAGCTTACATTCAGGCCAATATCTGCTTTTTAATTATGGAGTCTCAACACAAATGAAAAGCCAGGCCTGAGAGATGAGCGATTAAAAACAAAAAAATATATATTCCAACTGCATTTAGATGTAGTGTGCTGTGCCTGTCATTCAACTAATCTTATCTCTGTAGTCTCTCTTTTGGGGAGAAGACCTGATGATTTGCAATTCATTCTTGTTGCAATTCATTCCTGTTGCAATTCATACTGCTCAAAGCTTATACAATAATTCTCTTTTCCAGGTGGCTGTCAGCAACTGCAGTGTTGCTGAAAGGTCCCCAAAAGAAACTGCCTTTGCCCAAGACAGTATGAATCTGCAGTTTTTGGTGACAAGCTTGCATTGATTTTGTTTGTGCTGCTTCTCTGTTTTCTGAATGAGAAACCAGTAGACAGCACCAGGCATGCCAAAGAAAAACCTTCCTTATAGTAAGTCTTCCAATTCTTAACTATTTAAATATGATAAATTGAGTGTACACTCCTAAGCAGAGTTCAAAATACATACATATATACTTAATTGACAGTAATATTTTATCTTCAAGGATAACCTCTTTGAAACACAAGAACAGCAATTCTGATCTGCAGAAGTCTGACTGATCTGGCAAGATAAATAACTGTGTGGATGTGGGGAGAGCTGTGGATGTGGTCTGCTTTGGCCTTGTAATATCCATGTAGGGGAAATGGTAGCTTTGCCCTGAGTAAATGGATGCTAAGGCAAGAGGAAAATTGGCTGGCCCAGCAGGCTCAAGGGGCTGTGCTCAGAGGTGCAAAATGCAGCTAGCAGGTGTGGGCACTGCGGCCAGGAGCTTGGACATCTCTACGAGCGCAGCCAGCGGCGCGGGCGGGATCCGCGGGTCCGCGCTCGACACAAAGGTGTGGGGAGCAGTCCGTGTGCTGGGACACAGGGATGCTCTCCAGGGCCACCTTGACAGCCTGAAGTGAGGGGCTGGCAGGGCCCTCAGGGTTTCAGTGTAGGCAAGAGCAACTCGTTGCAAGTAGGATGAAATAGCCCCAGGTGACCGTACAGACCGGACAGGGGGAGGCAGGGTTGTGAAAAAGAAGGGCCTGAAGATCCCAGCTGACAAGAAGCTGGAAAGCAGTCAGCAGTGTGTTTTTGGGATGACATACTGTTGTCTTCACAGCAAGATTTTAGCCATGTGCACAAGAGCAGTGATTATTCCCACTACATCAGTGGTTGTCTTGTGTTTTGGGTTTTCTGGATGTTGGTGTGCTGGAATGAGTCCAGCAGAGCCCACCAGGGTGGCCTCTGGAGCAGCTGACGTACAAGCAGAGGCTGAGGGAAGTGGGTTTATTTAGCCTAAAGAAAAGAAGAGGGAGAGGGGGTGTTATTGCTGCATGCAACAATCAGAGGCTGTGGAGAAGACAGACTCTTCTCAGAGGCAGACAGTGATATCACCAAAAGGCAACAAATACAAGTTGTGACATGTGAGAATTTTACTAGATGTAAAAAAAAAAGAATTCACCATGAGGGCGTGAGGGTGTTTAAACACTGGAGTAGGGGTCCAGAGAGGCAAAGTCTCCTTCCTTGGAGGCAGTCAAAGCTTGACAAGACAAGGCCCTGAGCAAACCCATCTAGCTGGACTTGTTTTGAATACGAGGCTGGATCAGATGATGTCCCAGAGGTCCCCTCCAACTTGAACTATTCTATGATTCTGTGATATTGCAACAAATTCCTTACTAAGTATTGACAGAATCAGTCAATATTACTCTGTTAGAGCCATTTACAAGGCATTTTGTCACAGATCTATCTGTCTCTATACTATAGATTAATGATGTTTTCATTATCATACTGTGTCTTATAGAGGAAGCAGCTATCTCTAAAATGCACTCTATTTTTTAAAACAAGAATCGAAACAAATAGGCCAAGAATAGGCTCTAGCTTTAATGTTAGTTTTACTAGAGACAGGATGAACTCAGCCTAAAATATTTTTCCAGTCAAAGCAGAACAGCACTGCTCAGTGAGAGCAATTCCATCAACATTGCAAACATAATCAGCATTCAGGACTTCATCTTAAAATATCCATTTGATAAAGTGTGGGTATTGTAGGTTGACACGATATTTTGAATGAGCTTTAAATAGTGTCAGAGATCTCTTCCTTTGTCCATTTGTACCATATCCCCACAGAGGCATTACAGTGTTGATACATCACAGCACTTGTGCATTTGCCATTTATTTGTGACTGCGTAATTTCCAGTTGGTGCCGTGCTGCGTTTTTGTCTGCAGAAGGTGACTCTACCTCCCCAGCACTGTGGGTCTCAGCAAAGAAAGGGAAAGAAATGTATTCAGAATGTAGGTTAGTGGTCAGGTCTCCTCTGCATCTTGAGGTAGCAACATGCTGCTTCTGGTCCTAAGCAGGAATATAACCACTACAGTGATACTGGAGAAACTCTGTCATCTCTTGCACTGGGCTGAAGACAGATGACCATATATATCAGGCTGCTGAGTATGAAATTCTCTCTAGTATTAAGATATCCTAAAAGTTGGACCTAATACAATTTGATAAAGAGAAAAGCCTGTGACAGAAAACACATTGTCAGTTCCAGACTCCCCTGTATGCCCAAAGAAGGTGAGGGAGTTTCCCTCTTAACATTAACATAAACTTTGTAATCTGTATAGGAAATATATCAAAAGAAAAAAAAGTAACATTTTTGTAATGTGGCTATACCAAGATAAATGTCCTAAAAAGTTACTGGATTTTATACTAAAAATAAACAATCTATTGGATTTTTACAAAGGGGAAGTTTAAGGCCTCTCGTGTCATCTAGACCTTTGTAGAGTGTTAAAAAAAAGCCATTCAGGGCATAATATTTCTGCAAGGCTTACCATGCAACTGAGGCACTTTTTTTCACCCAAACATAGGAAGGTCACATAAAAGACCTGAGCTAGGCAAAAAAAACCCTGCTTATACTGACAATACCTAGGATAGTGAGAATGCAAGACCTCTGTTGAGTTTCCCTGGTTCTCACAGACTTTCCAGGTAGGAGAGTTTCCTCTTCAGAAATGCATGGAATTATCTAATCTTTTAAAATTTTCCTTTTCACACTGATCCAGAAACACCATAACAGGTTGCCTTGCTCGTTTCAGGGTTCAGTTCTGAAGGATTACTCACATAGGGTTGATCTTGGCCATAATGGTTGTGTGCTGGTCTCCAGAAAGTCTGGTCAAGCAACCTTGAAACTCAAAATTACTTTAAGAGGAGTTAAAGTTGTTTGCTGGTATTGGCCTATATGAGAATCAATTCTGATTCTTTCCTGGGTTGGATTCCCTGCAGATTACAAGAGAACAGAGAATTCCACAGAAAATTATGTGTAAAATGAATATCAGTCATAACTCACTGAATGCCAATTTCCCAGCACCCTATATCAAGGATGATCTGGAATGTCCTCTGTGACTTCTGTGACAGCAAAAGTTATGGATTAATTTGGTATTGGCCAGAAGGCACTTCCCCTCTTCTTTATAGGAGAGGAGCCTTTATAAAGGCTGCTTAATAGAGCCTTAATTAAGGCTGTTTCAGTTTTGTAAACATCTAGTGCAACAAAGATATAAATGTAAAATTTGGTTACGTTCTCTGACTCATTTTCCCTTTTCCTGGTGTGTCTTTGCTCAAGTGGGTCAGTAGGCAGGTGACTTGGTTGGGGTGATGGGAAGACTGTGTGTGATTGGGAATGGCAGCTCAGGATCATTCCCAGTGGGCTTGGAACAGCATCGAGATGGATACAGATGAGTCATGCACAAAGTGCCAGCAGCCTGTGGGATGTGTGCAGTGTGTGGCTTTTGGTATGGCAAGCTGCAGTGCAGGGTCTTCATTCCAGTGAAACATCCAGTCAGTTTTCCCCACAGTGGGATACAAGACATTCTCGAGAATGTGTATTTTTGCTGCTGCATACCAAGGCTGTTCACCATAATGTGATCTCTTTACAAAAAAGAAGGGTGAAGTTTTGGAAATGCACCTGTGGTAGAGATTCCCAGGGCTAGAGTGAACAGACTGAGAGTCCCAGAATACAGGAGTGTAACTGGGAGTTCCCACATCACAGCTCATGGAAAGTTAAAAGCACTTCTTTGTTTTCTTTGGGTTATTGGGTCAGTAGTAGTCAAAGGCTATGTTGTGCTTTTAGTACGTATTTGCCCACAGGAAAGTCATGACTTTTTTAATGGGTTCTCTGGTGCCAAAATGCAGATTACAAGACTGTAAGTGTAATGTGCATTTTTCCTTTCATCTTCGGGATATGCCAGTATTTGTAAAGCAGCGAGTCAGCTGCTGTGTTCACGGACAAAGGGATCGGCCGCTGTGCCCTCCCCGGACGTGGCAGCAGCTCGTGGTCCCTGGAGCTGGGCTGTGCAGCATCCCTGGGGTCGCAGCAGTCCCTGCCCGCCGCGCAGCCTCCTCGCTGTGCCCTTTGTGCCGCCTCCCTGCTCCCGCCGCTGTGGCAGCCCTGTCCCACCTGTCCCCTGCCTCTGCTTGCAGCACCTCACAATTGATCTGGCTCCGGAGCTCTGAAATACCATCAAGGCACAGGGATGTAGCTCGATTTCTGCAGCTGGAATGACTGGGAAACAAAATGGAGGGGAGGGAGAGCACAGGAGGTGTGGGAGGGGGGTTAACGTGGAGAGTGAGGGATGGAGCAAAATCCGACAGCAGAAGAAAGGGAAGGAGCTGTGAGAGGTGGGCAGAGAGCAGAGGAACAGCGGTAGCGGGAAGAAATTGAAGCATGAATAAAAACTCCTTTGCTAATTGCTCAGGGAGGTGGAGGGTGAAATCCACCAGGAAATGGTACAAGGTTCTTTGTGGCAAGAGCGAGGGGGATAATTAGTGGGGATTTCTTGTGAAATAGGAAGAAAACTGACCTCCAAACACAGCAGGGGAAACTGGGATGTATGACAATTTCCAGTTCAAGTTCTCTTTACAGGTCTGTCAGCATGGACTAGTTCATACTTGGCAGCATCAGCAATACCAAAACTAAGAGTTCAAAAATCACAACTCTAGCCCTTCGTAGATAAGGAAATTTTCTTTCAAGTAATATATTTTTGGGTTCTCTTTGCATTCTTATGGTTTTGATGCCTTATATACTTGAATCCTGTTTTCATGGAGCTGCAAAATAATGTCAAAATTTGTCCATGTTCGTCAAGAAATCCCCAGAGTTTAAGAACTGAAGGTTTATGAATGCACCACAACTGGTAAAAAAGTCATATGAGTTGGTATTTCACTGGACTGTGATTAACACAGACCATATTAGATTAGATGAGAACTCCTGTGGTCCAGGAGCATTTTATCATCTGTATATTTGATGGCGCACTGAAGTGGGTCTGTTTCCTGTTTAATATGATGCTGTATCTTGCCACAAGGGTTACAGAGTGCCAGAGGACTTGGCAGCTCCTCTCCCTTAGGAAGAGAGGCAGTGAGCCAAGACTGAGGAGGAGTGCCCTAGAAGTTAAAGCCATGAGTGAGATAAGGGGATGCAATCGCAGGACAATCGTATCATGGATGGATAGTAATAGAGCTTTCCTAATCCATCCTGTAATTGTGGTAAGGGAGTGCTACCCCTACAGGGTTTTTGAAGTTAACTCGATTACACTGCCAAGATATTCATCTGCAATTATATTTTGTTTTCATGACATCTCTTAATAACAGAGTGACTGTGCAGCTCTCTGAGGTTGAGTACCCTCACACTGGACTGCTCCATTATCATCAGTATTATCATCCCCTTAGCTTGAAGATGCTCCTAGAATATCAAGCTAAATGAGTAAAACCACGAGTAAGCCAGAAAGTTAAAGATGGTCTTTAATAGCAACTTTTAGTCACTGGTGAATCTTCAGCTGGATGTATTTTTACCAGTAGCTATATATGTAAGGACTAATTTTTCTAGCTACAAGTTTTATGCATACTTGGGACACCATACAAAAATAATGGAAAAGCACTTTCTACTATAGAAACAGAAGATTCATCAGTATAAAATGCTCTGAATAAAGGGACCCTTTTTTAACACTTGTACTAGAACGTTTGTCATGATAAACTTCATTTCTGGATGAGATAGAGACTGACTGGAGACACAGGTGTAAATAATGGCAGGAGTGAAAGACCTTTAGAAACTTCTCTGCAGTCTCTGCTGTACAGGAGAATTTTTCTGAGGTACATACCTAGAGGCAGGGACATTTAAAAATAAAACTGTGCAAACCCCACCCAAACCATACACTGCCCTACATGCACACTTCTTCAAGAGAGGAGAGTGAGGCAGAGATGATGGATGTTAGTCTTATCAGTTAATGTGCTACTCAATGGAGTTTAGATGCTATGGGGATGAAGGCAGCTTAAGAGCTTCTATAGACTATGAAAGAATAATTCCATCACTGCCAAAGCATGTAACACCTGCTCACACAGGGGTTCTGACATCAGAAAGAGATTTTCAGCAAGGTCATAAAAAAACTTCACATTAGGGGAGCTCTGATATGGTGATTTTAAAAGTCATGATAAAAGCAGATTAAATAGAAAATCAAAATTTAAATTGACAGTCATTATGAAATTTAGGTAGAAAATAAGCTAAATTAATCTTCCTTAAATGAAGAAAGAAACAACCTAGCTGCCACCAAACACCTTAGTAGAATAAGCCATCTTTAATTAGTTAATAGAAAACAATTTATAATGTGTTTGTTGGTCCATCTCTTATTTACTAATATTTATGTACTTGAACCTGCAAGCTGATTTTTTATGAGATAGTTTTTATAGATATGCCTGGTACCAGAACATACTGTGGAAAAAAAAGACCAACCACTCCTATTTGCAGTAGTAGCCATTGACTATACCATAGTACTCAGATGCAATCCTGCTCTGATGCTTCTTGGAGAGACTCTGTTGGGAAATGGAGCAGAGGGATTTTTAATCATTCAGAAGAGGAAGAGCTAGAGCAAACTGAATCTAAACTTTTCATATGGCAGAAAAATCTTCTGATGTGTGAACTGTGATATATCTAGGGAGTGTGAAAACAAAAGGACACACAAAATGGAAAATCAGTGGTGCTTTCTTTTTTAAAGACAACATAAGCCTGCTCTCCTCAGTACTTCCAAATGATTGGAGGTAAGTGGCCTCTGTTCAGCATCTTGATCTGATCCAGAGGTGGCTCTTCCAGACATTGAAGCCCCACATATGAATTTGGGATACCAGATCAGAGCCTGTGAAAGCCCCCTACCCTTCAGTGTCATATACATTCTTCTGGTTCTAACGCTAGTGCTCTGGGAGTTTCAACATCCTTTTTGTTTTGGCAAAACTCTCGCATCTGTTTCAAATTACACAGGAAGATGATAATTTCATTAAATGCTTCAGTTAGATTTATAGAGAGTCCTAAATGCACTTTGTGACTGATACTGGACATTAATTCCTCTAGGTTTTGTTTGCAGAAAGTTGCTCACACTGTTATTGCTCTCTGGTCAAAGGTTACACTTCCTGCTCTCTATCAATGCAACCAGCATGTAAAGTGTCTTCAGATATTAGTCAGATCACCATGCCACAAGGATCTGCCTGTGGCTGTCAGCAAAGTTACATCTGCATTGAGATGTCTTCAAGTCTTCCTTGTACTGGAGGCTAACTCTATACTTTCATAATTTGAGAAATTGTGGGAGTCTTTTTAATGTACCTCTGTCTACTCATTCAGTCATAATCATCATGTACAGGTAGCCCATATCACAAATTTTAGAAACTTGTGTAGCAATAATCACCTTAGTAAAACCTACAAAATGAGGAAAAGTAAGTGTTTGTTCCAGGAGAGTCTGTATGGCAGGGCCCCAAATGCATTCTGGTAAGGCAATAGACCGTAAGTCTGCAGGAGCAAATGATCCCTAGCCATGAGAGGTAACTCTCCATGCTGACTCCAAAAGAATTATTCTTAAGGTACCCACACCATAATTTGTCTTTTCTACTTGATCTAGTCCTTTTCTTATTCTTCAGCTGTAAGAGTTCATTGTGACAGAAGCCCTGTGTGTTTGAAGTACCAGAGAGATGCTCTGGAGCTGAGCTACAGCTCTTAGGCATATGTGTTATCTCAGTTCATGTGTCTGGGGTGGTTTGAAATATTGGCCACTCTAAAGACCACTTGTGTCAGCAGGGCAGTGCTCTCACTGTACCTTAATTTGGACCATCTTGAAAAAAACAGCATTTCTGTATTGCCTTCTCCTTTTGTTCCCTGTCCAAGCTGGTGCGGCGCTCTCTGTAATGGGTTGTGAAGAACATTTCCTCCTTCCATCCACACACATTCTTGCTGAGGCTAAGTCCCTTTGAGTAAATAATCAGTCATGACAAAATGTAATCTTATGTGGAGGTGGTAGTAGTTCCCCCTCTTGCTTTAAGGCAACTAGACAAACCTCTCTGGGCCCATCCACTCCACTAGCCCCCTCCCTAGGGGGGATTCTTCATCCCCATTTTCATAATAGTTTCTTGAGATAAACACTCCAAACTTACATGATTCCTCTGGGGTAAACTTTGAAAGTCAACTAATTTAGCAGAGTGAAATTTAACTTGCTGAAGGAAAGGATTATTAATTTGTTCTGTTTCCTTTTGTTGGGTTTTCAGTTTTCTTATATACAAGTCACAGGTTGACATGGAAAGGATGAGGGAAAATTACTTTCAAATATCTGCAATGTATATGTTGAAATGTAAATGTTGAAATATAACACTAGTTTGGTCTTTGGGTTTTGCGGGGTTTTTTTTCTTTTTTAAGTTCTGTGTGTTTTTGTTAGAGTTTTGCTGATCCCAGACATCGTTGCTGGCATGACCAGATCACAAACATCTGGCATTCAGACAGCAGCTTAAAAAAAGAGAGGACTTTATACAAAATTAGCTTCAGAAATCATTGTATTTCATGGAAAATATTTTCAGAGATTTAGTGTTGTGAACTGGAGTCCTGAAGTCGGTTCCTAATAATGATGCTGCCAGATTAATGTGCTTGTTGATGCCTATGCAGTAGCACACACCTAAGACCCCAGAGAATGACCCACAGGAGAGCTGGACACACAGCATCACCAATGCACTCTCTGTAATGAGGATGCCTTAGGATTTTAGCTTTAATATTTTATATATTTTTGTAATCTTGCAATTCTTTAGTGTATAACTCTGAACTCTGCATAGAGTGTTAGCTACTGGACAGCAAGGACACCTTACTGTCTCAGGCCCCAAGAGATGTAAACAAAAGTGAGTTGTGAGGGGAGCAAACTTGAGCTAAATTACTTCATTACCTGAAGCTGTAATTGGAAGATTAATCCCCAATATGCAAATGGACCAAACTTATAAAAGTGTGAAAACCCATGACCCATTGTCCATTTTGGGTGTAGCCCTGGGGGGGCTTCGTCTGTCCAAAATGTACCTGAAGCCCCTTCAATAAATGTAATCACTTTTTATTCTCTTAATTTTGTCTGGCCTCTGGTTTTAGGTGGCCCTGAAAAGGCATCAATGACTATAGAATTTGGCCACTACCTGTGGAAAAACATGTTATGTTGGTGAGATGTCAACTTCTAAAAGCATAGTGACTGTATTAGAGATTCAGTGTTAATGGTCTAGTAGTACACCTTACACACAAAAATTTAATTTAAAAAAAGTCATTACCAATGTTTTGTGACTAAATTAATGAAGATACTGTATTGATGAAAGCGAAGATTAAAACACTGTTTTAATCTTTAAAACACTGTTTTGTTTCATCAACATGAGCATGGATGAGAAATCTGCAAATAGTAATACCTAAAAGAAAAGTCAACAAGTCTGGTTTTGGGAAGAGGTAGGTCCAAATATTTAAGTACATATGTGAACTTGAGAGCATTTGATACTGGAGAATTCAAAAAAGAAAACCTTGTTTAGAGAAAGAAATAGAACATGATATAGCTGGACCTGGTTCCTGCTCAGAAATTCCATAGGAAGTAGGCAACAAATGTTGTGCTGCAAGAGGAATATTTGGGGCTTACCACAAATACTAAATGACATCAGTGCTTTCAGTGCTGACAGAACTGCCAGTTGCTCTGAGTTGTGTTTGCACGCCTCATGCTTGTCATGGTATATCACTACACAGATGTTTTGCACCAAAAAACAAAAAGGAATTTCTTTATAGTCATCTTTTTTACTATGTTTTCAGAATCATGAATTTGCAGTAAAACAAAAATGGTTTTGAAATGAGAAGTGAATATATGAAAGAATTTTTTACCTAAATATTCTGCCTGACTACTTGAGTCACATTTAATTCTGCCTTAATCTGACACAGAAAAAGAGGTCAAGATATTTTCTGGACTGAGTTTTACAGTTTGCAAATTTAGAAGCAGGACTAAAACACAGCTAAGTGTATCACTGTTCATTTTTTAAAGACACTTTTCTGCCAATTATTTTTCAAGTGAAATAGTTTGACATCACTATATTTTATGATGATTGAAGTGATTTTGATCTCTGATTGTTTCATAAAGTTGCCCATCAGATTGTAAGCAAGCATTAAGATTAAATTCATTTTTTTGTTGAAGCTTTTTTTTCCTTGATTTCTCCACTAGTCCATATAAGCTCTTTTACTGTTCTTGCCACACTGAGAACCAACCAAAAGTGCATCAAACAACTAACTAACACTGATGACTAATTACTAACAATTCACATGTGGTCTGTCCTTTTTTCAGTCCTCCTCTTGGAGAGAAAATTGCATGCATAATGGAATATTTTGCTTTGGCAGAGTTTTATTGTTTAAATGCAGGGTTTGGGGAGGGGAGTGGTATATATGACGTGTTTATTTGAAAATTGAAGAATTATGTCTTGTACTTAGAGCAGAAGTTGGTGATATTTCTGCTGATGTTTGCTACCACAGAAGTTCATTCTTGGCTGGCTCTTGAAGTTCTGGGTTCTTCAAACACATCCATTGTCCACTTAAAGACATGGCCTGGAGTCTGAAACTTCATTACCTGTCCTCCAGGAGTCAGGGTAGGCAATAGAGGACTGGGTTTGATTGACCTTGTGTTATACAAATCTTTCCATGCCATCCTTTCTGATAAACACGAAAGTGTATTGGGAGATTCCTTTGGTTCTTGACATTGTGTCTGCTTGGTATGTCAGGCTTCTGTCCCATATTCTGCAACCACCTTGAGAGCTTCTTTTGAAGAAATGTATTGATTTTAAAATTGCTCTCTTGACTTCTTTATCATTGTCCATTTTTATTTAATTGATTTTCTTTCTACATAACCTTCTGGAGGCTCTGTAAAGAGAGGAAAAAAAGACAAACAACTACCAACAGCTGGTTTCTTACTTCTGGTTAAACATCCCATGATATTTCTCAAGGATCAGCTGATAGTGCTAATTTTTCCAATCAAATTGTGTTTGGTTAATAATGCTTTTATCCCTGCTAGCTAAATTATGACTGGATCTGTGGTATCAGTATCCTCTTGTGTTGCGCCTGTCTGGCATATTATATGCTGCTGCCAGGTGTTGTTAAAACAGGATAGTGTGACCTCTTGGGGAATGTTTAAGCCAGGCAGAACAGCTAATATGCACATATTTGAGTGTACAACACCCATGTACATTCTCATTCATACATGGCCAGTAGACAGTAATAAAAGCACTTTGCTGCTAAATAAATCGAAAATAATATTAATACAATAAATGTCCAAACAGAATTGATTCTGTGTATTTTATAGCATCTGCTATTGCTCTGTTTTCAAGCTACTAATGTGTTCAAGTCTGCACAATATTGTTGTTTACAGATACAGTACTGGAGTCGGTCTGAGAGTGCCAATATTGGCCTATTTATCTAGTATTAAGTTCTGGCAGAGATTAACCATATGTGAACAATATCTTGTAGTCTACATTTCTAATGTATAGATTAGTTGTTTTCAGTCCCTTGTGTCCGTTTTCTATCAACAGCAATGAAGGTCTATCTTCCTTGAATTTAGTAAAAACTACTGAAGCTCAAAGTCAAAGGTCGAATGTCAGTGTTATGAGGATAGTGGTGACGTCAAAGTTATGGAAATTTACTGAACTAACTCTGCAGTAGGAGAAATGCCTTCTTGCCCCTCTGTGATTGCTATTACATTACAGGAGTATAACATGCCATTATTCTGTATTTACTCTTTCTATCTAGTTCATTTACAAACATAAGGCACAAGAAAGCAGTGATTAGTATATATAGGTATGGAAAGACATGTTACCTGTTAATGTAATGAAGCAGCATAATTCATTCTTTGCTGTCTACATTATGTAGAGGGAAGCAAATGTGCATTAATCATGCAGAAAGCAGGAAATTGAGATGTATGGAAGGGAAGAGTGATATGATACAGGAACCCATCCCCCAGCCTCACAGAGCTGGCAACAGGTCCATTTTTGAATAATGTACATTTTGACAGACTTGTCATTTGACAGACAGGGCTGACCAGAAGGCATGTAAGGAAGCAGCTAGTTATTAGCAAGAAAAAGGAGTGAACAAAGCTTTATTACATCTAATGCAACATAATAGTGACCCAGTTAGCATCTGCTAATGTGGAGGTGCTGGCTGACAGGTTTCAGAGAGCAGCCATCCATGGGGACTCGTCACTGACCGCCGGCGTTTGTGGTGAGCGGTGTGTCCTGCACAGGCTGCTACCAAGGCTAAGGCTGCTCACCATAGCTTGGTGCCAGCTTCCCAACAGCCCTGCTCTGCACCATTCCTGCATGGAGAGACACAGAGAGGGGAAGGTGGAAGGCATCACCTGTCCCTTGAGACAAGGGCGGGTCCCAGGCTTGTAGCGACGCTGTGGGCAGCTTGTCCTGGGGCAGAAGCAAAGTCCAGCCTGCGAGATGCCACCCGTGCAAAGAGCCAGGGCACAGCTCGACAGCCTGCTGGGGCAAGGGCAGCCAGGGGCTGAGACCCGTGCTGAGAGTAGAGAAGCACAGAGAGCTCACAGCTCCTGCAGTCTTCATGTGTGGTGTGTGCCCATGCTTCACATGTCCACGTGGCTCACAGAGGGAGACAAACTCATTCAAAATCTGCTGTGCCAAGCAGAGCAGTGCTTGCACATTTCCCACTAAAACCCTGGCTCCCGGGGTGCAGGACCAGCTTGGCACTAGCTGTGCCAAGGCAAGCAAGACAAAACCCCGGAGTCTGCTCAGCTGGTCCCCATCAGAGCCATATCTTGGCATCCATCTTCTGTCACCCTTTCCCCAAGGCACGGCATCATGGCAGGACCAGAGAGGCAGTATCTGGGTGCCACTTTCCTACTGTACTCCAGTCTCCTTCAAGAAGGGGTGGCACATTATTGCTGCTTTGACAGGCCTGAACTCTTCATTTCCGAGGTCCTTTGGAGGGCTGTAGTCCCTTCACCACACACTGTTTTGCAGAGGGAAAACAAGAGCTGAGTGGAAGCTGGTGTGCACCCTGGTGCAGCTTCATTGTAACCTCTCTTCTGTTCTCAGCAGTGCATGTTGGTGGAGGTGGGGCGTGAGAGTGAAAATCATGACTTTTTCAATCACTGATTTGTGGGCTCTGTTACTCTGCACTGGCCAAGGCAGGTGCTGCTGAAGGTGCCCACCATATCTGTTTGATTAAATTTGAATTCACAAAGGTGCTGCATATGATATTCATATATACCTTTATATACATATATGCATTTATACACACTTTAAATTGCATAAGGTCATAAAAATTGTGAAGATTAAACATAAAAGGAAAATCACAGAAAAAGCAGCTCCTGCTGATGTTCACCAGCTCAGTGAACTAGCATGCTCAGTGTTACTTTTTTAACTGCTACCTATTTTTCTACTAGTTGTCACTTAAGGAAAGTTAAAATAATTTTTCTTTATTATGACTCTCATAAAAAACGATCACTGTTTATTTCATTGCTGGTTTATTTCCTTTTCTCCTCTCAGCTCTGTTTTTTTATATCTGTCTCAATTTTAGATTTAGTTTGCGGGTATTTATTTTGCTTTTCTATTTCCCCAAATTCCAAAGTGCTTTATACTTAAAAGAAACCAAATACATCTTTCAAAGTGAAAGATATTTATCTTGCCTAGGTAGCCTCATACCCAGGCAAATAGCATATAATAAAAATAAATCCAAATGGAGAAAAGTGATGCTTATGAAATCATAGGCATAAGTGTTAGAGAACTCTTAAGCCCTTATACTGGTTATAGGTAGCAGATTGTTACATTTAGTTTGCTATTAATTGGTTTGGGGCTGTTAACTGGCAGCTATGGTTCAGTTACTGGCACACAGGACACTTGCCTTGATTTTGATTGTTCTGCTCTTCTTTCTCTCTTCCCATTTTCCCCATAGGTTCTCTCACATCAGGACAAAATCTGCAGGTCTGTACTGTTTTGCAAAATTATTTTTCAAGAGCCCCTGGATGGTATTTCCAGTCACTTTTTTGCCACATAATTTTGTCTCCAGCTGCCAGAAGAAATTTGAAATGCCTCATAGTCACTTCTCAAACTGATAACATGTGAGTAGTCCAGAAGAAATTGTTTATACAGTTTCTGACATAGTATGTCTTGTAATGCTGCTCTGTGTCATGTTCCATAGTTTTATGTCCTAATCTGACATTATGAGATTACATAATGCATTCAATCTTTAAACAAGTATTCCTTTCAAATGTTTGACAGAGTTATGGCACTTCAGATATTATTTCTTATTATGGACAGATAGGTCAAATCTGCAAACAATTTAATGGCCATACATTGCTACCCTTGTCAAATCAATCCTCCCTGCAAGAGTGCTATCAGCAGAAGAAACATTTAGAAGCCTAATCCTTCAAGGTGCTAAACATACCGGTGCTCTAAACTCAAGCAGAGCTGAGGGCTCTCAGCACCTCTCTGGAGAAGGGCTCCAATTAACCTGCTTTTATAGTAATTCTGAATGCAGCGACTTCCTGCACATATGTTAGGACTCAAACGGCCCTTCAGATTTACTCCACTGAAACCTGAGAAGAAGCTATGCAACCATGGACTAAAATGGCTCCATATGCTTCTTGGCTCCAGTATGTGCTGAGAATTTGTTTTTTTCTTTCTCTCAGCTGAGAATGCTGCTCTCAGTTCTGCGGAGCTTCAGAGAAATGTGGTATTCTCGTTAACACTTTAACCCTGGTCCCAAATAAATTACCTCATGCCACCATTTAGCTTAGCAGCAGCAGGCACATTGAGAGGATTTGAGGTGTCAGAAGGGGACCAAGCTTGACCCCGAAATCTTAGGAAATCAGTGTTTCCTTTAAAGAGCTCCTGTTTAAAGAGTTGGAGAAGAGAAGAGTGCCTGAAATACACGCAGCCCTGTGGAGCAAACACTGATATGATTAGTCCTCAAATTAATCTAGGTTGTCCAAAGAAGGCCTGACAGATCCTCTCGCTTCCTTTGTTGGAGCAGTGCCCTTGTTCATGTCTACATTAGCTGAAGTGCTGTCTGTACAGGGAGATCATTGGCCTCTCATTTTATCTGGTTTTCTGTGTAACTCAAGGGGAATTCCTCTCTGACTCATCCAGACAAAAGTCCTAATGTAGGAAAGAAAGATCCAGATGCTGGACCTTTAAGATTTCCAGGACACTTTTACTTTTTTTGAAGGCATGATGGAAACACCAGCTTTCATTTCAGAAAACCGTAATGCCTGCCATGCTCCTGCTTCTCTCCCAAGCTGCCAGTTTCATGCCTTCTTTCTGAATATGTATCACAGTTTCCATCTCCTGGTGTGCTGTGAAAGCCATGAGGCGCTTCCCGTGGCCGCGAAAGCGCACCAAGGGGTCAGGCGGCGCAAAGGGCAGCAGATGTCACCAGACCCTGCACAGGCGACCTGCCCCCATCTCCCCACTGCTCGACCAACACCCTTTGGACATGTTTCCCTGAGAAGCATTTCAGATATGCAATGCAGAGCTGAGAGGGAAGGATCAGGGTCACGACCAAGAAGTCTGAGAGGGAATGTGCGCGCCTGGGAGGCACTGGGCGGTGCAGCGTGTTCCCTCAAGTCTCGTGCAGGTGCACTGAATAAATCAGCCCTAGATTGCTTGAAAGTATGCAGGAATTTATTTGTAGCCAGGGGAGCATGTAATAAGGGTGTCTGGGAATGAAAAGCGGGTCAGCACCAGCTCTGTATCGTTATGGACATTAACAGTCTAAATCAGGGAATATGTGGTGATTGCAGGGACTCTCAGATGGTCTTGGAGTACCAGCTGAAAGAGAGAGATGATCAAAATGCAGCTCTGGACTTGGACCCTGCTCTCAAGTCAGACTTAATAGGAACAAGACCTCTAAATATACTGACTGCAAACAATGATTTGTTTCTGACTCTGCAGAGCCTTGCTGTGAAGAGCCCCGGAGCCATGACATATAAAAAGGGGGGGAAAGGCTTAAATTGGCAGAGAGAAAATAAATTCCATGTCCTAATGCTGGCTGTTTAGATATGTGGGGTTGTAAATGAAGAGTTTTAAATATTTCTTCACTGTAAAATAATGTTCCCACTTGCTAGGAAGGCATTTGTGTTCATGGAAAAACAAAATCAAAATGCAGTTATTCCAATAGATTGTTTGAATATTCCAGTAAAAGTTCATTTTATAAAAACAGATTAGTGGTGAAGTAGCATTTAGCTATAATACCACACAGGTTTTTAGTAGTGATATCAAAGCTAATTTTACCATTTAATGAGAATGAATCAGCACAGTGGGAAATACCTTTTGTAGCACATTACATATGTACAATTCCTTCCAATATATTTCCCTCTTTCTTCTGAAGAGAGTTCACTGTGTTTTCTTCTTGCTATTCCAGTCTATTACACCTGGGTGGACTCCTCTGAGTCTGTATACAAATATACAGGTACACACAAACTCTCTTTAAGCTGATTTGACTAACTGGCCCATGAATAAGTGTCCCAGGAGTGCTTGGCAAGTCTCAGTAAAGCCACACTATAAAAACAATATTTCTTATGAAATATTTCCAAATGTGTTAAGTAGTTCTGGATTCTTCTAGGAAGTTCATAAGACAGGACATTTCAGAAATGAGCATAGTGAAACTAGGGCGTTTCAATACTGTTTCTAATAGACAAAGATATATATCATCTTATTTCTGCTTTTCTCATATAGATGTTGGAAGGGTTAAAATCACCCATGATTTGTAATTATGAAAGCATTGCTTGAACTGCTTATAGTCTTCTAAAATCTAATCAGAATGACTGGGATTTGCTGTGGCTTAAGATTATTTTCTTAATCTAGTAAAAATGTTTAACCATTTCTGATAAGTCGTTGAGAGGAGAATGGTTTGGTTTGTTCCTGTTCAAAAAAATGAAAGACATGCTGAAAAACTTTTCCATGCATTGTCCCAGGGAAGTTGTGAGGGTACTTGTGCTGCTATTCTGCTACTGTGTCTGTTCCTATTCTTGTGAAAAAAATCTATTGCAATCAGCAAAGCCTTCAACAACAGCAAGGTAAAAACAAACTCCAAGTACTCCAAGTAAAATCCGTTTTTTTACCAGTAAAGTAAACTAATTTATTTGAGCTTGGAGCTTCAGTACTCTGTGGTAATGCAATCTCTGCAGATGCCACTCCTCTAGTCACTCTCAGAGCCTGGCAAAAACATGGTCTCCAGTACACAAGTGAGCATTTCCCACACAGTGACCACAGGACCCAGACCCCGTGGTGTAGCTGCATGTTATACAGCCTATAAATTATTTAGAAAAGTGTATGTTTTAAGAAACAGTTGTACTTGTTACAGTAATTTGGGTATTTTTAATAATTTTTATTCTCATAACTTATGAGCATGTTATCATACTGCTTATGGGTTGGTCCTGTATAAATAGTACCCAAAATTGTGCATATGTATCACCCTCAACTAGCAGAGCACTATGGTGTATGCCTAATTTTAAATAGCTTCCATGGAAATTAAAGCTGATTTTAAAAAGTGTACTTTGAACATTTTGCCAAATTTGACTTAGATGTGCAAGGAGTACCTTAGTCAAGTTCACTTACATTCCCTTAAACATAAGCAAAACAATTGCTTTAACATTATATGTGTGTGCCATTTCTGCAATTATCTCTAACAGCAAGATGTATCCCATGGGCTTGAGAAACTGCTTTGCAGTTGGGATTCTGTGCTTCACAGTCCAACAGATTATGTACTGGTTTGGGCCTAACAAATCACTCACTCCTAAGGCTGTGATGCCTATGATGACTATAAGTGAGAAACTATTTAGTAACTAAATGCTTTTCCATTCACATACAGTTAGAAACATCACAGGTACATTCAGTGCAACTGGGCCATCTGATAAAACTATCTTTTCTTATTCTTTGTGTGATCTACCACTAGTTCAAATATTTAAATGACTGCTAACAGTTTAATACAGGTTATCTTGATAACACAAATATAATGTGATTTGGTTGCTTAATGTAGGTATTTTTATCAGCTCTCACAAATCCACTTACAATGACTATTGACTGAACTCCTGGAAACAAGATCTCAATGACTAGTTTCCTTTATTGGCTAAGTGGCTGTTTCTTCATGGGGAAATGTGGAAATGCATTTATACTCTAGGGAAAATTTCTTAAGAGATGTGTGACCAAGGAGTTTGTAATCTGAATTTCCAGAGAGCTGAAGCAAAGAAGGACCCACAGAGTCAAAGCTTCAGAACTACTGGTAGGAGGTGACCACTGGGGTAAGAAATTGGAAACCAGGACTGGGCTGGCTTGTAATTTTTCTTGCCTTTGTTTTGTCTTTTCTGAGACTTTTTTCACTTACTGGTGGAAATGTCTCAAGAGCAGAGAAGTTTGCCACCAAAGCAAACCTGGACAGAGATGATGTAAGGCATGTAGGGCAGATTCTAGTGTGGAGCTAGTTCCATTTAGCTAGAAGTCCATTGTGATCCTGAAGTGCTTAGAAATGTAAGCATTACATTCAAATGGGATGTTAGAAGCAGGTTGTTGCTTGCAAGTTTGTTCCAGCCTGCAAGCCTGCTACAGCTTGTGAATTTAATTTTAGCTCTGGAACTTGCTCCAGTTTTGCAAGGTTACTGAAAACCTGAAAGAAGCCAGATTTCTTACATGCACCAAGAATAGCATGACAGTGTTTTCTCAAGAATTGACACTCCCCCCTGCCCCTCCAAAACAGTGCCCCCCAGCACCAGGGGCTTGAACCAGGTTTTCCCACGTGTTAAACACATGCTGGACCATTGCTATCTGATAGCAATCATTCCCCACCCCTTTCCTCCCAGGAGCTACAAGGATTTAATTAGTGAGTTTTTCCCAGCCTCAGAAACCAAGAGACACAAAGAGGACAGGAGCCAAAGTTTCTTGGTGCTGCAATTCATACTGCGCCCTGCTTAGCTTTGTCTCTGCTGCCTGCATTGCAAATTAAAAAAAAACAGTTTCAAAAGTTAGAGCAGCACTGGTTTGACTAACAGCCTGCTCATTGCAAAGTATTTGCATTTGAGCTTACTGAACACTCATTATGTATCAGGTACTCAGCCTTGTAAAATTGATCCAGGAAAGGTTTGCTGCACCAGCTGTGCTCCTGCCTTGCTGGCTGTGTGTTGAAGAGTGCATTGCTTTTGCTCCACAACCGAGCAGATAGCACAGCTAAAGTTCCCTGAAGCAGCCTGGGAGTGAGGGCACCAGAACAGCTCTTTTCCTGGCCATTAATTCAAACATCATGTAATCAGTCAGATGAATCTGCCCTCCTTTGCAGCTCTTGTGGAGATTGCTGTCCTCTCAGCTCCCTTGAAAGTCACCTTGACTCAGTAGCGCGTCTTCCTTTACTTAGAGTCCACGATAACCCATGGGCAGGCTCATTTTGCCAACAGACATATCACACCATGGTTTGGGTCAAAGAGACCCTAAAGATCAGTTCCAACTCCTTGCCACAGGCAGGAGCAGCTTCCACTAGACCAGGCTGCTCAAAGCCCCATCCAACCTGGCCTTGAACACTTCCAGGAACGCGGCATCCACAGTTTGTCTGGACAAGCTGTGCCAGTGCCCCACCACCCTCAAATCACACGGCCATCACTGCCTGGCATCAACAGATTGCTGTCTAGAAACAGAGCTGACATGAAAGCAGCAGGCATGGCAACACCCCACAAGATCACAAACATATCTCTTATAGCCCTCCTCTCTGAGGCTGTCCCACAGCCTGGCTGGTTTTTTGTGGTTTTCTTAATTTTGATCACATGTCAGAGCTGAGAGTGGCACATCAGCCTTGAAAGAGCCCTTTGAAAACGCCTGTGTAGCCAGCCTTGTCTCAGCACCACGCCCAGCTGCTCCGGAGCAATGTGCATTTTAAGGAGAAACAGCTTTGGTAGTCCATCAGCTTTCCTCTGTTGCATATTTTATGTCACCACTGTATTGCAAAATGGATACTCCATATTACAAAATTAATATTGAAAATATTTCCTCTGCATTTTATGGACTTTATTTGTGCTTTGTTTTCCTGAGATTCTTATTTTTGCCTCTGGAGAATTAGTGGTATTATTATCAAGGGCAAGCAAGACTGGAATTAATCTGATTTAATCTTTAATTATTACTTATGATGGGTTTTAGATTACATACCAGTATTGTCAAATGCCATTTTACAAGCTAGAACAGAGAGATGCACAGTGAGCTGGGGCACTGGGATTACTCTGAGACCGCCTCAGTGAGGTTTTTCAGTGGGGGCAACAGCCATTGCATGTTGTGAGGTTTGGTTTAAATTGCTATTGCTCTAATCAAGCAAGCAGGGACAACACTTGGACAGGAAGCTGAAAAAATTATAAAAATTTTAAAGCTGAGCTGAGAGCCCCCACCTGGGTAATTTCATAGTTAGCACAGCTCAGGCGTCCCAGCCTTCTTCTTTGGCAGCAGCTGTTGTCTGGAAGGCTGCACAGAGCATCTGCTACAAAAAGGAATAAAAGAAAAATGCAAAGATTAGTGCACATGTGTTTAGTATCATCTATGTGAAGGCAGTGGGGTATTTCTGTGGCTTCTTTTGAAAGCTGGTACAGCTGAGTTTCCCCATAGAGCGTGCCTGGCTGCCTTGCTTGCAGAAATCCTGAGCAATACAGATGAAATTTTGGGCTCTCTGAAGTTCACAGATAGACTGCAGTTGGCATCAGTGAGAGGGAGGGAGTGAGACTCAGATTTTTCCCTAGTCTTTACTTCCTGCCTCCCCTGAGAGCAAGGGTGTGGATCTGGCTGTGTCAAACATCCTGCTGCTCTGAAAGTCTGCTTGGAATGCTGAGGAGGGCCTGAAGAAGTCGGGTGCAGGCCTGTGAGCAATCCATTCCTAAGAGGACAGTGATAGTGCACAAGTGAAATAGAGATGTCTTCATGCAGGGAAGTGGACACATCTTTTGAGATCATTTCCAGGCTTCCTAGGAAGGAAACCCTGCAGTGAAGCCCTGATGTTTGGCACTGTGTAGGCACCAAGATCAACAGCAGGGCAGCATCATTCTGTTAAAGATGGGCTTGCACACCCTGGGATAGTGCTGTCCTCAGCAGGGTTAAGCTTTCTGCATTACTCCAGACTGGGGAGGGAGCTGGAGTGTGTCCTCAGGTCTAGCAGGGTTGAAAATACCTGATTTCAACTCACTTTACCCAGTAGGAAAAATTGCTTTTCAATTTCTCTTTTTCTCTCTGTCTTTTTCCTGTTTTTTAACTTGAAGAGCGATTGCAACAATGGAGCTGAAGGGTGACCAAATATTGAATGCAAATTGTTTTATTTAAAATAGGGCTTTTTAACTCCTGGCAAGTCCCAGACAAATAATTCCTAAAACCTCCTAATTGCTTATGGCTGTCCACATTGGAAATTTAGTTTACATGAAGATTTAGGAGTAGCGCTAAATAATTACACGGCAGGATAATCTGTTCTTCTTATATAAGATCACAATAATTTTAAAATCTATCCATGGAGCAGTTCAGCAAAAACTGTTCTTCAGCAGCTATTTTGGGTTAGCTCAATGCATAGTCTATTAGAGGTATTACTTCTGCTGCAGAGTAATGAATCATATTTGCAGTCACAAAGTCACTTGTGTAATTGTCATTAAATATAACTAATACAGGGCTATTTAAAGAATTTCAAGACTGTCTGATATTCTGGAAGACACTGTTTCTCTGGAGAGAAAGGGTAGAAGTCCCTTATTCCAGCTATTCTCAGTGGTTTAATATGGAAGAAAGGGCACTGTCAGGATTTGTGCAATGGGATATTGTCATGCTCTTGCAGTTTCTATATAAAGTGAAAAGAGGGCTTCTTCATTTGGAAAATTGACTTGTAAGCAAGGTATAAAAGTATAGCAGAGCTCCTCTGCATATTAAAGCCTTGATTATTGATTTTAAAACCATTCACTTTGATTATTTGTCCTGAGCCCTGTGTTAACGCAGGACTTAAACCCCATATTGAAAATCAAAGCAGAAACTCTGAAAATACTGATTGTTGCAGACAAATTCCCTGCTGCTTCATTTGACAAAAAGATGGATTAGAACAAACTCCAGAGTGTTATTATTACCACATACATGAAAGATTGTTTCTTTTATTTGTATTAATTACTGATTAGTGCTTTCTGTATCTTCAGCTCTTTCAGATCTTTTGAATGAGATGTATTGCTTTCCATAGTTTTTTATCTAAAGGGAACCCTGACAGAAAACTGGTGTCTGGCCACTGTGCACAAGGAAATCATTGTGCTGAGACACTGTTCTTCAGGGAAAACCCTGGGTGAGATTCTTGGAGAGGTAAAAATAAGTTCACAGGTAATAATGCAGACAGATCATTTTCTATCCAACAAAATTGCCCTGAGTCAATACATAGTTTTAAACTGAAGCACAGAAGGAGAAGGAATCTGAGTGTGTGGGGCTCCTTGGTTGCGGGGTGCCTGGGGAGCAGCCTGGAGCTCACGGCAGTCCCAGCTGCAGGAGGAGTGTGGGGCAGTCCCTTGCTGGATGGCCTTCCAGCCCTGCAGGGCTGCCCAAACCACTCCTCCAGGCAAACTGGCACTGCTGGCATGGTCTGCCTGCAGAAACGTCTGGGGGCTTTTAGTTACTTGGAAAGAAACCCAGCGGAGTGGCTCCCACCCCAGCTGGGACAGAAAGCTGTGGGACATGTCCTAGCCAAGGGCACCAGGGACAGGGTGGCTTCTGACTGCCAAGTGCCACACTACCGGTCAGCCCTGGGGCTGGCAGCTGCTGCCAGTCCTTACAGCTTGGTGTTCCAGTGGTCTCAGCTGGGGGGGAGAGTCTCCTCACAGATCCCCTGAGTCTCCCTGCTCAGAGGGAGCAGAGGCCTTTCTCTTTGCCTGGGGAAAGGCACTTGAAGAAGCAGCAGTTACATAGGTAGGTGGAGGAGGTTGTGCTTAAGAACTTTAAAATATTATTGAGCCTGTGCTTCCCCATGGAGATTTCAAACCAGAAGACTCCGAGGCAGGTCGCCAAGAGTTAGGGCTGCAGGTTCAGCATCCTATCTGAGCGTTGGGGGAAAAAAAAGGTTTCCTCAGGTTCAGCAGTCTGGTTTTCATATGTTTTGTGCATAAAACAAAGTGGTTTGGATGCTAGGAAGTGAGGCAAGGTATCAATTAAGGTATCGGTTAACATGAGGCCAATGTTTTGTCAGGTGACTGCATGAAATTCAGTGATGAACCTTTTGTGGTCCAGGTTATGTTAAAAAGGGTAGTTTCAAAATAGCCTGTTGTACGTCATCAGTTGATATGTCATTTTCCATAATTCATGAGCACTGGGGCAAGATTAGATAATGGAGCCTTGAGTGAGAATTCATTAATTTCCTCCATGGTTTTAGAAATGTCAGAGGTGCAAAGCTGAGAATAATAAAAGTCAAACTCCTTAGATATATCTACTGTGCTAGGAAGAATATTACTCTGAGCATCTCTGATAGTATACAGTGTCTTAGTGTGCATGTGTCTTTAATTGGTATGCAAGGAGTTTATCTGCTTTACTGCCTGCACTTATCAGAAAAGATATAAAATGGGATGGTGATAATGGCTGCCTTCAAAGAAAAAGATATGTTCTTTCAAGGGTGTAAGTGCAATAAATCTTTCTGCTTTAAGGGCTCACTGGAAGCAGAAAGATTCTGTTCTGCTGACAACTGAATGTGGGGAATTTTCCCAGGGGAAAACAAATCACATTTCTCCATTCAAAATATAGTAAAAAAATCACTGAAATGTGATACTCCAGAATGTATATTACAGTATTTCATACTGAGTCCTTCACCAATTAAGCACACTTAGAGTTCTCAAATGGTTAATCAAAGGTGTCTGGCACTGAATATGTTTGGAATACACTTGGGAACTCCCACAGTAATCTGCAGTTCAGATTCAAAAAACAAAAGACTAAAAATAAGTGGTCAGCTTTAGGTTGTTTTTTAAACTATACCACAGGAATTAATTTGCCAGGAATAAGAGAGACAGTGCTGAGTTCATTGCTATTCCAGAACCATTCTGCACGTCTGTGGAAAGCAGAGTTAATACTACCGGTACCTACCGCGTCTCGAAGGGATCTTTTGTGAGTTGAAATCATTTTATTTACTTTAGAAAAGCCCACATTATTCATAAGAATCAAATGTTGTGCCTGACTGTTTTAGCAAAACAAAACAGACAAGGGTGTTTTAAATTAATCTGTCAGTATGGTGCTTTTCAGTGCTCACTTTGTTCATGTAGCCAGCAACTGATGTTAGCATGAATTTAAATAATTCTTCTTACTTTGAATAATGACCATGAAAGTTGAGTAATGGTATCTAGGAAATATCCAAACTTTTGAGGAGCTGCCTCTTATCTAGGACTGTTTGCTTGCTCCTCATCTCCCCCCGCCCCTGATTGCAGGGAGGTGCTCCACACAGCATATAACTGAACATAATACAATTTGATTTGTGTTGCAGTGTTCTCCAAAGAACAAATCTGTAAAATTACAACATGTGAAAGCTTAACACAATGATATAAAATGGCAGTGGCACGGTTCATATCTTAAACTGACAGACTGATGGTGATTATTGCAAGGACAATGCCCTGCATATGTCAAACGATTTGCAAATAATTTATGTCACCTTATCCTCCATTATTGTTTTTGCAGAGGACATAAACTGTGTCACTAATATTAAACTGTCGACAAAAAAAAGCCTACCTCAGCTCTTTCCTAGCTGAGAATGCAAAGACATCTGCACAGAGACAAACATGCATATGGCCATCATTTGTCCAACATCTTACACATTGTGAAGGTTTTTTACTTGAAATGCCAACCTATGTGGCAGATGATGTATGTGTTTCTTCAGTCCTGTGATTACCAGCACAGAGCTGCTCTGCAGTGCTCTTCACCTCATCAGTTCCACAAGCTGCACTCCAAGGTGTGTGAAACATTTGCAGGGAGATGGCATCTGACATGCAGCAAGGCAAAAGCATTCTGGTGTGAATATTTGACTCCAGATTTTGTTCAAATCAGGGTCAGATTCTGACCTGGAGAAATTAGTGTGGGTAGAGATTTAGCACTACAAAATAGCAATTTGAAAACTGGAATGAATATATTTTAAAGATGGGGAAGCAGAAGGAAGTGGTGCTGTCTCCTGGGTGACTCCCAAGGGGCTGTGAAGGAGAGGGGAAGGGGGAGGGCTTTATAAATGACCTGGGCTTTATTCTTTTGGAAATAAGCAGAGGACAAGGCAATCTTAGTCATTTCTGTTTGTTAAGTTGCATCATCTCAACTGCCGGGTTCTTTGTTTAGGTTTTGATGGTTCATTTATTACTACCAAGAAATGCCTTTGAAGAGTGATTTTCAGAGGCTGTTGTGGTTAAAAAAGCAGCAAAGAATGCAGTGTGGTGGTTGGAGCGTGGAGCTGGGAAATCAGCCTTCAGCCTCCCGCTATAGATTTTGCCCTGCTCACATTTGGGACAAATTACTTACAACTGCTGTGGCTTGACTTACTCTTATGTCAGGCAGGTTTTTCTGTGTGACTCATCCAGTTGGTTAAATTCACCAAGTATTTCATAATCTTCAGCTAGAAATCACTCGTTTGATTGCAGATCAGTGACATTTCAAATAAGATGCATCAAATAGTTTCTGTTGGCTTCAGTGCAAGAGATGGCTCCAAATCACTGCGGTGAGAAGGACAATGCACTGACAAATTCACTGAGCTAAGGACTGGAAGGGAGCTCCATTCTCTTACTGCTACTAGTTTTTCCTCTTTTGGATACCTCATTTAAGCATTTTGCACTTTTAACTCCCTCAGGAGTGAAGAATCTTCTCCTTGCCCTTCCAAGCTTTTCTCAGCCTGCTTCTCAGTAAATCAGAGTTTATGACTACATTGATAATTTTTTAGTGTTATAAGACATAAATGCCAATGAAATTTGA
Source organism: Promerops cafer (assembly GCA_013398275.1). Classification (NCBI taxonomy): domain Eukaryota; kingdom Metazoa; phylum Chordata; class Aves; order Passeriformes; family Nectariniidae; genus Promerops; species Promerops cafer. The sequence goes on along the minus strand of VZSE01009823.1, from coordinate 1,322,626 downwards.
GAGAACTGCATTATCTATATGAGTTTTAATCTGGCTTCCCATTCTTCCAGTGTTGAATTTTGTCAAGCTTAAAAAGATCCCAGTTAACACCAATTACCTTGTTATTGCAATTGTTTGTGGTTACTGAGTTAGAAAGCAGATTTTAGGCACTTTAATTTTTTGGAAACACAATGTGTTTCCTGTGGCAGCAGCTTTTGGACTCCCTATAGACACACAGAGCAGAAGGGTGTAAGCTTGTAGGATGACTCTCCTTGCCTAAACAAATCCTTGAAAGCATGCTTGTTTCTCTACTCACATTAAAGGGATTTTACTGGCACAAGAATCTCTTTTGAAGCAGAGGGAAGAATAGAGTCCACAGGTGTGAAAACCTCTCCCAGGAGAGGTTCCTTTTCTCAGTGCAGGAAGACCCTGAAGCATCAGAAAGGGCAGGGGAATCAGAAAGGATATCAGGGAGAAGGGGCAGCAGGATGGGCCCCAGGAAGATGCACTGAACCAAATGAAAGCGCCTCCATAGAAACAGGTCTGCAGGAGCTGTCCTGTGTGTGTCAAAAGCATTTCCATCAGATGACGGGCAGCTTTTTCCACAGCAGTGGTTTTGGGCTTTGCCTCAAATGTGCTTTGGCACAACAGCAAGGCCTTTGCACTCACATTTGCATGTGATACACATGGTCAGGCCTGTGGTTTTTCCACCCACATGCAGAAACCTATCTGTCTTTTGCAAAATGTTATAACCTACATCAAAATATGCTGGAAAGTTTATTTAAGTACTTAAAAACTTACCCTTCCCATAATGCCCCCAAACTACTGATCTTCATCAACTGGTTCCTTAAACATGCCACAACACAGACTTAAAGCTGCAAATGAAAGAGATCATGATGATAGTCAGTAATCTCAGTTATACACTTCTTTGCTAGGAGGCATCGTAGATCAAGGTGCTACACACTTGTGAGGGAAGGAGCCAGTAAAAACTACAGAGGAACTTAAGGGAGAAATTTACAGGAATAAAGCAGTGGACCTAAAGAGAAATTTTCGATGTCTTTACAAGAAAAGAAAGTGGCTAGCTCTTATCTAACAGTCCCACTGATAATACCTGAAAGATGAAGGATAATTTCCACAAGATAATCTCATGTGATAATCCTATGTGTTGGTGAAAAAATTGTTGATCTCAGCAGTGAGAGAATGGTGTAACCAGAAACAGACACCTTCAAAGTCAAGAAACCTGGACAAAATTGTACTTTGTAGCCAAAAGTTGAAAGAGATGTCACCAGCCAGGAGAAACCTGAGATGTATGACTAGAGGAGGTGGACTTGCAGGGGAAACCCTGAGGTGTATGACTAGAGAGGTGGACTTGCTGTTGACAAATTCTTGGCAGGAAGAAGTGATAGAAAATGTAAATTCATGCTGAGAGAAGACGGCCTTGGAAGAGGTGGATGCTCTGGGGACTGGGTGATGCCAGAGTTTGGCCAGACCAGCTGGGTGATGATTGGTCTTCTTTGCAGGTCTACAGAATTTGTCATGGCTAAGCTTCACTGGCTCCTCTCCACACTACTTGCAACAAGGTTCATTCAGATACATTCTGGTGATTTCCTGCCTAGCCTCAGAGGATGGTCTTCTGTTTGCAACAAGCCATTTGCTGCTGTTTGTATTTTCTATGAATGATCATCCTTTTCATTCTTGTTTCAAATCTTTCTGTATGAACTGAGAACACAAACATTGGAAGACTGATGGTTTGAGCGGTGATTGTAAGGAAGGTGACCATTATGCCCTACATTCCTAAGATCTTTAATTTTCTTCTTAAACTTCTAGGTATTAAAAAAGATGAGAAAACATATACGTGACACAAAGCTTACTTACAAAAAAAACATCTTTATTGACAAACTGGGTTACTGTCAACCCAGTACTGTCAGCCCATGGCTACTGTCAGGAGAGGAGTGAGTTCATGTTGACCTCATGTCAGCTCATTGTTTCAAGTCAGCTTCTGAGCACACTGGCTTGTAGACAGGAGTTACTTTGGCTGCCATAGATGTCATGTGTGGCATGGATGGCAGTCCATCTGTGTCAACAGTGCGAAGTTCTTTTTCTCAACTAGCACCAAATTTGAAGTCTGCAGCAATAGGTGGGAATGGTTGATAGTCTCTATGGAAAAAGCCTGTCCTTTCTTTCTAGATAATGAATTACTTGGAGCCAAAAGGGGTCTCTAAAGCTTTCACGGTTTAAATTTTTTCTTGTAAGTCTCAGCAAGCAAAGAATCAACAATCGGTGTTTGCAGAGGTGAGGCATCTCTCCCAGGCTGAGTTCTTTGACCATAGTCAAGGCTAACACTCAATTTTTACATCTCATTTATGAACTCAGGAAATAGCACTTCTGTGGGCACTGCTACACAGTAGATCCTCAGCTCCCCACAATGACCTGTCAGGGAGGGCATGTGGTGTCACGCTGATTTGGTGGCTTGGGGTTGTAGCAGCACACACAGACCTCATTTCACTGCAACCACTTCTGTGTAGGCCAACCCTTTCTGTACATGAGGCACGTGAAATACACCTGATCAGGCAGCTGTAATTTGTGGGCCCTTTTAATCCCATAGGTGCCTAATGGCCCCGGTATGGATACAGCCACCTGGGTGTGAACTTGACTCTACTGATGTCACCGATTTTGTTTCCTGCACTCCTGTTATTGCTTTCACACAAAGGTATTTTGCCAGGCTGGTAGCTGTTCCTGTGGCAAAACCTTCCAGCCTAGACAAGCCCTAGAAGCTTAAAGTCTTTCATTTCTTTTGAGGCAGTTACACAACAGGCCTCAAACTCCCTGCCAAATGTTGGTTTTTTATAAGTTGGCACTGGGGATGTGAGCCAAGTATCACAAACCTGTGAAGCAGATGAGTGCATGTTAGTCAGCGAATGACAGAGGAGATCAGCCAGGAAGTTTCAAACTGCATCAGGCCAGAGAGCCTGACTTTGCTAATGCTTTTTACTTCCTACTCCTACTTTTATCCTAAGATCAGATAACAAGTAGCAGTTTTTCTTTGTAACAATTCATTAATCAGAGAAATGATCCTTGCTGGTGTTTAGATGTTTTACTTAATTTGGTACTTCTGGCCTGCTGCCCCAGTAGTGCCAAAATTATTATTTCTCACCCAGCAGGTGATAAATAACAACTTCAGTCATGATTAATACCATGAATTTCTCAACCTGACTAATGCAAAAACTTCAAACCTGCAGAACAAGTGGGTGCTAATTGTTGTAAGAGCCATTGGAGCTGCACTCTGCTTATAAAGAAAGAAAGCCACAGGAAATGAAGTGTTTTCTAGCAGCACAGCTGATCCTAAGAGGCATCATTAAGTGTAGCTCAGCAGCATTCTCCATGTGTAAGGCTATGCTAGCCTCTCTTTTTCCACAACACTGAGCTTTAAGTACATTTGAGAGGCAGGAGATTGCCAGGTTATTTTTCTTTCCCTGGGGAGGAAAAGGAGAAATAAAACAAAAGGCAGAGTGAACAGCAGTTTAATATCTCATTAACACCACTCAATACTAAAATTTTTACAACTGATATGTGAAAAGTGATAGATCCTAGCAAAAGCTGCTCCCACCAAAACCCCATGTCTCCCTTGAAATCTCATCACATAATAAAAGGCAGCATCAAGAGGCTGCCCAGTCAAGGAGAACTTGCTTCAGAGAGGGACAGGAAAACCAGAAGATCAGGAAGGACTGTCAGCTGGACACAATGATCCAAAACTATAAATTAGCCTGTGGCTGAGACTCTGGCCACTTTCAAATCACCAGCTGGTTTGCTACAGCCTGTGGTGGAGTAGGGTGGTTGCTCCTTTTCCTGTGCTGTACTTAAGAGAGGCACAGGGCACACAGGATCCACAGTCTAGCTGTGTGTACAGTGCTGTGCTGGTCAGGTAAACGAGACCTTCACATCTGGAACTGGCACCATGCATATTTCTGATAGGAGCAGACACCAAAATCCAGCAAGGACATGAGCAGGTAACTGTGCTGAGGGGGGCATGAGCAAGATTAGTCCACTCCACAATCCCAAAGAAGCATCTTAGGAATGGAGAAGCAGACCTGTTTTCACCAGGACTTTCCCAATTGTTCTAGCTCCATCAGGTGAAGAAAATACCTGCTACTTTCCGACTTGAGCACCTGCCTATGAAGCTAATTACTTGTGGAATGAAAAGACTATGAGAAGAAAACCACAATGGTCAAGTGATTTGTACTCAGACTCAGTTAAGTCTATTCACTCGTAGCTGTGAGAGCTTTTGTGACTTTGTGTGCTGTTTTGGTTGAGTAACTCCTGCACTTCCTGGTGGGGCATATTCAGAAGATAAATGATAATCCATGGTATAGTTGCTTCTGACATTTTTTCGGTTAGAAACCTAAATTTTGTCTTAATTTGGGGAAATGTTAGAAGCTCCAGCTATCTCTCTTCACTCAAAATAGCCTGTAAGGACTTTGTATTTTTGAGCCTGAAAAGCTAGGAAAGAAAATCATCATCCCCACTGTCCTGCTATGTGAGACAAACCATAGGCCTTCCTGGCCTGATTCCTGTCTCTGGTGCAGCAGCTGTGCTTTATCATGGGAGATCTTCTAGAAACACCCACAACTCAGGAGTAAAATTCTCACAGACTGCACAAGCACAGCCTTGTCTACTAGAGGGCCACTCAGACCAGCGGAGAGCCCTCCCTACTTCAGCTTGGAGAAGGCAGGTCAGTGTCCTCACTTACTCCCCTTGCAAGAAAGGCTATTTGGTTAGGGTTGGTTTGGGGTTTTTTCCACCCTTATTTTTTTTTATTGCTGGTGGTGCTAAAACTTTTCATTTCTTTTCCTGAACTGTGCCCAGCATTTCAGGAGCAATCAGTTTTAAGTGTCCTTTGTAGGACTGCAGCTTCCCTGAGTTAAAGTACAGCTTGCCAAGCAAGAGCTGATCCTTGGAGCTCAGCCCAGTCTGCTCCACAGCACCAGTCATGCTACCAATGTCACTTTAAAAAGCATAATAGTTTCTTGTATTTATGAAGTACAAAGTATGTCATTTGACTAGGATTTTAACAGCGATTTTCAACACAGGTAGTAAAGCCAAGATTTTCCTTCTAAGTTTAGGTAGCACCTAGAATGAGGTGCAGCCTGAACTACAAACCAGTTCTGTAGCAAACATGCCATAAAGAAAGAATCCTCTTCAGTCAAGGAAGTAAGGAATTCTCTTTTCCATTTAAATGAAATTATCAAAGTCACACACGAGGAATGAGGGGTGGATAAACTTTCAGAAACTTCAGCATAACTTGAGAGCTCAGTCTCTGCTTGTCCTCTCACTTCAATATTGAAAACTCGATGTGATTTGCCTGTCTCTCTATCCTTAAGTGGAGTCTGAGTAGCTCCGGTGGATTTACACAAACTTGGTTCGCAAGAGATCAGTATCTTTTGCCCAACCACTTCCACAGCATTTATTTTCTAGATGAGACATTCAAAGCAGGTTAATGCATATCACTCTGTGGGGTTTTTTTTACTACTCTAAAGTTATAAAGTTCACTGTATGCTACTGTACAAAATTTGCAATAACTTGCTGTTCAGCATTCAATGTTTTGTATTACCAGAGCTTGCTCTGCCTCACCTTGCCAGAATACAAGAAGTTTCATTCAATGCTGTTTCAAAGCAATTGCTGAAATTTGGCTACAAGGTGGCTAATGGCCACTGAAGCCTTTAAAGAGGAGGAACACATGCCCACCTGCACTTTTTCAGACTAATAAAAATTAATAGGTAAGTTTGGAAATCCATTAAGTAAATTAGTCCTGTAGTTCAGTCAACTGGTAGCAGAATTGCTAAAACAACAGAAGCTAGCTTAAAATCTTTCCTCGTGAATGGTGCTCTGCAACTAGCTAGAGGGTAAAAGACCAGTTTAATTACTCTGGATTAAGATACTTGAGTTTTCACACAGGATTTCCCCATTACCATGGCACGCTACCTTTGGTCTATGAGTGCTCAAAGTAGCATGTATCACAGTATTCTCTCCAAACTTAAGAAAAAAAGGCAGATTTGAAAGAAATAGCTGGGTTCTCAGCTACCAACTGGTTTGATAGCAGAAATGGTCACTAAGCAGTCAAGAGCTGATGGGTTTAGTTTTAAAAGATATTCAACATAGAGACATGTGACATTTTAAGACTGAAATGCAGGACAAGGGTAATTTGCCTCTCCTGGCAAGAGTGGTTTGATGAAAGACCAAGACACCCTTATACACTGATACTTAGTGGATTTGACTGCAGTAGGACTTAGGACTGTTATATCAAAAAACAGGCAGTAAGAATTCAGCTCCATTTTCCAGTCCAGCTGGCAAGAGTGGCTCCCCACAAAAGCAGTGAGTAAGCAGGAGCAGTTCAGGATCCTGTCATGGGAGATGCAGCCAGTCCAAGGCATGCAGCTGCTTTCTGCTCAGTTTTTAAGAGAGAAGGAAATGGCAGCCAAAACCTCATGACCAGTTCAAGCCACTAAGTGTTCTGACACTGAAGTTGTATATAGTCAAAAGAACATATTTCAAAGTAAGAACACAATGGTTCCAGCAAGCCAAACAGCCTGAGCTGGTTCCCAGTTGTGCCAGGGACTTCCTGAGTGCACAAGGTTTCTTTCTGCCACCAGCATGTTCCTGGTGGTGCTCTTGGAAAAGCATCAAGTACAACTGACACAGCAGAACAGAGCAGTATCATTTAAAGTACTCAAAATAATACCACTCAGATCAGTCCCTGCCTACACACAAGAACTCTCCCTTGAAAAGTTCAATGTTGCCAGGGTTTTTGGAGCACCACAGTGATATTTCTTTGTTTACTTCTGTATCATTGTGGCTACATGTACCAAGAATAATGCAGAGGCAGAAGGATCAAGACAAGCCAGCCACAGGCTCACAGTGACTCCTTTTTCTGTGAAAACCACATCTGGTAGATCAAAGTTCAGAAGCAATGTCAACATACTGGAAGTGGAAACAGTGAGGCAGACACTTACCTAGCAACTTAGTTTCTTAAATAAATAGCAGGACAAGCTGAGGATTAAAACTGGGAAACTACAGGAAGAAAAAAAATTATAATCAAAAAACCAAAGGTGAATGAGAGATAAAAGCAGAAGCAAGACACACACAAGACGAAGGACTGACAGCCAGAAGCTACTTTGACAGAAAAATAGGAACTGACTCAATAAGATCACATGAGTTGTGTGGTACAGAGCTCCAAGACACTTTTTTCCACCCAATTTCTGAATAAGTTTTAGCTGAGGCAGACAAAGTTTAAGATGTCTAATGCACACTTTCATTCCCAGCTTAATAATTCTAACTAGTTCACAACTTTCTCCCAAGTGTCCTGTCAAAAGGATCCCACTTGTGAACTACATAGACATTAAATTTAGTAAAAAGGCATTTAGAAAGATCAGAGATCAACTTTCAGTGTTTTATTTTTTTGAAACAGATACAATATTTTTCCAAGGTCACTTTATAGTAAGTGGCATACAGGCCATTAAAATGGAAACACTCACACAGACATTTCAGCTTAAATGTGCACAGTATATTCTACTACACAAAAACTGTATTTAACATTTTTTCTCGCCCCAGAATGATTTGGCAACTTCAAAAAGCTAACACAAATTTCCATTCTCAAAATCAATTTATTGAACAATGATAAACCCAAAACTGCAACATGATCCACCCCAAGCCCCACCCTTATCTCAGCAAGGACCTCTTGGAAGATCGGGCTGCAATTGTAGAGCTGTCTTTCTCATGACCATCAAAGTACTGCTGCTCTATTCGCCGACAAAATGCTGTGAGATTACTGTAGTTCTTCACTTTTTCAGAGAGTTCATCAGTGATTAATTGAGTAGTAAGAATTGTGAAAAGATGTCCAAACACCAGAGCATCTAATTCAGTTGGTCTGAAAAAAAAAATATATATAAAAAGAGAACAGGTATTTTGGAAGACAAGTCCTGACCAAGAAAAACCACGCTGTTCTGAGTAACCTTTAGACAGCCATGCAGTCTAAGAATTGGGATGAAATCAAGCAAGGCTAAACCAAATGTATGAAATCTGTGTATAGGGGATATTAAGAACCCTGCTTGTTCTCAGGATGGCATTTTCCTTGCTTTAGGGAGCTTGGAAATGTGGAAATAACATCTCTTAGATCAGACAGTTACTGATCTAGTTTCAAACCATGCTCCACCTTTTAGTCCAGTAACAAGGGCAAATGCTTATCAGGTGTTTTGTGGCTGTTCTTTTTCTTCTGCAGATGTGTGTTAAAAAAATCCAACTATTATCTCACAAGGGGAAAAAAAATGGAGACGAGTGGGAGCTTACGACTCCCATTCCTTTTTTTGTGATCTGCAACAGTTCAGAACTATTCCACCAACAAGAAAGGGAGCTCCATGGTGGCAGCAGCTGGAAACATCTCTTTTCTGAAAGGGGATTACATAGAAGAAAACAGGTATTTTGGGAATGGTTTAGGTATGACCCTTCTGAATTGTCACCTTGGACCTTTAAGTAGTCCATGTATGTAAGTAGTCCATGTAAAAATATTTTGTTTTTCAAATCTATTAGTAATTTCAGAGTCCCCCTTTACTAACGTTCAGTATATGCAGCATGAAGCTTTCCTAACTGATAAAATTTTCCTTTTTATTTGTGGATCACTAAGCACTCTCCAGTGGAGATACGGACACCTGCATAACAAACTTTAATCTGTCAGAAACAGGCTGCTTTTCTTATTTACCTCCCAAAGACTCACAGAAGTCACAGACTGAAAACTACTGGACTAAAAACACATACTTTCTTAGTAATATTTCAGACAGCTAAAAAATTTAAAGACTGAAACTGTACCAAAAAAAGCCTGGTTAACAACCAACCAACACGAATTCCCAGGGTTACAATTCTTTAGAAATACAGACAGAAAAATTAAGAGATACTATGTTTAATAATCAAAGGAGAAGATGCAACTTAAAATCATCTTCTATAAGGCATATTTCTGTATCCTCTGAATTAAGACGACCCAACTATTCTCAACTCGGAACAGATTAAGGGGCAAAGCCACAAAGCAGAAAAGTAACCAAATGCTGCCATTTGAAGACATCTCCCTGTTCAAATATAGTCACCTGAAATCCAGACCTGGGCATTTCTAGACTGATCTATGCAAAGGAGACAAGAAGGAGCTAATGTGATGTTATTTAAGTCTGTTACATTTCAAAATTTGTGAATTATTGGAGAAAAAAAAAATTAAAGAGCATATTGCAATTGAAAGAAACCAGTGAAAGCAGACGACATTCCATGGAGGTCAGGTCATTTCTTTTTTCTCTCCTGGCAATGTGAATCTTGGTTTTCATTTTGCATTTAGTTCTTTGTGGACCAGCTAGCTTCTCCCTCAGTTCTCAGAACTCACAGGCACTCTCGTGCTAATTCAGTTCATTCAGAACTGCTTCTGGTGTTAAGACAAGCTGTCCTGATCATGTTGGCACAACATACATTCACTCCTCTAGCAGAGAATGTTACCCAAGAAATACAAGTAAAGCTTTAAATGTATCACTTTTAATAAGAAACTAACTGTATAAAAATGTACATTTGTAGCCTACATAAGTTGCAGTAGAATTTGTAGAGAAGACAAGCAGGAGTAAAACAAATTCATAAGTACAAAAAACTTACAGAAGCTTTCCCTTTATAACCTCTAAATACTTATTCCTGAAATCTCATGTTTAGATTCCAGTCAAACATTTGTATTTTTGCAACTAATCACACAACATTAAAATAAAATAGGAGTTTTATATAAATACATTTGTATGTATGTGGATATATACCTATATCTCATATTGCTGGATGCAGTATTTCAATGAAGAGTAACTTACTGCTTATTGAAGAAATATGGTTGTGTTCCTAATCTCTGGGAGAGAGCATGACAGCACTGATCTACATCTTCAAGCACCTATCAAAACACACAAGAAAGAAAGATCCATATTGTCAGGAAGTAACACCATTGCAAGAAATAACCTCCTTATTCTATTTGCACCAACAGTGCAAACAAGGAATATAACATGTTGGAATATCAAAAGCTGTTAAAGTCAGTCAAACCTACACAGCAGGCAGGTAGTGAAGTGTTACTTAATCTGACATTTGATGTAAGGCAATTCTGATGAAGTGCTTCCCATAACATTTATAACTAAGCTTAATGAAAGGTACTCACTTAAACCTCACAACCTGCCACAATCCCACAAAGAGTGCCTATCAGCATCATCCAGGAAGCAGGGCACAGAACTCACAACCTATTTTCAGGACTATGGCCTATACTAACACTGACAGAGTTGTACACTCGTGGCAAAACATCCTTCCTTCCACCCCATCAGGTTGCACATAATTTAAAATTTATTGCTGCTGAAGGCAAATACCTGACTCCTAATAATGTTTAAAGTACAGAATATACATTTCACTACATCTGTTTCAGGAATATGCTACTCTCCAATGCCTATTTTAAAAAAATCAAAAGGAAAACAGGGTAAAGAAATAAGGTTCACTTTTTATACTGACCTGTTCAAGTGTCTTTCCAGCCCATCCGATGGCTTTCATCTTTCGCCTAACCTCCCACTGCTTCTGATAGGACAAAATGCGGTTAAGAGGCCACGGGTAAGGAGAGCCATACCTTGGGTGAGTAATCTTTGTTGAAAAACAGAAAGGTACTGTGTTATAATAAAGGAAAATACAGATACCTCTTGAACAAAACAGCTAATATTTAAACATTTCTCTCAGAAAAGGAGCTGCAGAAGAGAAAAGCAGCTGTGTGTACGCCATAATTATTTGCACAGAATCCACCATTTGTAGCATAACTATTTAAAGCTATTATTTCAGAAACATAAACAAAACCTTTATCTATTCTGCAGTCAGCTCCCTCCAGTAACACAGCTTCCCTAAAATGCATATGCAAGTGAAATTAAAGTGAAAAGACTTTATCATTAATGGTATAAACCCCCATGTTTCATTTATGAGTAGGGACTTGCAGTTGTGAGCAAAAGTGTTTTCTCATTAAATTTTAATTAAGATAAATGCTGCGGAACCACTCACCTCCTCTACTGTAACATCATCACACCACTGGAGATAGAGCTAGGAAAAGAAAGAACACTTACTAAAACTTCCTAATAAAGGAGAATACACAGACAATCATTTTTCACTAGTAGAATTTTCTTTTCTAAATTAGATTAAAATTTCCATTTCATTTCTTCTCTTAGACCTTTGATGTACAAAAGAAATTAAAACCAGAAGGCAAAAGCCCAGTTGCTAGTCCTTAATTCACCAGCACCAAAACTGAGCTGAGACCAAAAGCCTGCTCCTGTTGCCCACACCACACCCAAGTCAAGGCACAAGTGACCAGCCCTGAGCTCCTCAGTCACCTGCATCCTCCCAGCACTTCCAACACTGCTCCCACGCCGGGACTGAGTCCCCTGAACTGGCCACACACGGGCAGCGCACAGGATCCCAGGCTCCCAGCACACACAGCATGCACGTGGGGACAGTGACAGTGGGGGGCCTGGCCAGCCAGGGGGTGTGGTAGGACCCCAGGAACCACTGGCATTTTCTAGTCAGTTACTTCTATAGCTGTGTCACACACTTGGCATTGGAAATCACACATGGCTACAACAGGTCAGCAAGCAATCCACAGTGTAAGGGAATTTGTTCCTGCCTCCTTTCACCTCAAGAGCTGACGATCTAATCTAAGAACAGTACTGTTTCCACTACAGGGAAAAATCCTAAAGCTTTCTTGCCTACAGTCACTTATGTAAGTGTGTGGAGTTAGTAGGGTTTGCTGTACCTCTGCTGTCAAGAGCATATTATTGACCAATTCCATGTAGGCTTTCATCTCAGCTTTTTGGACTTCATCCAATCCATCACTGAGAGAATGGCCCTAATGGGGAAAAGAAAAAAGACACATGTAAGAACGGGTATTGGAATATGCAGCAACATATGACCCAAGGACCTTTAACATCAATGAGCTTTGGCTCAGATCCTAATCTCTTACATAGTTCAATAATAAATTACATATGAAATTTTTACATACAGTATCCTTTATGACTAAAACCAAATCATCATAATGTAACTAATCTAATCTGTAAGAAATCTAAGATAATCTACAAAAAATTTAGACTATTATCAATTATAGATGAACACCCTTTGAGCACACAACCTCCTGGTTAGTGTATCCCTATGTCAAGAAGTAAACACAAATTTACATCTGTGATACAGATTCAAATTCTCAGTGAAAACATGGCATTTTTTGAAATAGAAGGGAGGGCTAGGGGGTGGGAGAATAAAGGAAAATTGGACATTTCAGCATTTAAAACAGTCAATTCTGGGCTTAAGACCTTTGAGACCCAGAGACAAAGCATGTAGAAAAACAGTCTCAGAAACTGGCATTGGTATATTTATCCTGCATAGAATTTACTCGTAGAATTTGAGGAAATGACAGAGAAAAACATTTTCACCTCACGAACTCCTGTCCCACGATATCTTTCTTTTAAAACAGCCTTAGATTCCTGTATTGTTTTAACAAATTCAGTAACATTCCAGAAAAGCACACTAAATCACTGCAATGCTAAGCAGGATTAACATTCACTAATTAATGAAAACAATGTACTATTACCTTGGCTTTTACAAACTGGACTATGGGCCCAAGTTCAGATACTACTTGATTTCCCACATGAATAAATGGTACTTTGCCTGTAAAGGAGAAATGTATTGTAGTAATGAGACACAGGGTGGTGGGGTGAGAGAAGGGAACAAATGCAAACCTTCTCTGAATTATCACTAAACCAATATAAAGAAAGGAAACTAGGTAAGTGAGTAAAAATGAGTCAAAACAGTAAAGGACTCCAGGAGTAAGGGCAAAAAGAATACATGTAATTCTGCCTACATTTAAAATTGAAGCAGTATCATTTTCCCTCTTGTGCTCCTTGTTTTTAGAAGAAGGAAGTGTTCAGACCTAAATTAGAATATTAGATGCCAGCAAGTGTGGACATGAGGTGTGAGTGGCAGAGAAGCCATAGCATGTAACTGTCACCAGTCCAAGTCCTGCACATCCAAGATGTTCCTATGTGCCTGGATTCAGCATTTCAAAGCTCTATTTACTAACACGTAATTCATATAATTGCATATTTTGCTGGGTTTTCACTCCTGCCAAGCAACTGTTGGTTTGGGGTATTTTTTAAATAGCCTCATTTCACTGCTTTTTCAATAGCTATTTTCACTGCAAAAATATCAGTACCAGCAGTGGAACCCATATAGCTGGCAGACATATACTGTCAGGCACTTCCATATGGCAGTCATCAGCCAGAGCCAGGTAATCAGTAAATATGGACCTCCTCACACAACAAAAATCTGGGACAGAGTGCAAGGATCTCGGCACCCTGCATTCTTTCTGATTTTTGGGCAATATTCTGAAGCTGGCGTCTGGGCATTTTTAGGCAGTCACCTCCAACAAAAATAGGCTGTGTACCCTTCTAATACTTAACATTTTGGTAGTGGGTTTGGATTTTTTTCCAGACAATCTCATGGATCTGAGGAAGATTTAAAATCACCTGTTACCCTTAATAGTGACAATGCACCCTTTGGTCTCCTGTAGCCTGGCAATCAATTCCCACACATAGTAACAAAAGTGAACCTTTCTCCAGTATTGTTTAGCTCCTGCAACAGGAAAATATTAACAGCATTTCCTGGAATATTCCCTGGATGCAGAATAAAGCCATTTTTGGACACGTATGTCTTTCTGCCTTAGGACACTTGAGAGAAGGTTTCCACCAGGCACTGAACTGTGTGAACACTTTACTGTTACACAATGCGCCAGTGTTACTTTGCATCTCACTGCTGATTGTTTGCAGAGGAGAAACTGCTCTGAAGAGGAGGGGGAAAGGCAACCCACACACAGTAGCACTGCCCGACTGTTATCAGCAAGACAAGGCGTCGTTGCCATGGTATCAAAATGGAGGTATAACACAGTAATCTAAATGAAGGCCACACTTACCAGATGGGGACATGTACTCGGCGTTTGCCCTGCAAATCACCCGGATTGGCAGATTGCACATTTGCAAAAAGGCCTGGAAACAAAGAGTTGCATTTGAAAAGCATTAATACACCAGTGGCAAACAAATGTGGTGTTCTCAATACATCTGACTGTGTTAGCTGGTTCTCAGCACACACTTACATGCATACTGCAAGTTCCTTGCATACTGTTTTTAGAAAGAAAGATGAAGAGTAAGTAAAACAAAGGCGTTTTAACTTCATTAGACGACAGTTTATCATTCAAACACTGAATGGATTCTTCTAAGGCAGTTTCATCTATTTTTCCTTTTTTTCAAGATGGGCAAAGAAGCAGTATCTATCAGACACAATTAGTGCTGTGGCTGTACAAAACTGAGTGACATTTTGCCCCTTTTAAAAACCACAGTACTCATTTCTCCTGGCTAAAGCTGGCTAATCAAGGTAATGTTATGTAACATAGCAAACACATATGGTACCTTCCCACATTATAATTACAATAGCTGCCAGAAATTTTGCTCTGTGATACTGTCAAAGCACAAGTTTGGTTTGCAACAAAGCCATTACTTTTAATTTATGGGATTCATGGAGACAAAAGTGATTAATTTACCATTTCCTTCTATCTGTGTTCTTAGATTCAAAGCTTTCCCAGAAGGCTAACAATTTCTGTCAGCACCTGCCACTACCACAAAATCCATAGGCTGTTTCTGTTGAAATACCAAAGCGTCAAGAAAAATATTTGCAGTTTGGACAGAAGATGGTAAATAAGGAATCTCTTAATGTCGAGATTCTTCCAGCTCAGTCCTATCATTCATTTTGTCTCTGCAATTTGGCAGGTCACAATTCCAAATTCCAAAATTATTCTACTGCCTATTTATACAACGTGACTTGGTTAAAAAGGCCTAGAGCAACAAGGCTCACACCATGAAGAAAAATGCTGCTGTAATACAGCACTTTCTACACAAGCCTCCTCCCTGCTCTTCAGATTGCAGGATCTGGCAGTAAACCACACTCTCACAGCTTTAGCTGCTCAGACTCTAATCACACACATGAAAGCAACCTAAACCTTAACGTTAAGATGTGCTCATCTCTGCACCAGATGAAACCTTAAGTCATGAACTAACACTGTCATCAGCCCTGCTCTTAACTTTGTGGTTTCTGTAGTATCAAGGAAACAAAAATAACCCCAACAGCTCATCTCTTCTCACCTGTGCTCTTCAAAGCTTTTATTTCCAAACTCTAAACCAACCCAGTGAAAAAAAGCCAAAAACTTTGGTCTTTTCCCCACCAAACTGAAAAACTGCACAGTCCATTATGATATTTGGCTCTTGCACATTTAGATGAACTGATTCAAATCTGAATCTCAATTAAAAGAAAGAAATTATGGTCACAAACTGCTACAGTCATTTCAGGTGACAAGGGCCCACCTCAGAATTGTGATGACTCAACAAAATCTGTCAGAAACATGGATTTCTACATCTTTTGACTAAGCCTAACTAACTTAAAGCTCTGCTGGGAAGCCAATTACTATAAATACACATAGAGACAGAAACACAGACAGATACATAAGGAGAGGGTAGTAGTCATGGTCAACATCAGCCAAATAATTCAGGTCCTGCACTATTAAACAAGAAATTGGTCTCCAGAGTGTTTCATCCCAAACAGAACCTCTATTACTGCTTAAGGATGCAGCCATCACAAAGAAAATACAAGGCACTGGCCACATTTGACAGCACATCACTTACCAAGTCTGTGCTCCCATCAGAATACATCAAAAACTGAGTATCTTGCTACCTTGGCACCACAAACTCCATGCAAACAGTAAGAATACCCGAAGGAATAATTCTTCAGTAATTTAAGTAATTTAAGGCATTGGTCTGTCTTAGTCCTAGATCTCTTCTTTTGCCTGCTGGCTCTGCAGGATATGGCAAGGTCCATGCTGCTCCAGCTGCTGTTACATGTATCATGTCTTCTACCCAAACTGGGGCTTGGTATGCAACTTCTTCAGAAACAGACTTTGGTTTAGATCACATACATGCTCCTACACCACTGCTGGACACCAGAAATACACACCAACTCAGCTGGTGCACAGCCTTCATTCTTCTGAAAACTCCACCAGTAGCTAACACCATATTCTCAACAGTATTGTGCTGCAGTGGAACAGATGGCACCAAACAACAGCTCCAAAGAATTTCATCATTGGTCTAGGCTTACTGAATTAATTTCTTTCACAGTAAGGCACTAAATTAACTCTGCAGTTCTGCAGAGATGAATTTTGTAACTGCCTTGTACTATTCAGGCTGCAAGTTTAGAAGAAATTCTGAATTGCACTGGAGTTAGGGCAACACATGAATAAGTGAAAAGTTTGCAAGTGCAGAGACACATTTAAGCAACAGGAGGTGAATCAGAGACCTATTTTTACTTTTTCATATCAGCATATCAAAAATGAGACATGCTTGCACAGAACACTTAGGTCATGTGAGTTGCTTCAGATTATTGCCCGCTGTATACTGTATTGTACATAGGCTTCTATGTAGCACAAGGTTTGTACAAAAAATAGTTTGTGACTTTGAAAATCTTTTCAGTTTAGAGTTTATACTAGTGTCATTGCATCTGACCTTTCCTTCTCTCTTTCTCTTCAATAATCATCCACCGACCAAGGAATATCAACTCTTATTACACTGGAGGGGAAATTCTACCTCAGTCTCTGGCCTAGTACAAAGGGGATTGAGAATACGCTGACATTTTGTAATTTCAAAAATGCAAATAAACTGGGTTTATGTGCCTTTTTGAACTTTATAAAGAAAAGAGGAGAGAGAAGGATGAACTAGATTTGAGCTCTACTGTGGAAATAAACGTTAACTACATAAAAATGTTAGCTGCTCTTCATAATAGAGCACAGATTCTAGTAATGTTAGAAATCATTTCGTCTACCCTCAGTTAAAAAAAATCAAAATGAAAAAGAAATTTAAGAAGACCCTAAAGTAAAGACCAAATCAAAAACCTGAGAAAACTTCCTTGGAATAGTCATCTTCAGTTCTGATGAACGTTTCATTAAATGGGAGACCAGGACTGACATTGAGAAGAATGATTCAGGCTTAAAACTGGATAAACCTATCCAGTACTGAATTTACCACATCAGTCTTCCTGAGAGGTTCTGAAACAGTGACCACTGACTACTGGAGCTGCCCCTTCAGCAGCTTTACAAGGCTTCTTCCAGCAGCCCCCTTCAGCAGCCATGCCAAGACCTGTTCCACTTCAGTCTTTGTCTGTATTTAGGAGTGGCTTTAAGATGAGTGATAAAATAAACCGAAATATGTAATAGAGTATGTAATATTAGTAGTATAACCTAAATATAAAATAGAATCAACCTAAGAAAAGAATTTTTTAAAAAAACCTGCTATTACATCTTTAAAAAGATAGATGCCCAGGGAATAAAAAGACCAGTATGTCTGTCTATTATGAGCTCTAACCTGTATCCAAAGCATGATCTGCTCAACTTTAGTGCTCCTTACATAATGTTCTGCAGCAAAATGAAGGGAAGTTCCACAGTATAAGACAAATTTAATCCTTATTGAATCTACACTGTTTAACTAACCACTAACTAGAGAAGTAGGCCAGTATCTACTTCTTGCTTCAGCTTAAACTAATGGTGCACTGGACAGTCTTCAAGTCAACTAAAAAATTCATGTGAATCAGTAAAAAAAGCCAGTATTATCCCAAATTAGGAGGGCTCAGTCTAAGAAATAAGCCTTGCAATTTGCATTACTGTAAGTACTTACATTCTTTCATTGATGTAACTGACAGGCTTTGGAAATTATTAGCATTAACAAGATGGGTGGTTTTGACTTTTCAAGCACAGTGAATGCATTCCATATTTATGGAAATTATAGTTTCTTTTAGAAAAAAAGTATGGACAAGGATCATGACCAATGCATTCGTATAAATATCCACTGCCAGAAAATCTTGACATTTTTTTCTGATGCATTCAACTAGGCATGCTAGATATTAGACAATAACTGATGTTAGACAGTAAGTGGCATGAACTATTACCAAAACAGTTGAAACTGGAACAGATCAAAGAAATCCTAGAGAGAGAATATAGGACAAAGCAGCAATTTCTCTGAGTCTTTATCTCATTACATGCTTTAGCCCAGTGATCAAGGGAGGATTTGTTCCCTTTTTGACCACTCACACAGAATGTCAAGAACCAGCACATTTGGTGTGCAGATGGTATGAGACCACCATGGCTTCCTACTCTGATAAAAGATGCCACGGAACACTGATTACTTCAGCTCAGAACATCTTGTTTCCCTTTGGGTACATCACATATACAGTTTGAGAAGGCAAGTTACCCTTGCTTTTCTTATAAGAGAAATATTTTTCTGTGAGCAAATGGGAGTGTGCTCAGGTCCTCTGAGTGCTTTTGGGCAAGAGATTGAAGGCTGAAACCATCCCAGTGCAGTTTTGCTGAGATTTATGAAGATATCAACACCCCTTCAAAGACACAGCATCAAGAGCTGAGCAATCTGAAAGATCAAGGGCCCAGGCTTATTCTAGTACATTGAGATTATTGTTAATGACCTAAATTTGGCTAATCAACTTAAAAAGGGACTGGAAGGGGCCAACCGAATTCCAAGTAACACACAATCTAGTTAATGACACCCTGGTGAAAATTCACTGGAAAATGACAAGCGGGACAGCAACAGCAAAACTAGAAACAAGACATTTAACTGAGCACAGCCTGTCCTACCTTACAAAGATGCCTGCAGTTCCAAGTAACAGCATTAAATTTCCAGCTCCCTTCTCCTCTGGAAAAAAAACTGTACTACCAAAGAACAAAGAAGGTGACACTATAGGCCTCAACCTAGATCTCCTCCAGCACCGGAGGAACAAAGTGTGTCCTTTCTCTGGATGAGGTTAATGTAAGAAACAGATAAAGGCATTAAAAAATAAAGATTTGGCTTAATAGGGTCTGTCAGCTTCTCTCCCACATATGCTCTCTGATTCTTTCCTGCAGTCTAACAGTCTCCTCTCTCACACTCTGCCAGCCTCTCTAGCTGTAGCACTACCTAACACCCAAAAAGTGAAGGCAGAAATGTGAAAAATACATTTTTAGCAATGATACCTCTCTTTTTCCAGACTGAAACCATTAAGTCTACAGTGCTGCTACAGCCCCTGTGCACATATCTTTAATGGGAGACTTTGCTGTAGACAGAGATGGAAGGTTTCCGCACATCCATGAGTAGAAAGGGATTAGAGGGAGGCAAACAGATGCAAACAAACGAGTAATGTCTGTCCTCCCCTACCCTCCCAATATTTACTGTTACAGGGAAGAAACAGTTGTGGACAATGAATTGAAGAAAAGTATACAGAAGCCTCTCAGTGCCTTTCCTGCCCCACTGCATGCTGATCCACGCAGGACTATGATTTGTATTGAACTGCCTTTTACTCACAGAGAACAGCATAAGCCACTCTGTTTTCAAAATCAGGTAGAACAAGCAAGTTCACATTTTTGTTGTGAGAGAACAAGGTATTGGTAACTATGTGAACAGGGCTGAGAGGAAGCTTTGAGGTGACACGTGTTACAAAATTAATCAAATATCTTATGCCTATCATTCATTTCAATCATGGCAGGTGACACCTCCTGACAGAATTATGGAGTATATTTACAACAGCATTGCTTAAAAGACACAATCCATGTAAGGCTTTCTTCTTCTTATAGTCCACCCAATTTAAAATTCAAAATATAAGTAGGATGTTGGATTTCAATTATCTAAAAAAAAAATCAGAGCAATCACCTTTGCATTGATTTGGCAAAGTTCAAAAGCCGAGAGCCCAGAAACCACAGCCAGACACAGGACAACTCACCCCACCCTTCCCTTCCTCCTCCCTGCCCACCCTCCTCTTCTCCCACGACTGACATTCTCATCTCCGCTGCTGCCACCCCTGGAACAATGCAAGAAAGGGGTGCCATTGTGTCTTCCTCTGATGACAACTATGGAAAGTGACTGTGCATGAAATACAATGGGAAGGCATAGGAGAAGGGAGGAAGGAGTTTTTTATTTATTCCTAGAGTTAATTTCACTCTTGCTCTCCCTTCCTCTTTGCCCTGCCCAGCTAAGGACGCCATCAGTTGGACACATGACACGTATTGGGCAGCAAATCACCCTGTCAGAGCTCCATCCCAATGCTCTCCTCTGCCCCTACAGCTTCCTCCCAGAAAAACACATATAAGCAAACACATACACTCATTAAAAATGAGTTACAACTTGAAGTAAATCATATCCAGATTGCAGTTTCTGAGATCAGAGGCAAGAATGAAATTACTTATGCCAAGACTCAAATAGTTCACAATTTACGTCGCCACATGAGGAACACTATTTTCAGATGGCACAGTCCAGGCTCCATTTGAAGAAGATACATTCATGATTAGTTTTTAATAAAGAACGAGCCATTCCAAGCCATCTCTTATTCAGCAGCATTTCTAAAGGCACTCACACAACATACTGTTAGGAAGAAGGAGGGAAATGCATTTCTGTTTTCATTTTTATGTTATTTCATGAGCATACAATGGACAGTATGTGATGACAACTAAAGAGTTATTCTCTACTTTATTGCAGGAACACATTTTAAAACTAAAACCCATGAAGAAATCTACAGAATAATTCAGTTTTCATATCAAATAGCTGCAGTCCCTGTAACTGAAATAGTGTGTCTAAGGTTATAAATGAAAACGGTTCAGTATCATTGCTTGAGTGACAGATTAAATTCCTAATCCAGTTATGGTAATGGCCACATGTGTAGTTTAACATAAATTAAGATCTTAATTATATTTGTGACTATTTTAAACAAAATAACAAATTCCTCTGTACCTGTGAATGTAATTTATAGCAAAGCCACGTTCATTCTCCAAAACAATCTATTTTATACTGCATCATGGCACTGCTCTAATGGTATAATGTAATTCTTGTTGTAGAATGTAGAAAGAGTGGAGTCACTGGTAGCACAGAGGTTTTGAAGATAAATGAAGATTCTATTCATTCAGAGGTAATTTCATCTTAGAACTATATGAAAGATGTTTCACTCACAAAGAGTACCTGTATAGCTTGGGATTTAAGCATGTTTTCAGCAACAACACAAGGCTGCTAGATTGATTATGTTGATACTGCATTTCTCATCATGAAGAATCCCAGCTTTTATTGTCTTTAAAAAAGGGATTGGCAGATTTTCATTTCAGTACCAAGCTTTTGTTTAAGACTCAGCAACAAGTTCAAATTTCTGCTAATGTTTTGTCTAGAGAAAAACCAAACCACAATTCATACACACACACACAGAAAAAAAAAATCACAATCTGTCAAGGGCAATTAATCATGTATGATTTACACATTTATTTGATTACTTGTTGAAGTAAATAAGCAATTGGTCTGTGTAACACAATTTTAAATTGCTCAAACTTCCTTCTGTCATTCAGGGCTAAGAACAGACCATTCTACAAGCACTTGCCTGGAATATGTTAAGACCATTTACAAGGACATTGACTGCACAAGCAATTAATACATATCTTAACAAAATGAGCTGTAGGCTCTCTAACCTCAGGACAGCTGTCAGAATTTCCAGAATTCTGAACATTTTAGACAGCCTTTTGAGCAAGACTATGAGACTAACTGCATAAAGATTCCAGCGAAACCTGTAATAAAAGAGGCAGTCTCAACATCCACATTCCTCTTCCTGACAAGTTGGAACAGTGCAGAAGATGCTTTGAGCTGCCATTTGAGGCAAGAGGCCTGGCAGAGTGCAGCTGTATTAACCCCCTCCCTCCTACTCGGCCTCACTACTTGCACCCAGGCACTAAACAAAATGGCTTTACCTGCACCAGGCATCAACAAGGAGACAGAGCCTGGACAGGCCCTCTGCTTCAGACTGAAATATACTCTCCTATGGTAATTCAGTTTTATTCTACTTCAAACTCCACCTTTCCCTCCTTAAAGTTGCAGCATTGTTTTGTTATTGACATGTATTTCTGTATTGGTTTTGGTGGCTTTTTTTTACTGTGATAAGCCAGATAAGCAGGAATGGTGTATAATGGTAGCTGTACAATAAATACATGGAGAATGGTTTTAACCATGAGTCATGTTACCCAGGACGTGTGTTTTCATTAACATTGATGGGAAGAGGGCTGAGTGTTTCACAAGAATAGAGTCTTCATTCTGTTACAATCTCCTTTCAATAGCTGGATAATCATTACTGATTAGTATTTTCCCTTTATTTTAATTAATTTGTAGTGAAAATAAAATTTCATTCAATACCAAGGCTTTGCAGCCCAAGATCAAGTGGACTTGGCTGTATAATACACTACTTCAAGTTAACAAACAAGGAGTGCAAACACCAAGATGTACCAGAGATAATGCACTTGCTACTTGAAATTATGTTGTATTTTCAGAAAATACAAAGAATCTGAACCCAGTAAAAGACAAAGAAATTGCTAAATTAGTCTGTTTCCAAAATAAACAATGAGCAGAAGAGGAATTAAAAAACAAACACACAAACAAAAATAAACAACCCTACCAGAATCAACAGAGAAGTTCCACAAGATGAGAAGGATTTTTGTGTTTGGTTGGTTTTTAACTACCAAAGGCAGCAGCACAGCTACTCAGTAATTCCCAGAAGACTCTGTCGTCCCTTCTCCATTTGACATGTGGCTATTAAGAGTCCGGATTTTATTGCACAATGAGAAGTTATAAGTCCAATCATTATTAAAACAGCAAGACTCAACCAACTTCCTATATTCAACCTGCAGCCCTCTCTACTCATTAATTACATCTGCAGTGAGAGTAGCTTGCTCTGCTGTCTGCTTGATCTGCTCCGTTAACAAGAAGTACATGAAATGCCATCTGTGTTGCAGGGTTGGCAACTTTTTAAAGAGTCAGGTTTTACTCTGACTAATTACTTACTATGGCACTGGATTGTATGTGGTATTTTATGTGTAGGTATCAGCGTGTATGTCCCTCTGAGACCTGAGAGCAGCTTTACAAAGAGGTGCTACAAGGAGATTTTCTAAAATACCTGAAAGACTGGCTGCAGCACATTCAGAGTCTTGCTGTTACACCATGTTTCTTAAAGATTTGATGGTGGCTGCTTCCACATGCTCTTTTGACTCAAATTTCTGATGTTTTCACCACATGAAAGTTCAACAACCACAAACAAGCTATGTATCTGCTCTGGTGATACTGATGTGCCCCAAATCAGTAACAGGGAGAAAAAGAATTACAGTAGCAGGAAAAAAGTCCCAGGTACCAGCTCCTATTTCTCCTCCTATCCCTCATTCCCAGCTTTTCCTTTGAGAAAGACATACATCCCCCAATTCCCACTACCCCCTTGAAAAGAAAATGAAACCAATAAACAGACAAATGGGCTCTCATCAAAATAAAAAGCAAATTCCTTAAGCAAAACACTGATGCATTTAAATGTCTCTGATCGCTACATACCCTGGTATCATTTCAAAATGGATCAAAGACACCAAGAATAGTTATTCATTCACTGTCACAACCATGTTACACAGATTCTTCAAAATTGATACAATTCCCCAATACAGAATTATTCTATAAAGTTTAAGATCAGATATCTACCAAAGCCATATTTATAGTCATGGCTACTATCAGCTGTCCAGCTAGAGAATATTGAAGAAAAACAGGGATTTTTAATATATTATAGTTAATTTATCATCTAAGTGACATGTGTAGGATAACAATGTACTAGAAACAGTAAAGAAAAATGATGCATTAGAAAAGGAAATTTTAGGGTTATTTTGTTGGTGAGTTGAGGGGGGTTGTGTTTTAAATACAAGCCACACATACATGTATTGTTAGATGGGAAGAAAATTCATGAAAACCCAAAAAAATACAGTTGTTGGGGTAAAAAGGAACACTGAGATCAAGTAAGCAACATAAAAAAATATTACTGTGAAGCACAATATAAAGCATACTACTCAAACAAATAAACACTGCCCCATTTATTAGGTGTATCAGAGATGATTCCTCTTTCCAGCAAAGGATAAAGCTATCTTCTTGCTGTGATTGAATTTACTCTTAGAGCTATCTCCTGGAATGCCAGACTGGAAGGAAAAAAGTTAAGAGATCCTGGAAGTAGCTACCATTATCAAATGATCCTAACCTTTTTACCAGTAACATCAATTACATCTCCAAGTGTCCCATTTTTGGTAAATGAGATGTGACCTCTTTGGACAGCCCTCAAAGACTGCTTGCCAAAACTTCTCGGAGCTACACCACACACAAAAAGCAAGAAGCAGGAAAACAGTGCAACTCCCTGCTAAGCAAAGCAGCCACAAAATTGCTTTGAAGGACAAGAACCTTACAGACATCCTGTTCCCCACTGCTCTGACAGCCAGGCCTTCATTTCTAACAGGGAAAATGTCCCCTTGACATTTGGGGTTACTGAACCCAACAGGTTAATGGAGATTACATGGACTTCACAGCCACAGAGGTGCTATTAAGTCAATTACAGGTGCAAGTTTGTCAATTATATGGACTATTTCTAAAAACCACATTGGAGCTCCAGTCTGTACACATGATGAAATCGAAAAAAACCTGCCAGAGACATAGAAAGAGGTGGTGCTCACAGCATGAAGCAAATATGCCCTGAGTTTGGGACAGTATTAGCTATGAGACTTAAATGACTGGCAAATATCATGCAAGATGCTACAAGACAAACATGCATAGCAAGTGACAAAAGGTATGAACCATGCACAGCTCCCAGAGTAGGCAGGCAAGCAGATACTGTACACAGACCAATATAAACAAGTACACAAGGAGCAGCACTCTACATAGGACTTTCAAAATCCTCAAATCCTTTAGGCTCTGGCACTTCAGTGACAATGTAAAGCAAATCAGAGGCAGGAAGTAAGTAATTGGTTTTGGCAGAAATAATTCTTAAATTAATCTTTTAGCTAAATACAGTTATGTTATCTAGATAATAATTCAAAAAATAAAATTGCATTAACATCTTTAGTTTAGAAAATATTATATTTTACCTGAACAGCAAGGGAAGATGCATTATCAGAAAGCAAAATCTGTTCCTCTGTTGAAAGAAAAAAAAAAGAAGATAAAAATAAACCACAAAATTACAAAAATACAATGCCCATTTAGCTACTGACCTGTAACTGTAAACGATGCTGGGTTGCATTTCTTATGCGTAAAACAAGGAGCACATATATAATTATTATGCAGCTGGACTAGAAAATCTATAATATGAATATTAAAAAAAAAGGAAAAAAAAATACCAGGAATTTTTCTCTCGCAAATGCAACTGCATTTATCATATATTACCACCAATGTTCAATAAAAAACACTACAAGAAAAAATACAAATGCCTGGATTTTATGCCAATTATTCTCCTTCTAATCAAAGTTAAGTAAAATCGCATCTTCCTACCTCCTCTGGCTAAAAAGTAGAAGTATTCAGAAACCTATAAAAGCAGCTTGCAGCTAATATTGCACACTGTGTCTAGGTCTGTCACACAAAAGAAAGATGACAAGTTCACTGCAATAAAAATTCCATGCTTAGAAGACTAGAGCTGCTACCTATTAGTCTTCATTACTTTGCAGTCTTCTGACAACTGTAGCAGGCTGCTGAGCCCCAAATGGGGGCCATAATGTGATCTGATGATATATGAAGAGCTGCTAAAGGGAGAGTGAACCATCCTAGCCTATACATTTTAACAGTTCCTTTTTACTGAGAGCCCACTTTACCACAAGACTTCAAAAATCTGCTGCCTCAGCTATTGGTGCAGTAAATCTGCCAACTGTGCCTGCAACTACATCATTTTACACTGGCTACAGCAGCCAATATAATGAGTCAATAATAAACCAAGGACCTTATAGGCCATGAATAGCTGGTTTATATTGGCAGATGCAAGCATAACTAAAACCTCTGACCAAACAAAAACCAAAAGGGACTTCTTTTAACAGTTTCTGTGCTTCCTTGCAGTTAATTATCTTAGTGCATACTTAATGTGTTTTCTAAAAATAAAGTAATTATTAATTGCCAAAACCAGTGTACCTACCCTTCAGTTGCTGATACAACGCGGCATTTTCAGGCCAAGGCTCTGCGGCTGTGGAAAGAGAAGAAATTAATTAAGCAAGCTGAATACCAACGTGCTTGTAAATGCTAACTGAACACAAATGTTACCCAGAGCAAGGATTTAGACTGTAAAGATGATGATGCAATATTTAACCTGCCCTAAACATGTCCCACTGACACTCTCTCCTCCTGGGCTTCTCTCCCACTCACAGGGACATCATGGAGAAGAAAGTCCCAGAATGTAATGTTGCAAGAAGAGCTAAAACTCAAGCTACAGAATGGCCTTGTAATTGTGAAGCAACTGATGCAGCTACTTTCCCTCCACCATAAAGATATCCTTGTGCACATTCCCATCCTAATTCTCACCACACCCAAGAGCAACTATTCATTAAGGTACTATACAAAGAATTCTGGAGAGAACAGAACAAGACACAGAGGAGAGAGGCACAAACCTCCAAAGCATGAAGAATGCTTTGGGGAAATGGGAAAGCTTTCTGCCTTTTAAAGTTGTGTCCTCACAGTCCCCTATAACACCCACAGAGCCAGGAGCCCGGGCATGTCAGAACTCTGCCCACCAGGATGACCAGAGCTGCCTATTGCTTTAAGTTATGTACTACTCAACCCTAAAATGGACATGTCAATATGCATTCAAGAAACTGAATAATCAGTTCAAAACAGCTGAGCAGTTGTTAAAAAAATGAGACAAGGAAATAAAAGACAATCACATCCTCCAGTTGAGAACCATTGCATGTAATCAATCATACACCATATGAATGTAAGGGAAGGCAAAACTAATAATCAGTACCAATTTACTGTAAATGATAGCATTAAGGTAACAGTTCATCACATTTTTTGTATCCATTACATTCCTTGTTAATGTCTGATTAAAAATCTGTTTTTAAATATCAGTTCAAACCTTGCACTCTACCTGAAAGAGCCATTTGTAAATAAAATTGATGCTCTAATCACGTAAACCATTTTTTAAAGCAATAATGTCTATAAATAGCTATGCATGGATCAAGCATAAATATGTCACTGGCTTAAGTAAGGCTTTGCATCTTTGCCTTTAGAACTCAAACTAAAATAATGCACAATTTTCTAACTATCATTCCTTTTGGATACTCATGAAGTATTAACTCTTATGGAAGTCACACAGAATGTAAAGCTTAAAACACTGTACACAGTTTTGTGAAGGTCACTCCCTCTAACATTAAGGCATAGAGCCTATCAGTGATACTAGTATGGGCATGAGAAAGCAACTAATAACATTTAAGTGTCATGGAAAAATGTTTTATGTTTTATTGTAGCAGCTATTTGTTTTACACCCCGCCATTAAAGTTTTGCCCTGAAGTAAAAATTCTTGAGATGGAAGTACATTTACATCTTTAAATAAGAAGAAACTAAGATTGTGTCTGCAATACTACAACCTTAAACATTTTAAATAATTTATGTAATATACATTTCTTCAAGTCAACTGAAGTCTTGCAGGATCAAATTGAATGAGGAAATTAAGAATTTTATTACTATATTTTATCAAACTTATCAGTTCTGGACTCTAAGATACTTACAGAAGTTACTAAGTGACAAAGTTACAATGATCTTGTAAATGCTCCAGCCAAACAGTGAAAACATCCTTTTTACATGCCCAAAAGGGTACAGAGAGCTTAAATTGCATGGACCCATTCCTACTGAAACTTTTTGCCTGATCCTCTTCTGACTGAAATGTCAGATTTATAAGTAATTCTTGGATTCCAGCTTAAACTGGAAGTCACCTCTTTTTCACTCAAACACAGGGCTGAAATATTTCTGGACCACAAAAATCAAGCAAATTTTTCCTTCTCCAGCGAAAGAGCTAGGTATATTTCAAGAAATTCAGATTCTAATTCCAGTCTGATTTTGGTACAAAGCTATATGCAGCCATGGAGATCCAGAGATGTAATACATACACACACCCACACACCCACACACACACACACACCAGCTCCTTGGAACACAGAATCCAAAACCACACTGCTGCTAAGGCATGCCATATCCATGCTATAAACTAAAATACAAGTAGAAGATTGATTCTATCTTTTTTGCCCTTTTCAGCTTAAATCTTACTTCCACAATCTACTGATCACATACATATTTTCATGAACCATATCTGCTGACCCTAATTTTATTAGTGATGCCACGAAGTCCATCCCACAGTCCTAGTACACAAGAGCAGACACCCAACTTGAGGGAAGGAAAGGATAAACTACAAGGGTAGCTTAAAGCCTCTGCATTCACTCATTCACAGTTTAGTCGTGTTTAGTCGTGTTTTTGACGAGTAAATGAAACAAGGACAAACAGCCAAATTAAAATCTCAGCCTTCATCATGTGTACACCTTAAACTCCAAATTTCAGCGGTTGTAGAAAATGAATAATACACCCTGCACTTGGCACCTGACAGTCTCCAGGGAGAGATCACAGTTCTGACCATGTTTGGATGAGGTAGACACATACAAGCCTTGAACCAAAGTCCTCAGTTCTTTGCATGCAAAGCAGATCAAAGGTAACTGATTTCACTATTTCTATACCGACTGGATTTTAAAACGATCAGTTTCACATTAAGATTCACATGTTCTTAACTATATCCTAGAAAATAAATTCTGCAGTATGCATTCAGAATTGCATGCAGGTCATGTTCAGCAATACCAGAGGTACAAATACCTGTGCAGTACTCTGGAAATCAAATAATTAAATACCCATTCACGATCTGTTCCATACCTTACAATTTCTACTCAGTCTCCCTCTTCCAAGATGTCTAGAATAGTAAACATTTATTTCTGATGAAGCAGGAAGTTTAAATACACACTGCTACACAAGAGATCCAGGTTCATAAGGTACAAGCTAAATTCACATATGAGCTCCCACGCTGCCTTCCATTAGTTCCAAGGTGCAAACGTAGCTAAGGGAGACCAGAGCCCCGCTGGGGAAGAGAGGAGAAGGAATCACTGAAGGGTTGTCACATGTCTCCACAAGAGGAGAAAGTGTGTAACATCTTTAATGTGCAGCAATGGCTCTTGCCTTATGAATGTAGGTGAAGACATAATTTGTAGAATAATAGGCACTAATATTACACGCTGCTTCAGTTCTGTCATATTTCCAATCCATCAAGTTGATTAATGCTATAATAACTCCTCACAAACTTATCATTTGTGCACTAATGAAGTCAAATCCAGTTTATCCTTCGGCAACTATAATCTTCTGGTCTGTAGATGTTCATTTCCCTGCTAACCACGGCTACTGTGGCACTCGGTATATAAAGAGAAAATTAACAAATGTGATGTCAATTCAGCTTCAGAAGCTTTCAACACAGAATCACATTTATGTGTTAGATCCTACGCAACAGACATTTTTATCATTACTTGCTCACAGGATGAAATAACTGCCTGGAAGCATGCCTTACAGGAATAGCTTTTCTACATTTCTTAGGAATAAGGAATTATTTCATTCTTCCTTCTGCCTCCATAATCAGAGGAATTACTATTGTGTGGTTTTCAATGGGTCTGTCTCGCAGGCTTGCAGTCTTTAGTAAAAATTGTTTTCCCACCCTACCGAAACTTTTCCCATGATTAACAAATTCAAATATTTAGTCTTTCATGTGGATTGTCTGCTGCTCAGGACAATCAAATCTCATACTATTGTCTTTCCCTACTTCTCTACCACACTGCTTGTTGATTAAAACAGTAATGCCAGTTATAGGAAACAGCCTATGGGAAACAATCTGCAGGATTATCCCCCCCCTCCACCCCTCCCCCATTAACAATGTCTGAAAAGGGCTTGAGTTCAAAACTCAAAGGGAAATGAGAATTAAAAGGACATGGACACAGAAAACATCACTACATAAGCCTTGTTAACATGGGTGCTGAGAATTCAGCAGACACAGCACCCCAACAAATGGGGAAGTCAAACAGCAAGCAAACCTACACCAAATCTTCTTGGGTTTTGTGTACGACTAAAAATGCATGAAAATTTCACTAAGCTTAATGTATTTGTTAGTCTAAGTGTTTTACTTATTAACAGTTTAGCATAGAAAATGCTAAAGATTTCAAAGTGATACCAGGGTTCTTAGTTGTCAAATAAGAAGAAAATTCTGTGAACTGGTGTGTTGCATGTTCCCACTGGAGTTTTAAGTACTCAGGTTTGTAACAATTGAAACAGATTCCTAACTCCTCACCTCTCATATCAGAGAATGACTTAGAAAAAACATAATTTTTGCTCTTAAAAAAAAACTTCCAAAGCACAGAATGAGTCACAACAGTCACATCAAATTCTTTGCCACTTAAGGTGTATTGCATTAGGTGCACTTTTCAAATTTTCACATTGTGTGAAATGTTTTACTTGAGCAACATTAAGACCAGAGAGAGACATTCAAACAGCAATTTGATTTCAATGTTTCCAGATGTTTCAGACTGACATTTCAATAATAAGACTTCATCTACCCAAATAATTCTGGGACAGTAAGAGAAAAGAATGCATATATGCTGCAAGAGGACATACTCAAGAACATTGAACCCCACTATCAGCAGGGGATCAGCAGCTCACCTGAAGCCTACACATCTCAGCTCCAACTAAAGCTCTCAAAACAGGACACACTACACTTGCATATTGGTGAATTTTAATTCAAAGAATGAGAGGCTGCACTAGCATTCCCCCAGTGAAGTCTGTTCCAGAGAAAGCACCACATCACTAAGATGCTCTGCAGTGCCTCAGCCCCACCAATTCCTTGTCTGGGCTGTTCAGAATCTATTTATGAGTGCACAAAACTTGGTTTCAACTTCTACACTCTGAATTACTGGGAAACTCTTCATCCTGTGTCAGTGCTGCCAGGATGTACAGGGGAAACAAACATTTTTATCCACCTTCCCCAAGCAGCTTCAGGATGATGAAAGAGATGTAATGAAATAAATGGTTTACAGTTATGCCTTTAATCGTCTTACTTAAAAAATAAGACCCTGACTGTGAAAACGAGAAGACAAAATACTTTGCATGTTAAATTGTGGAATATGTTAAATAACAATTTAGCCACTTCAGTGGTCTAGTATGAATAGCCAGTTTCAGCAGTAGGGTAGGCAGTGTGATTTGCCCTGTAGTCTGCCACTAGTTTAGCTTGCTGGCAAGCTGTGGCATTCTTGAATACCAGCCACAGACAAAAGCCAGAGATCTCTAGATCCAGGCATCAAGATGTTCCCTCCTGAATAAGAAATGAAGTAATCAACAAGTCAAAAGTTTTTTAGGAAGACACAACTTGAAATTAGGCTGTTCCCAGCTCTCAGCAATACCATAGAATTCTGTTGGGACAAGAGTATTTTTGGAAGGCAATGCAGATAGAAATATTTTTCTGTTATAAAAGTAGCCTATGCCTAATAGGAATCAAGGCTAATAAATAGTAAATCAAGATAATTTCTGCCCCAAATCTCCTCTAAACTAAAATTTGCTATATTCTCAGTTTGCCACCAATTTATTCTTTGATATCTTCTGTTTCTGTAAATGCAGTATTCAGTTGACTAACAATCTCTTACACACAGTTCACTGTGTGCTGTTGTGTAGGCAAAGCTAGGACCTGGCCTGGGAATACTTAACCTCCTTTGACACAGCAATTTCATGAAATGTTATGAAGTTGTTATAGATCATATAAAAATAAAGACTACTCCTCTAAAACCACCACATTTGCATGGATCACTTTCCTTTTTGTTACATTTTTCTTAAACACTTTGATATTAACATTACATAAAAAAAGGAGGAAAGCTAAACATCTGTATTTTTCCAGTTTGGTTCACATGTTATTAAAGGCCTGCTACAAGAGCCAAGAGGCAAGATATCTTCTATCAAAAACAAGCAAACAAAAATACTTGGCATTAATCTGAATCACTGTATTACAGTATTACAGCTGGAGAGATTAACTTACACATTATTTCCACATAGTTTCCTTTAGCCTCTCCCTAGGTACAGATTTGATTAAAATATAATGAGGATTCCCAAAACTGCTTTTTCACAGGAGTAAACATTAAAAACAAATTCAGTCTTACATCTGGGCAACATCTATATCCAACAATATTACTTACAAGTCTCTAAACATCATGAAACAAACATCACAACAATCAGCAGGAAAAGTTACCCTTTTTGGTTTCCAAAGACTGGTGGTGTGGTGGGGACCTGCTGCTCAATATCAAAGAATCACAGAATATTCTGAGTTGGAAGGGACCACAATGTCCTAAAAGTAGTAACCAAAAGAAAAACACATGGAAAGCTATTCCCCAGACTGCAGAAGGAAGGAGGATTATAAACTTGATGTTAAAATGCATCAAAAAAGAAGCAGTTCATACTCTATTAACACAAATCTGTATTTTCAAGTAGCAGTACATTGTTTAAAAAGAAAATGCCAGGAACTGATGTGTTTCTAGTATTCAGGAAATAAGTGGAGGGGTACATTTTGACTAATACAGTGAAGCTGCAGCCACTTTGGAACCAAAGCAGTTAAATGTCTACATCTCATACATTAAGAGTGATCAATAAAGGAAGTATGAGAAAGTTGTGGATTAGCTTCCTTAAGACCCACCAGTTCAACCCACCTACACTGAGTACACATCAATTTCATGTAATTGCCTGATCCTGTAAACTAACAAGGGCCAAGAAAAAAATGAAAGCATCAGCAACTCCCTGGCTCTGCTGACAAAGGATCAAAACATGTTTCATAGTGCCTTGCCAAATGAAAACCAACTTTCACACTAGTTAAACACTATGCATTAAATCATGTATCAAATAATTACATCATTTGCTTAAATCTGTCCCTGGCCTCCTTTGTAGAGATATTACAATTCAGATAAAATATGACTGTTCAGTAATTATTGATTGAACAGATAGTCAATGTAAAGACTCAATCTCAGCAGCAATTCTCAAACTTGAGTTTCCTGTAGCTGTACCACTATGAGAGTCAGCATGCGACATTACTGCAGCAGCCATTTAACATGACATAATCTGCTTCTTCACCCTCCAAGAAAGCTATTAATTGCATGTATTTAAGCATTAGTCCAATTCTGTTACGGTCTCTGAGCTGACTTTCAAGAGTGTACACATCTGTGGTTGAATTCTCTAGGGTGCTTAGCACTCTTGCTGCTAGGGCAGGCCACAGGAGGGAGATCCTGTCAGGAGATGAGGCCAAAAAAATCTCAACAAAATCAAATCCATAAATAAAAGTTGTTCTTAAATCAACATCTGGATTTCTTCAGAAAAATCAGAAAGCATGCCAGCTAAATGATCTCAAAAGATTTATTTATGAATTCCTGACAAGCTGGAGTTATTTTACTTATTTCTGATATTCAGCATTAATGCTCCATCTCAAAGAACCTCTGTAATTCTTAAAATTAGCTTTTTATAGATCTCTAAATCAATCCCTTCCCTTTGTGCTACTTAACTCCCTTGCTCCTCTTTGATCCTGACCCAAGAAGTCAAACTTCAAGCACAGGAGCCGTGAAGAGCAGGACAGTGGAGGTATGATACTTATTAATGCCTTATTGGACTGGGACATTTCTTAGCCCTGATATCTATATTTGTAGATATGTACATTTTTAAATTAGTCCTTTGAAAGCTCTCCTAGATTGGGACCCCTCTTTTCTGTGGTAGTCTGAACTCTTCCTCCCCTAAAGATGTTTGGCAGGCAATCTGACCACCACTTCTGTAGAGCGCCCCAAGGAATTCCCTGCTTTCTCATCCACAGCACCCCTGCTCTGGTCCAACAGAGATCCTACACATCTGTCCCACCAGACAGGACCTCAGTATCCCATGCCTGCTCCAAAAGCTGCTTCCCACACACAATTCCGGCTCACACAGCCGTGGCCCCTCTGGCCTTTCATTAAGGCTCCCCTTCACTGTCTCATTCCCTATCCTGCCCATAGCCCTAAGCACAGCAGCACCAGTCTTGCAAAGGTGCAAGATGAGCTGAGATCTCTAGGCAGGAGAGCTCTGCAGGGTAGAAATGCAGACAGTGAGCACTGGTGCAGCCAGCCCAAGTGTTGCTGCTAGCAAGGGGGAAGATGCTGCTTTAGGGCTCCGAGCCTTTGAGTCAGCCCAAACCAGACCGCGGCTTGCCACAGCACCTCTGACGCTCTCCCTCACCTCTGGGAAACACTGCACACCCCCTGCTTCGAAACCTGGAAACATTTATCCTGTTCTCTTAATCATACCCTCACAGTCTCCCTCATTTCTTTTCCAAGGCTTTCAGTGAGAACACTCCAAAGCATCCGAAGTTTCTCCAACATGGCATTCAAATGCAAAAAGAAACACACATGCAGTTGAGCTTTGAAGGTTCTTGCTAGGAATGCAAACATTACATTGGCTTCACTGTCATTACACCATAGCTAGAAGGCAGAACTGTTGAAAATTTCCATCTCTCAGCATTTTTACTTTCTAATTCAGTATGTACAAACCAATTTTTTAGTTGAGCTCCCATCCTCCCCAATGAGACTTTTCCTGCATTCTTTGCAGCATCATTGGAATTTTTTCCTTTGATGTTTCCATACTTCCTGAGCATTTCATGGGTTTTATTACTACATATAACTTCTTCCAGTTCGTATTAAAACATCCATGTTCATGTGATATCTATGTCATCTTCTTAATAACTAAAGACCAGAATTTAAAGGTAATAATAATAACAATTTGAGAGCATGGTGCGTACCTTCTCTCTGTCCTCACCATGAATTGCATGCAACTGCAGTTTCTCACTTACTTTCAAAAGAGACAGCTGAAAATGCCCAGCAGCATATATGTGATGTCTGTTCAACTAGAGCAAACAACAGCAACCAAGCTCTTTCATTTATTCTTGTTTTGAAAAAAAAGTGACTCACCTGGTCCAAACCTACAGGAACAGACCAGGTTAATGCCTGAGGACAGTCAGAGAACAGAGCACCCAAGGACCAGAGAGAAAAAAGGAGTGAGAAAGAGAAGAAAAACCTGATTCCTCTCCAAAGTCATTCTCATGATTTGCTATTTTTTTCTAAGACCTCTTGAGCTGAGGCTCCAAAACAGCACTTTCATCCAAAGCACTTGTCATGGTTCCATCAGCCAATGAAAGTTTACTTGAAATTCAAACTGGACAATACCAAAATAGGTGCTACATTTGGTTTACTAATTTTGTTACCATTATTTCTAGAGCAATCTCATTTCTGGAATGAGAAAAGAAGACATCACTTTAACAGAAAACATGTAACAATAAAATGCTGATTAGAGAAAGACTGCTTAGTCTTAATGGAGACAGAAACAATTATAGAAGCATGCTCTATTATAAACTGTAATTATGCTGCTGCTTAAAAACAAGAAATAACAATATTTCAAAATGAAATATGTACTATACTGCAATAATTGTGAAAGTAATGTTTTCCCCAACCTAAAAAAATAGATTGGATAAGCAATCCACTCAAAGGATTGGTCCAAATCAAGTCATGAAACATGTCTAGGCATAAATTGGCCGGAGCAACATAAGAAACTTGCTTATTGAAACTGAACAGGAGTTAAAAGGGATTCCTTTCAGCTTGATTACCAAATGAAAAGCACATATGTTAAAAACACTGTAAGATAAAATCATGTAGCCTGACAAATTTGGTATTTTCAAATAAACTCATATTTTTCATTACAAGAACCTTTGCAACAGGCTTAAACAACCTCTGCTGCCAACAACCTATTTTAAGCAAGAATAACTATTTTTTTTACCTTACACATGGGGGAAGTGCTAACATTTACCTATGCCCACTTCGATCCACAAAATGCATACTCAGTTTAAATATCATGTCTTTATGTGTGGGAACAATTTAAGTGGCCAGGTTTTGTTCCCAATGAATTTTTTTCTCAGCCAGTTTGAAGCCTGTCTCAATACATAAAACATGCACGTCAAAGATTTATTTGTACTCTGGCATGCCACACTGGAGGCAGACTCGCTATGAACATAAAACACCTTAAGGCAGAAGGGCACCTTCTTTTCACACTGCACTCATTTCCCTTAGTATTAAAACCAGCCTAAGACCCTTGGACATAACAGCAATAAACCTAAAACTAATGTATTTTGGGGGAAAAAAAAATAAAGCATATTGAGTAATTTAGTGATCAATTAAATGTATTTTCAACAATCGTTTAGGGATTATTTGAGCAGTCAGCTTCTCAAAACTACTAGAGTTAGAAAGATTAATGTTGTAGACCACTTGAAAGCTGGCACTCTAATTCTTCTTACAGTATAAACATTCATTTCCTATCCTGTTAATATGTGATTGATGCTGAGCTACTCTAAATAAATTCTCTACCATATTATTCAATTAATATTTTCTACAGTTTAGAAATTGATGATTTAAACTGTGATGCTTCTTTTTCATGAATGCTTGCAACTCACGAAGCTATGGAAATATTTGTTTATTATTCCTTGGTACATAATATCAACCTTTGTATTTCTGAATGAGCAAATGGCTGAATGCCACTAATGCAAGCACTACACTCCACGCAGGTGATCCAGTCATTGCTCTGTATTTAATCAATAATGCATTAGAGCAGCAGGCTGTGCCCAGCATGGTCAGGTGAATGCATGTTGCTCAGAGAAGATGCTGAATTACTGCAGCACTGCAAGCAGGCTGAGAACTGATGGGCACAGAACCACGGAGGCTGGAAGGCACTTCTGGGATGTCCAGGGTAAGCCACAGCACATTGCCCATCTCCACTCTCCTCCAGGGATGGAGACTCCATAACTGCACTGAGCAACCAGCTCCAATGTTAAATCATCCTCACACTGAAAAAAGTTTTTCATACATTCATATGGTGTTTTCTCTGTTTCAGTTTGTTCTGAGATGGTGAAAGTGAATGCACAAGGCACAGGCAAAGTGAAGATAGGTAGTACTTAAAAAAATATTCAAATACATATACAAAAAGTTGGTGTGTACAAGAAAGTTATGATCCTCTTCTCTACTAAAACCCTCTCCCAAGCTTTTAAAACATTTCTAGAGAACAAATTATGCTGAGCTGATTGTCTTAAATACTTGTATGTAAGGACCAATATATCACAGCTGTTATATGGCTACAAGCAGCAGTAGCTTGTTGCAACTGCTATGACAAAGGGACACCTTCGTGAACAGGACCTCCAATGAAAAGCCAATGAAATTTCATTTTTAGGAATGTGGAAAAAATTCTCAATCATTCACAACCACAGATATGAGATAAGATGCAACTAAAACAAGTGTCATTGTTAAGGAGTATGCTTTCCTTGCAGATATACTATTTTTCCTCCTCACAAATATTTCTAGATTTGGGGGATATTTGTATCTTCTTAGTACCAGAATTAAATACTCCCTACATCTGTGTTAATATCTCAGGAAATCCAGCTGTGTGGTGGGTATTGGCCAAGATCCTGCTTAACCTTTTTGAAATTTGAAAAATCTTTCATATGAACAAATTAAGCAATGTTGCCATTACTTACTTTCAATCTGGACCTGGTCCTTAATACAGACAAGCTACAAAGGTCATGACATGCTGGCAAAGGTATCTTATTTTTAAGGCAGATAACTGCTTTTTAAACAAGAGAGCAATGAGATGCCTACATACAGCATAGTCTTGAGTTTGTATTTGTAATTCCAGAAAAAAAAGTATTAGCAAGCTGTCACTCTAGAATATTCATAAAGGTTACACAGCTGACAGGATAATCAAGATCTACTCATGTATGTCATTATCCTTGTATTCCACAATATAAATAAAATATACTAAAGAGATTATAAAGGCAAGTAAATAGCACCATATTCTCCACATCCCAAGGATCCAGGGCTCTGGCCCTCAGAACATAAGCACAGCTTGTGCTAACATCTGTGTATTAGGAACTGCCAACTCAAGAGGCCAGCACAACTTTCAAGCTTGTCCATGGGTACCTCTACAGACCCAGACTGAAGACCCACCACCTTCACACAACCTACAAGTCAGGGTACATTCATAATAGAGAATCCAACTCAGACTCTTAAGGCCTCTACCAAGTGGCAGAAGACCCAGCTCCTGAGAAAAAACTCCAGCATCCTCCTCAACAGGTCAATTAATCAACATGCTGTTCCCTTACAGTATTTATTGTCTGGGAGTTTGCATAGCAGCAAAAAATCAAGAGCAGGGAATAAGAAGAAAGGAGAAACTGACCAAGGCACTTATTTTAAGCACGCAATACACTAACTGTGTTTTGAAGTTCCTAGCCAGGCATTATCTAAGGTTCATGTTTTGTTTTTCTTTCCTTAAGAGCATATTATTATCATTTTTTGCTAAATAACTCCACAGTGACACACACTTCTGTTTTATCTCAAGGTCACGTCCGGCGCAGACGGCGCAGCTGCAGCGGCTCACAGGAGCACTGGCAGGTAGCAAAGGTCCCGTCACAGGTCTGAGCCCCGCCGCGGGGACACAGGGGACACAGGGGACACAGCGCGCACCCGCGGGGCACGGGCAGGCCACGACGCCGCACCGAGCTCTCCCACGCAGCGGGGCTCAACGCCAGCTGCCAGCATTATAAACATGACGCCGTTTTTTGGACCACTGAAGAAAATTAAGTAGTTTCAAAGAAAAAGTTATTAAATGAAAGTAACGATACGCCCCGACACAACCGGGGTTAGAGAGCCCATAGAGGAGGGGACCTGGTGGCCGCGCAGGCTGTGCTCGCTGAGGAGCTGTGCGGTGGGACCTGTCCCCGTCCTCCGGGGCCGGGCTCCGTACGGCACCGCGGCCGCCCTCAGCCTACCACAGCCCCCTCCCCGCGGCGCCGCGGCCCCATCCCGAGGGGTCACCCCGGGGACTGAGG
Organism: Promerops cafer; assembly: GCA_013398275.1. Classification (NCBI taxonomy): domain Eukaryota; kingdom Metazoa; phylum Chordata; class Aves; order Passeriformes; family Nectariniidae; genus Promerops; species Promerops cafer. The sequence goes on along the minus strand of VZSE01009823.1, from coordinate 1,283,677 downwards.
CCGCGGGAGTTCGGCGCCGCCGCCGCCCTCACCCTGCGGCTCGGAGCGCGGAGCCC